>SSNS01000051.1:655659-828063 GCA_006937985.1 Aphyosemion australe | reverse complement strand
TTCTGCTCGTTCTAACAGTTAATTTTTTATCTCATTCTGCTAACTTTGACAATTGAACTCCTTTTCAACTTCAATTCAGTTCTAATCCATGTTCATCTATTAGTTTCAGCTGCTAAATTCACAGTTCAGCTAATTGTGAAAATTTAACTATTAAATTATTCCTACTCAAATACCAGCTGTTTAAACAATTATGCTAAATTTTCGCAGCAGAAAACTTCTTATTTCAGTTCAGCTACTCAGCTATCAGTTTCAAAATTCAGCATATCCTGCTAATTTCACAATTCAAATAATTGTGAAAATGTAACTACTTATACTCAAATATGAGCTGTTTAAACATTTTAGCTACTCAGTTTTTTAAACTATGTTTAGAGATTTCAGTTTTCTGCTGTTTAGGATTTTTTTTCTCTATTCTGTACTTACTTTTCGGGCTTTTAAAAACTTTTTAGCAATTTTTGCTCCTAAAACTTCAAATACATTCAGCACATTTTGACAATTAAGCTTAGTTTTAGCTTCAATTCAGCTGTTTCAGCTATTGTATTCAGCAATAAAGCATTCAAACGTATTTCTGCAAGAAATGCAATTTATCTAGTTTCTCATTTTTCTTTTGTATCTTCCACTTCCCCTGCTTTGTTTTATTATATTTAGTGTCAGCTTTTTTCATGTTGCAAAAATCTGCAAAGTGTGAAGACATTTCTGTGTTCAGTTATTGTCCCATGAGGGGAGGGAGGTATTATAATTAACAAAACAATAAAAGTGAATTAATAAACATTAAAATGCAAAATACCAGGAAGAAAAAACGATGGATGCTAAAAGGAACTGACTCCCCCGCTTTTCGAGTCTTAATTATCTGTCCGCTCATTAATGGGTTGTGTGTATGTGTGTGTGTGCGTGTGTGTGTGTGTGTGTGTGTGTGTGTGTGTGTAGAACAACATTGACAACAAGGAGATTGTCTAATTCTGAAATTAAAACCAATGGTTTTTCTTACTTTTATTGTATAATTTGTGCGTTTTGCACAATTATCTAGAAACTCCACGTCCCCATTTTCCTGTTTCAACTTTATGGCATCATTTTCCCCAGAAGAGTTGATAAAGTAAAAACAATTCTGCATTTCTTGACAGTACAGAAAATTTTGAAGCATAAACTCTCTAGACTCACCGTTCTGTGTTAATACAGTAACACCACCTCCTATTTGTGCTTTACTACTTTTATTTTAGACAGATAAATCAGACTAAAACAATATAAGTAGGTTGTCTGGATTCATTGATGAACACTAGATGAACTGATTGACATTTCTAGAAAAATAAATTGCCCATCTTCCTAAAAGTAAGTCAGAATCTTGAAATTAGACCTTCATAAAAGGTTGCCTTGAATTACTTTTTTCAGTATTTAACTTTTAAATTGTTAACACATAGATTTCAAACCTCACTGAAACATTCATCTTTTGGCCAGAACTCTTTTTAAAAAATATGTTACATATCAGTGTTCATTGTAGGCTCACGGAGGCCTCTCTGACCCTGGTGATCCAGGGGTCAGAGAGCGAGGTCGGTACGGACAGGCTGTCGGTGGAGTTGACCTCTAAGGTATTGGGACAGTAGCTTAAGCCCCGATACGAACCGCTGGTCTGGGTTACTTCTGGTGACTGCAGGCAGCTGGTGGATTTGTTGCATCAGAGGCAGCTTGCAAAAATGATTGACCTCGGGGTCAAAAAGAGAGAGAATGGTTCCTTGTATGAGCTTGGCTTTACCCGGCCGGCCGAACCAAGGAAGCTTAGCTATAATTCTTATTCGCTTAGGAGTTGTTCAGGACTCCCTCGTGAACTGCAGGAACTCAGTGGAAACTCTAGAATCTTGGAAACTCAATTGTTCCGGGGAAAGCAGCCGGTTTTATCACTTTCATCTTTATTCATTTGGACGAATCAGGTTTGGACACCTAGAGTGGGCGTTATCAAAATACCTTCAGACATCAACTGTTTCTCCAACACTTAAGAAGATTCATCCTTAATGTGGTGTAAATCTTATTAATGTGCAGTGGATATGTTAAGTATTCATAATATATTATTAATATAAAAGTGAATATACTGACAGATTAACATTAACTCCAATACTAATTTGGTGTAATTTAATATATGAAACACATCCTTACAGGAATAAATATCCATGTTATACCTGTGACCCCATCGTTCATTATTATTATATGAGACATATTATTAGACATTAGATTTCACATATTGTCAATTCAACAAGTATGATTATACATATGACTTATAAAGTCTTTCATGATGCAGGAAAGATAAACTTTATTCAAGAAAGAAAGATAGAAAAGTATTGCGTCATCATCCTGGCGTCGTGATGTCTTGGTGATATGCTGCAGGACCAGATTAAAGATTACTTGTCTCTGGGACACGGTATCAGAGTGTCCTGACTGTACTGACATGACCTGTAAGTTAAAAGTGTAACTTAGTACGTTAGGATGAAAAACCATGGCCTCCGTGAGGCTGCATCATGAAAACGTTTGACCCAGGCCTGCCAAACTGGCAGACGTGGGAGTGTCTCACGCAGGACATTTTTGAACCACATAGGATAATGTCCTCACGAGCTTCATATTTGTATCTAAAACTGGGTTTTGTAGTGATCTTTACATATTTACAAATTTTTACTGTGAAAATAATCTGTTGAAATAAAATGAAACTAGATCCATTGATGTGGTTTTCTGCAAAATGCAAATCATTTTCTAGCATGAGGTTTTAGACAGACCCTCTGCTCAGAAAAATAAACCAACAGAATTTATCAGAAAATTATTAGAGATCATACCTCCCATGCTCCATATGGCGTTCTGGGATTCTCCAGAACTCACAGATTGCCAGTCCGCCCCTGGGCACGCCACCAGCCTGGCCAAAGCTGTGGCGGTTCCAATGGAGCGTGGCTAGACCGACATGCAGAGCAAAATCATTTTGCTGCTGTCTGTCTAGATTTCTAGGCTATAATGTCTCAGCTGTTTGTTGGACTACGCTGCTAAGGGCAAAATGTCCTTCTGTCTCTTATTTTAGTTCTGCACATAGGCATAGATCCTGGGGGGTATAGGGGGGACACAACCCCACGCCGCGCCGATGTTTACTCTGGTTTTAGCTCTTTGCTTCACCTCCAAAGGCATTACTCTCTTACTTTTACTTCCAGGTTCCACCATGATTCCAACAGAAAAGCAAACTTCTTTTTTCTTCTTCTTGTGTTTTTTAATGACGATCAGCAAACTGAAAAAGCTAACTGCACAGTAAATAGCTAACAGCCGTAATGCAGGTATAAGAGCGCCCCCTAGAACACCTACCCGCTCCACAAAACTGTTAAGTGCAGTATCTGGTCAGCATAGGGCTGCAGAGTGGTGTCAAGTTAGCCTAGTGAACTAGACCAATTCTTGCTTTGCAGAGTTTGGTCTAGGCACGCTTCATTGGAACCCTCGCAGCCCAAACCACTGCTGTGTCTATCCAATCACAACTCGCTATAGTTTTGGTTGGGCCAATCACAGCGCTCTATATCATGGGCCAATCACAGAGCGGGAGTAGCCGATGACGTCAGCGCTGCGGCCGCGAACGCCGCGAACCCAAGCAACATGGCGGCAACTCGGAAAACACGTTCGTTTGAAACGGCTTTGTCATCAACATTGGATTATTTAGACTCCAACGTGCGTAAGTCTGTCTGATATACTTAGCGGCTTCTTATTTTTATCAAACAAAGTAGTGCAATGTCCCAGTACACCTGATATTCGCGTGTTTTTCATACAAAAACGACAGAAATCATTGAAACTAGACGCTATTAAAGCCTCCCACTTTTCCGTCGCCGTGATTACGTCATGTTGTTCGTCACTCTGATTGGTCCTAGCGCTATCCAATTGCGTGCTGACATTTGAAAGACAACCGTAGATCCCGCCTCACGACTGAGAGCCGTCAATGGTTCGTGGCCAGACTATATATTCACATATATAGGATGGCTTGCCAGGCTAGTGTCAAGTATGAAACTGGTCAAGTTTCTAACTCAGCAATCGCTGAGATCAATGTTAAAGCTCTAGCTTAAAGTTTACAAAACTATTTAGTGTTACTTTAATCTGTAACGTGAGGCCATTTTGAAATTGTGGGGACACTTGGCTGGTCCCCACAGTGGAACCCCCCCCCCCCCCCCCCAATAATACTTGGTAATAGAGGTATGGTGTCTTAGTAAAGGTTAAAGTTAGAAATAGACCAGTAATGGTTCTGGTTATGGGTTAGAGTTAGGCATAATGCAGTCACTAAAATGAATGGAAGTCAATGACAGGTCCCCACAAGTATACATGTTTGTGCACATGCATGTTTATATTCTAAACTGTATAAACTTATTTCTGTTTTGAGTTTGTAAATATTACCTCACATAACTTTTTCAGCTTAAACTGGACCCAAGTATAAAAGTACCTTTTGATACACAGCATGTGGCGTGCTGCAGTATAACCGTTACGAGTTTAGAGTATAGCTCAGGAGTTATTCACCTTAAACCAGTGAGACATTAGGACGACCTGGAAACGCTATATTTAACAGTATATTTTTATCCGGTCAGTATAGACCTACCCTCTTCCTCCTATATCTCTCTGATGCATACACAAGTGGACTCACAGATTTACACATTTCTTCATCTATACATACACACACCAACGCATATGCAACCCGGCTCGATTTATAATAGTTGGCATGACCCCGCGCCCCCTCTCAGGGAGGAACTAAGAGAGTTCAAATTGTGGCCTAATTACGCATCGCTCCGCTTCATTCCCTCCGCCTTGTGCTCACAGAAAGTAGAGCGCACGGCTACAGCACACACACACACACACACACACCCACACACACACACCTGCTAACACACACTCATGCTCTGCTTTGAGGACAGCCGACCTGTTTCAGAAAGGACTCACCCTACACACACACACACACACACACACACACCCTCCACACACACACACACACAGTTCTTTCACAAGTATTGCCAGGTGCCAGTTAAGCACACAAACACTCACTTCCTGGGTTTTTACTCTCAATAAAACCCTTTCACTACAGGAAGACCTGACCTCTTGCAGAGTGCAGCATATCGTACTGTACAAAAAGATCTGCAAACTCTGTATGGTGATGTACAATTTAATCTAGATTGTAAAGCTAGCAGAGCTTAATGCTAGGAAATAAATTTGTCCATGTTTATACTAATCAAAGCAGCACTGATGCTCAGGTTTCCCTTATAGAAGACAGGAGAGTAAAGGTTGCTTTACCCGTCTTATACCTCTGAATCAACAAAAGATGCTGCGTCAGAAGCAAAATGTAGAGGATATATAAACTGAGCGATTCTGCAGTGGTTTTGATTTCATTTCGCTGATTCCTTAATGAAAAAAATTGCAACTGTTTGGGTCTGCATGAATTCTAAAAAGGAAAATACAGCAAAAACAAGGAGAGCTTTTTTATATAGAGGGGAATAAAGCAGGCTCAACCAGTACTAGAGTGACCTCATAGGGTTTGAATTTTGTCTCCCAGAGCTAAAATTGACCTAAATGCAAATGACCACTGCCTACTAAGTAGAAAAAAGCACATTTGATGAATTCTGTGTGTGGGAATTGTTAGGGGAATAATTAAAATAAAAGTATTTTACTTAATCAAAAGGTAAAGCAAATTAATTTAGAAACCAAAATTACCACACCAGAAAATAAAAATGGTTTGACAAATATAATCCAAAACGGAAAAGAAAAGGTTATCCGAAGTGAAAAGTAGCTCATTTTAGCTCCTTCTTACTGTAACTTCCAGTGCAGCATCTCCTACATCTTCATGAGAACTCCAGAACTTTCATTTTTAATCCTAACTAGAGTTTCGTCAAAATAAAAAAACAATGAAAAGAGAACGGGTATGTGACAGTGTGAGCATCCTGTCACTGTATCCCGAGTGATCATGCTCCCTGGCTGCTTGGCCACAGGAATATCCCTTTGGCTGGCTGGTTAGCGTGCGTGACTCTTACCCGGGACTCTGGGGATCAAATCCAGCCCGAAAATCAGCAGAGTTAATTTTACTCATGCTGAGTACATTTTACTCAAACGAAGTAGAATTTACTCTGAAAAAGAGTACATTTGGTCCCATGGACTCAAATGTACACTCCCGTTTTTGCTGTTACCTTGCCACAGGTAGAAACTTAAATAAGAGCCAATAACTCAATTTATCCATTCACTGATTTATCTTGTTAGCACCTCTTTCCACATCAAATCTGTTTCTAAAATTATAATAAAGTAAAATTCAATACAGGAAAACATGATGAGTGAGGGGAACCATGTGAGTGAGTGAGTGAGTGAGTGAGTGAGTGAGTGAGTGAGTGAGTGAGTGAGTGAGTGAGTGAGTGAGTGAGTGAGTCAGCGAGCGAGTGAGTGAGCGAGCATTGGGGTTGGAAGGTCTCTTTACAGGAGCTGGAGAGCCAGATCTAAACTGACCCACTGTGGCTTTTTTCTATTTTTGCCTTTTTCTCTGTTCCAGACCCAAAGGCTTTTCCCTCAGCGATGCCACAACACACACCAAACTACCTCCTTTATGCATATGTGCTCATGTAAGCATGGACGTGCACGAGCTTGAGTGTATGTGTATGTACAAGTGTGCACGATTTTGTCCTGTCCTTGGAAAAATGTGGTTCCAACTCTAAAGGCAGGGAGGGAAAGAACTGAAAAGAACCACATAGTTGTTTATTAATTATTATCATATTATCTTTTTAGAAGATTTTGGAACATGAGACACCTTAGGCAGATAGAGGAAGAGTGATACGTAAACATCTACAGACTAGTAGTAGTTTGAAAAATTAATTAATGACTGTGATATATCTATTTATGTGTTTAGGTGGTAGGAGGATAACACCATCTTGTTGTGTCCAGGGGTGGATTTAGTTATTCTGGGGCCAAGGGGGCCACCTCTGTTTGTGTCTATTTTATTCTAAAATATAAAGAACAGCTTTTTCCTTTGCTTTGATATTACAACATGTTATATCTAACATTAAAGCTGCAAAATCAAACTGGGAAAATAAATTAGCTTAAAACATTTTCAGGCCTCTTAACAACATTCTAGCATAGTTCAGCTAGAAATAAATAGTAGCATTAAAGAAAAAAAATTGAAAAACATTAATGAAGTGGTTCTCCCACATTTGTCTAAAAACCTCTGCCAATAACACGTTTCAGACCGAAAGCAACTATTAGACCTTCCAGTTGTCGGTCTCATCGAACCGCCGCACTTCCTTGGGTCCTTCACTCATAATGCACTCACGTATTTAGCAACAGAACACCACTGGTGTGAGAGGTTCTCAGCTCAATCCCAGCCAGCACACATAGGTGGGCCCCATATGGGATCTATATGGACAAGCCGTATGTGTGCTGGCTGGGAATAATATCAGAGAAGGAGAAACAGCTGGCTGCTACCTCTTCAACTTTAGGACAAACTACCAGAGTCCCACAAAAATAAACACCATTTCATGTCACGGACAACAAAAGATGTTTGGACCTATAAACAGTTACTGGTGTTTAGCGCTATCTCGTTTCCTCTGGCAACACGGGTTTCCATTACCTTGTTTGTGTTCAAAACCTAGCTTGTTTGCAGATTTGCTTTAACAGATTTAATGCTGATGGTTCTGATAAATATGTGTTATTCAATCAGAGGACTGAGCTGTTAGCAAGGCTGTTGACTTCTAAAATCATTCTTGTAGGAAAGCCAGCTGAAGAAGCGCCCACCTGTCTGAATAAGACTTAGTTTGAGCTCTTTGCAGAATTGCGCTGCATTTCTACATTGTAGCAGTTCTACAACATATTCTGCTCTGTTGACCAAGTTTGTGAAATAAATCAGGTTGTACACACACAGAATCATTCAGGTGGCTTTTATTGTCTTTTCCAGGTAGAGGTTTTTCAGTGAACAGTGATTATGATGCATAAATTGTAACTTATTTTTATATGTCAGTCTGGCTACCTGTTCCAATGTTAAAACTATATTCAAACTTTTGGATTGACCCTGATTTATTGTTGGACTGGCAGGTGGATGCTTTGTCAGCAGTTCTAAGGGAGGCTGCTGTTCCTCTGCAATGAAAGGAAGTAGCTGAATTATTTTAGGCAACTGATGAAGATGCTTCTTTTCTTCCTTCCTCTGGAGGTTTTATGAGCACGTCCTCCTGGGAGGAGACCTCGTAGTGGACCCAGAACCTGCTGGAGGGATTTTACATCCTCTATCTATGGATAGACAGATGTATGGATATCACATGGAGCATGGGAAGTATGAACCAGTCTGCATCAGACAGAAATGACCTTTTCTACATGGGATTAATAAAGCCTATTCATGCATTCATTGTCTTCATGGGGCTTTTAATCTAATTGTTGATCTGGTGATGTGCTTTTCATTAAAGGAAAATCTCAGGAACCTCAGTAGTAGATAAGCTGTTTCTTACACAGACAAATCTGTTTTTACCTCTGCAACAACAGTCATGTAAAACTGGTAATCCTTCCCAAATGGAAAAACCACTAAACAGCTGTTAAATGAACCTGTTAACAAATGAATGAGGTAAATGTGACAAACATCGCTCTGTTGTTCACTATAACAGGAACAAGAGAATGGAAATATGAAAAAAAAATGCAGGTAGTTTGGGAGAAGTAAACAGAACTCATCACTGAGCAGAGATCATATAAGTGTGTGTGTGCGCGCGCGCGTGTGTGTGTGTGTTTACGCACGCTATGGGGGTATAAAGAAAGCTGTAAAGTGTCACTTGGCACTTTTTTCCTGCAGCTGTATCTTTGACCTGATGGTAACCCCTCTCTCTCTCTCTTCCACTGTCACACAGACACACACACACACACACACACACACACACACACACACACACACACACACACACACACACACACAATTGACAATAATTGACAAATAAAGGACATAATCTAAATGAATTAAATTAAATTGTTTCTGCTTTGTTTTCTGGTGTTCTGGTAAATTCTGGTGTTGTGCAAACAGTGCCTGCTATGAGGTACCGATGTTTTACCAGTTGGTGTTGCCATATTGACTCAGGTGATAAAGATGCTGTAGGTGTGTTGGCGGCCTATTGATCAACCACTTGCTTTAATGCTGACAACATTAAGAACACGTTAGAACTTCATTACAAGGAGACTCTAAGAGACCTGAAAAC
Organism: Aphyosemion australe; assembly: GCA_006937985.1. Lineage (NCBI taxonomy): Eukaryota > Metazoa > Chordata > Actinopteri > Cyprinodontiformes > Nothobranchiidae > Aphyosemion > Aphyosemion australe. The sequence continues at coordinate 818,878 of SSNS01000051.1, read as the reverse complement.
ACACTCAAATTACTGGGTTATGAATCAACTAAACTTTCATGTTTTGGGTCTGCAAAACAACGCCATGAAAGACGACACATCTCCTTTTGTTTTCAGGTTCTTGAGACGTTTCTTCTACTTGCAGGCGTTACATCACAGTGGGCTGTCGTCTTTCTCAAATGCCAGCTGTAATGGCAGTGCCAGGCAGGTGATGGTGATGCCAAGCCAGAATGACACACACACACACACACACACAGATGCGTACACAAGCGTTTCCCCACAGACGCTCTTAATTAGACTCCACCCGTCCCCCACGGTCTCTGTGGCAGGCGAGACAAAGGGAGGTTCACTCGTTTGGACGTATGAGCGTGTGTGTGTGTTTGTATCTGAGGGGCCTATCTTTAGCAGATGCTCATACCTCTCCCGTCTCTCTGTGTGCGGAGCAGCGGTGCTATCATTAAAGTGTCATTGAGAAGTGGCACCACTTAATTTTAGCTGCTCTCACTGGGGGCACTGAAGGAGATGCTGCAGACTGAGAGGGAGAGAGGGAGGGGAAAGGGAGACAGAGAAGAGAGCTTCAACAGAGATGCAAAGGTTACATGTAAGGTATGGCTAGTTGAGAACGTAGCAGAGACAGAAAAAACTACTAAAATTACGTGTCTTCTGAGTGTTTTTAGCTCAAATTTCTTGCACCATCTCTGTAACTTAGGCCCTGTACTCACGTTGCCAGGTATCTCACAAAACCAAGTTATTTTCTATGCTTTGGCCTGACGTCCACAGGAAAGCAAACATATACAGCACCAAAAATTATTCTTTCAATAACCTCCAACCAAGGGGGAGATTTGCAAATTCTCCATTGTACGCATTTGCTTTTGGATGTAAATAACTTTTACGTTACTGCCCGCAACAATGCTCCAATATCACATATGCAACCTGTGTTTACACTCACCAGCTTGTTTTTACAAGTTCAGTTACTGCTCTATGTAGAAGAACACAGGCGAAGTATGACCACCTATTTATTCCACTTCCAAGGAAAGTTCTTTGGCAAAGATGCCGACAGTTTGGGGAGCTACTGCTGCCTACAGGCTTGACATGCCTATGAATGTGTTTCACAACGCACTGGATTGAAAACCAGGTGGCGTTGATGTTTGGTTTTACAAAAACTCAGCCAAGTGTGTATATGGCCTCAGAATTTTTGATTCTGTTTCCTTTGGAAACAGAGCATTCACAAAAAATGAAAAATTGTAAAATTAGGGCCCAGACAACCCTACTCCAGTTATTTTTCCAGACCAACATGTTTGTTTCTCTGTTCATAAAAATATCTTAATCCAAATTATTTGGAGTAAAACACAGAAATGCCGACACGTCACCACTAGAGGGTTTATGACAAAAGGTCTGTGGAGGTGTCAAAAACATTTTTTGTTTCTCTACTTTCAAAATTGTGTTTTTTTTATTATTTCCGATTTTTTATTCAAAACTTAATTTGTATTTGAAGAGGAGGTGCAGATGAAGAATATGGTCGATTCTGATCACCAGTCAGTTTTTTGGTTAAATATAACTAGTGCTGCCATGAGATTAATTGTTTTAGATTAATTAATTATGACCTGTAATTAATTAATCTAATTAATCTCCTTTTTAGTCTCACCTACTAATGACTGAGAAAAGCCCTCATTTTGAGGTATTGCAATGATAGTTAAATATAAATATAATTACATAAAATACATTAAAATAAAAAAATCCCAACAGGTGGGCTAGAAAAGTCCCAGTAAAGTTATAGATTAAAAATGAGATTACACAACACAATTTAAAAAAAGTGGCTGTAATTAATTAATCTCAATTAATGCGATAATTTGACATCCCTAAATATAAGAGAGAAAACCTGCTAAGTGATGAGATAATGGCAGACCACTGCTGTAGACGCTTCCTATCCTTTTTAATAAAAAAAATCATAAAATAATCACATTGTTTTTCATAATTAATTAAGTAAATATAAAACAACATCATATACAGGAGAAAATAAATCAGAAACAAGTTAATTAGACATAATTAAAGTTAATATAACTCTCTCATAGACTTTTCCGAACAGCTTGACCTCCGTTGAGTTAGACCAGACACACATAAAGGTCCTCAGTGGCGTCGGGCTCAGTAATGAATCCATGTCTCAGGGACGTCAGGCGAGAAGCAGCACTTCCTACCAACAACCCAAAATAACCAAGTTGAGTGTCCCAAAGAGTTCAGACGGATGAGCAGAGACAGCCACCGATAGAGTGTTCTCTAGACGAGCGAACACGTCAAAGACGCGGTCCCTGCAGAGCTGACTGGAAACACGCGTGCTGTAGCTCGTGGAGCCTTTCTGATTTGTCCTCATTGATTCGGTGACCTTAACCTTGGCGTTCCCACTCTTCCCCCTTAATCTGTCTTCCTGATGTGTCAGTAAAATGTTAGCACGTTGTCGCTGTCTTCAACAGCAGGTACAGACTTGTTAATCCTGCCCCAGTCCCTTCGCCCAGATCTGCTATTTAGACTATGTCTGGAAGGCTTACATGGTCATAAGGCAGTTGCCAACACATCCGCAACATTCCTCCACCATCCCTACAAACTGTTACTTTCACTAGAGGGACTTTAAAACTTTTTTTAACATGGTCCAGTATTATGCACGTATTATTCTCTTTATCACCTCTCCAGCCTGCCATCACCTCCTCCCTTCCATGTCCAAAGTTCAAGGTCTTGTGTTTTTAAGATGATAGAATAGTTGATGATTAAGAAATAGAAGCAGAAAACAGCCATAAAATGCTTTTTCATCCACGTGTTAAGATGTTAGGATCACAGTCAACAACAAAGGTTGCTTCAGCTGAAAAAATGGACTTTTCCTCCTGACCCGTGCTAGAAAAACACTTTCTCAGGCTGCATTAGTAATGATCTGTTCAAATTAGAATCAAACTACAGCACAGAGCAATGAAAACAGAACATGCAACTTAACAACAAAGTTCCCTCTGGTTTAAAACCTACAGATGCATCTTTCTCACCTTTCTCAGCCACCCGCTGCTCCCCCCACCTTCACCGTCTCTTTGTTTGACACTCACCGCCATCCAGGATTGGCTTCTCCTTCATGAACCACCTCCCCCATGCCTTCCTCACCTTTACTCCATATATCCTTTCCTCGTTTTACACCTGTGTCCTTCTTCTGTTTTTATTCTCCATCTACATGCTGTGTCTGCATCCCGTCTCCTTGCATGGACCGTATTCGACAGAGCAGGTCACACCACAGTCCTCACAAGTGTCGTCTCTGAGATTGGAGGATTTTTGTTTGTCAGAACTTCTGTCAGCATGAGAGACTTCTTCTGGCTGTCAGCCATCTTATTCTAACTTTGACGAGTCCTGCTTGCATCCATGCTGACCTTCAACAGGGGAGATTATTGCAGCTTTTCAGCTTTTTTAATGATCATTTGTGACCTAAAATGCCTACATTGTATTTTAAAGTGGTTTAAATGACAAGAAAACAGTTGAAGCTATTGCTTTATTTACTGATTTATCACAAAGTCAATCCTAATCGATGCTGGAAAGATATTTTAAAAGAATTCTGCATTGGTAAAAACTTTGTGTTGTATTTTTAAGTCCCTAAAAAATTAAGAAACAGTCCAGTTTTGAGGAAACCTTTCATAAAAAAGCTCTAAAAGCAACTGAAGACTAATTCACTTTAGCTTAAATATTTTGCTTTCGGTTGTTTTATGAACTTAATTTGATTTTAGTTATTTTTGTTTTATTTATATTTTACGTTTTGAATGATCTTTATTCTTGTTTTTTTTATTTTGCCTTTCAGTTTTTGTTTTGATGTCAATTTCTTATTTTTCTTTTTTCTGTGATAGGTGCTAAACTTGACTTACTTTAAAAAAGTACGTAACACCTTACAGTATGGGTCCCTTTATTAACGTTACTTAGTGCATTATTAAGTATTAATAAACTATTAAAAAGTATTAACAACTGCTTAATATTAATGTTAATATTATGTAATGTAATACTAAGAAGACACCCTCCCCTTTGGCCCTTTCTCCTAACCTTAAGGACACTTAATAGTTAACAATATAGCAAACTGTATAATTATTATTATTATTATTATTATTATTATTATTTGATTGTCCTTTAAATATAAACCTTATTGTATTTAAAAATAAACAATATAGCGAACCTTAAAAAGGGATTCTTTGTTTATTAATGCTTAATAATGCACTAAGTAACGTTAATAAAGGGACCCTTATTGTAAAGTGTTACCAAAACATATTTTAAAACAAAGTTATTTCCTATGCAGCCTCTAAAATCCGGAGGGTGTTCCCTGAAGCCTTTACAGCCTCTCAGAAATAAAAGAAGTCAGTTTTCAGTAAATAAGTAACTTAATAATTGCTTAATAATTAAGTCAAAGAATGACAAATTTGAAAAGAAAAATGAAAAGTAAAATTATTGTTGAAGTGTGTTGGAAAAAAAATTGTCATGACATTTATTCTTTACAGTCATAAAAAAGTGAATATTGATGGGGGAGAAAAAAAGAACACACGAAGAAAGGAAGAGGGCAAAACTAAACGGTTTGATTAAAAAAATGTAAGAAAAAAGGACGGAAAACGATGTCAAGATGAGCGGACGGAGGAGAAAAGCTAAGAGAAAACTTGAGATGAGACCGGAGCGAAGAAGAGAGAAAAGAAGGTGGTGGGAGGTGAGTGAGGACCTGATGAATGGATGAGAAAGGAGAGGATGAGGAGAAAAAAGGAGTGAGGCCCTCTTCATTTATTGCTCCACTGGAGAAGAACGTAGAGCTCTCTAATGGCACTGCTATGGTAATAACAATAAAAACCACCAGGAAAAAAAGAGACGGAGAGAAAAAGAAAGAGGTTAGGACACAAAGGGAAACATAAAGTTTGATTGTTTTCTTTCTACATTTCCATATTTTCCCACCAACTGTAGCTCCCGCCCGCTTCTTCTCTTCCTATACCCTTCACCCCCCAACACACACACACACACACCCTCACACTCGTTTTTTCTCTGTCGTTGTTTCCGCTGTTGGCACTGTGTGTCCTTGCTCTATGCTTTGTTAGGCAGGGCAGTGGCACTGCTGTAGCTGCTGTGTCAGGGCTTTCTATTGGTGGTGATTAATGTATGGAGATGGACTGATCGTCACCAGCCACCAACAATATTCTCCCTGCCGGCACAGCAGAGGTGCATGCAGGGGGTAGGGGGCATGCAAGTGGCCTGCACAGAGGCGTCGCTGCACTGGATCATAAAAGCATGGAGGGAAGTCACATTCACTAGTTAGAGGAATAATCTTTATCTGGCCAAGGAAATGCAAGGATTTACAGCTGAAATAAGCAATTAAATAACAATAAAAATCGATAGTTTAAAAATAACTGTTTGTCGTCCGGGAGCAATTTCTGATACAAAGTCAGAAGAATAAGACCTGAACTTTTGCTACATTTACCGTTCAGAGTGGGGTATTCTCTGCAGAATTCCTACTGAAGAAACACACAGAAGTTTGCATTCAGTCACTGGGGTGGTCCACCGCCAAGTGTCAGCTCCCCCAAATCCAAGGCCATGATTCTTGATAAAAGGTCAAATGCATGCCTTCGGGGTTGGGAGTGAATATTTATCTCAAGCAGTGGAGTTCAAGTATTTTGGTGCCTTTTTAACTGGATAAATCCAATAAAACTAAATTTGATTAGGGCTTTGTCTGCAGAAATGAGGGTGCTGCTTCTGTCTACTGCGGTGAAGGAGCTCAGCCAAAAAGCCAAACTCTTGACTTATTGTAAATGGTCTGCATTTGTACAGCGCCTTCTTTGGGTTCTACAACTGCCCAAGGCGCTTCACAACACAGTCAGTCATCCACCCACACATTCATACGTTGGTGGGGATGAGCTACATCATAGCTACAGCTGCCCTGGGGCGCACTGACGGAGGCAAGGTCTGCCATACACTGGCACCGCCAGCCCCTCTGACCACCACCAGCTGGCAAGGTGGGTTAAGTGTCTTACCAAAGGACACAACTGCAGCATTCTCTGGCGGAAGCAGGGATCAAACCTGCAGCCTTCTGATTACTGGACAACCCGCTCTACCTCCAGAGGTACTGCTGCCCCTATTGGCATGGTATGCCCATTTGAGATAAGGACTCCAACAGCTATGGAGCCACAGCTCCTCTACAGCATAAAGATCACTTGATGTGATTTGGTGCATCTGATTTCCATCCTCTAAAGATTTTCTGAGTCCTACTGAATGCTCATAAAGCAAACAATGTATGGCATCCTGTTCATGGTGTTCCCTACCTGTTTGTCCATTGACCAACCCCCATTACCCTGCGTGGATAAGCTACTTTGGTTTGTTTGTACACAGAAAGCCATCATGAAGATGATGGTCAGACTTATCTCTTCCATACTGCCAACCTGCTGGTATACAGCTTATATGTTACTAACTATAAGTGGATTCATAAATTCCATTACCCATAATGTGGGCATGAGAGTTTATCATCACCACTGGTTGAAAGCAGGAAGTCAGGAACCACTATGTTTCTTATGAGGATTGAGTCCAGCCTTAACCCACTGGGAGGAAAGGTTAGGGTTATATTTGAATGGATCAGCTGCACTGGCCATACCAGATGTTGTTGCACTTGTACTGATGAGGAAACTATATCAGCTTCTGTCAGTGTGCCCCATGGCAGCTGTGGTTACACTGTAGCTTACCATCACCAGCATGTGAATGTGAGTATGAACAGCTGGTTATTTGTAAAGTGCCTTGGGGGGTTGTAGAACCCTATCAGGTGTTATATAAATACAGGCCATTTACCATCGTTAGTCTATTTCCCTCACTTCAAACACTTAGCTGAGTACCATCTTGAACATTTTTACAACGTATTGCAACATAATAAACGTCTCCTAACATCAGTGCATGCAAGAGCACAACATGGGACAATCAGTGTTAACAGAAATCATCAGGCTCCTTCCAAATTCATCAAAACAATTGTTTGGTGGCAAACAGAGCCAACCCAAAACAATTCTAGCACCCCAAAAGGTTGTTATCAGAGTGTAATTAACAAATAAAATGAGTTCGATCTCTGAGCACCAAATGGTGTGCCAGCTTGGCATTTCTGCCCACACTGCATGTGTGTGTGTGTGTGTGTGTGTCCTGATTAGACCATGGAGACGGTAGATAAATTAGCTTTGGGAAGAAAATGAAAGTGAAAGATATACTGGATTGCCCTGTGAGAGTTCATGTGAGTAGCCACACACACACACACACACACACACACACGGGAGCACACTAAACCTTTCCTCTGTCTCTTCCTCCCTATCCACCTTCCCATCCATCAGGCCATCTCAGGGAGCTGCCCGCAGTTCCACTGGCTGGTTTAATTGTTAATGCTAATTGCTATTTATTGGCTCAGATGCAAATGATAGGCCGGCCAAAGTGAAATTTTATGAGGAGTGAACTCCCCCTCTCACACAAATTGAAAAAGTGAAACAAGAGGGAAGAGGGAAATGAGGCGAGAAGAGAGGAGCTTAATGGCAGCGCTTTAATAGCAGAGAGCAAAAATTAAGACTGATTTAAGAGACGCGGCTAAATCCCCCCAAATCCTCCGTGATCCCCTCTCAGGGAGACACCCATTTGGCACAGGAGCAGAGGAGAACAGGGAGGAACGGAGGGAAAAAAGGGGAGGTTCGCACTAGGTTACATTACTTTTAAATAAGACAGAATATCAGATGGATGGATGGATGGATGGATGGATGGATGGATGGATGGATGGATGGATGGATGGATGGATGGATGGATGGATGGATGGATGGATGGATAGATAGATAGATAGATAGATAGATAGATAGATAGATAGATAGATAGATAGATAGATAGATAGATAGATAGATAGATAGATAGATAGATAGATAGATAACAGAGGTCAAAGTCAGCCAGCGGCAGCTTCTCGCTGGGTCCATCATCACCAACTGAGCTTCATCCACTTTCTAATACACTCACACAGGCAGAGCAGCATTTGCAAAGCATATCATCATAATGTAAGCCTCTCTCTGTGTGTGTGTGTGTGTGTGAGCCCCATATGACATACAGGTGTCCTCTTTTGATGCATTTTCCATCCAGCCATCGCTCCACTCCCTATTACCTGTTCTGTCCATCCCCAGTTCCATCACTCCACCTGATTGAAGGATCTTCCATCCTCAAGGTGCGATCGCCCTGCCAATTAAAGACCAATCCAATCGCTTCTGAGTGTTTATGTATGTGTGTGTGTGTGTGTGCATGTATACACACTTATATGTATGAGGCTAGATGGTCATAGGTGTGACTGTGTTAGAGAGAGAGATGTGAGATCCGAGAGGTTAATGCAGTTAGGCTTATTTCACAGTCCATTAAGAAGCTCATGTTGACCTCTTGACCCTAAAGCCAACAACATGAAATCCATTATCATGACAATAGAACTGTGTGCTCAGATCTACGGGACTGTATGACTGTGACGCGGTTAGAAAAAGACAATCACAAAAAGAGTGGAGTGGAAAGAGCGTAAATGACCACGTCTTGTTGCTTTGATCAGTGAGTGTGTGGTGAATTCCCCCTGAACTGTTGAGTAATTTGTACTATTATTGTTAGTCCACAGAGACGAGCATGAAGGACAATCAATGGCCATGCAAAACGGAAGAGAAAATGCTGACGCCCGCTTCTTTTTTTAAGGTGCTGGAGAATTTGATTTAATTATGTAGAGAGCAAAGCCCGGTGCTTTCTGTATGCACTGGAGTGTGTGTTTGTGTCTCTCCTGTCACTAGAGGAAGAAGTCAAACATAGAGACAGAAGACATGACACTGGAAAAAGCACACACACATATGATATATATATATATATATATATATATATATATATATATATATATGCACAAAGCCTTCTCCAGCACATCCCAAAGATTCTCCATGGGGTTCAGGTCTGGACTCTGTGGTGGCCAATCCATGTGTGGAAATGATGTCTCGTGCTCCCTGAACCACTCTTTCACTATTTGAGCCCGATGAATCCTGGCATTGTCATCTTGGAATTTGCCCGTGCCATCAGGGAAGAACACATCCATTGATGGAATAACCTGGTCATTCAGTATATTCAGGTAGTCAGCTGACCTCATTCTTGGAGCACATCCTGTTGCTGAACCTAGACCTGACCAACTGCAGCAACCCCAGTTCATAGCCCCGCCCCCACAGGCTTGTACAGTACGCACTAGGCATCACTTCATCTGCCTCTCTTCTTACCAATGCACCCATCACTCTGGAACAGGGTCCATCTGGACTCATCAGACCACATGACCTTCTTCTGTTGCTCCAGAGTCCAATCTTTATGCTCTCTAGCAAATTTAAGCCTTTTTTGTCTCACTGATTAGTGGTTTATTTACGGCTACACAGCTGTTCAGTCCCAATCCTTTGAGTTCCCTTTGCATTGTGCGTGTGGAAATGAAATTACTTTCACTATTAAACATAGCCCTGAGTTCTACTGTTGTTTTTCATTGATTTGATTTCACCAAACGTTTAAGTGATCATCGATTACGATCATTCAGGATTCTTTTCAGGATTCTTTTCCAGACAGTGGGTCCCCACTATCCTTCTAGGTTTAAATAACACGTTGGAGAGTTCTTAACCCAATTTGAGTCGTTTCTGCAATCTCCTTAGATGTTTTCTCTGCTTGATGCATGCCAATGAATGGGGCAGCAGTAACTCAGGAGGTAGAGCGGGTTGCCTCATGATCGGAGCGTCGTGGGCTCGATTCCAGCTTCTGCCAGGGCTATTCCGCTGTTGTGTCCTTGGGCAAGACACTTTACCCGACTTGCCTGTGTTGATGGTGGGCAGAGTGGCCGATGGTGCGAAATTGCAGCATTGCCTCTGTCGGACAGCCCCAGGGTGGCTGTGGCTACATAGTAGCTTACCATCATCAGCAGCATGTGAATGAGAGTGTGTAAATAACGGAAAGCGCTTTGGTTTCCTTGTAAAGGAAATTCATTATTATTGATTTGATCCTTCTCAAACTGGTTAAGAAATGAGAAGCAACTCATTGCACCAGGTGGGGTTAAATAACTTGTTGCCAGCTGTAAGCATCATATAGGAGGCTCATAGCTATTTGCTTAGCTAAATCCAGGTGGAGGCGTTTTTTGGGGGGACACTTAGGGGGATGTATATATGTGTGTGTAGGCTATGCAAAGAGGCCCCTGAGACAATCCACCACATAACTGCAGGGTGTAAGATGCTGGCAGGGAAAGCAGACATGGAACGCCACAACCAAGTGGCTGGCATAGTGTACAGGAACATCTGTGCAGAGTATGGACTGGAAACCCCAAGGTCAAAGTGGGAAACACCCCCTAAGGTGGTAGAGAACGAGCGAGCCAAGATCCTGTGGGACTTTCAGACCCAGACCCAGCAAAACTGTTTTCCTAAATTGTGTGGTTTAGCAGTTAAGTTTGTCTAATAGATTGAGATGAAATCATTTTAATCAAATAATATAAAAACTGCATCTTTTAACTCAGGTTTCCTTAGATTTTAAGACATGCTTGCTGATCTGAAACTTTTAAGTGTGACAGAAATGAAGAACGAATGAATAAATATAAAAATATAAACATTTTTATGACACTGCATTTTGTCACAAATACTAAAATAATATTTAATTCTCAGGTTTTTTCAATTTAAAAAGATTAAAAAAGATATCTAATGAACTAACTTTAGTTAAATCATTTTAAAGAATCACTTGGTCATTTCAGAGTGTGTTAAAATACGTCACTTTATTATTCCAGAAGAATCCAGAACACACTTTTAGTTTTCAGTAGTTCCTCCTAAAACTTTCTCCCAAATCTTATCTTATTTTCTCCAATCTGTCTTGCCCTCTTTCTCATGTGCTTATCCACTTATTTCCCAAACAGCGGGTAAAGAACCCTGACCCTCACCTTGCCCCTCTCCATCCACACCTCTGGGTTAGGTATTGATCCGTGTGCAGACGAGCCGAGGCCCTGCCGCTGCGCTCGTGGCTAATAGGACAAACACATCCAGGCTGGGGCATGAAGGGTTACAGTGTGGGACGTATAACAATACCCGAGGGAGCCCCAAGATTGAGTTTATTACATTTTTGGTCACAGCTTGAACCAAAAAAGGATTTTAAAAGGAGGTGAACACATAAATGACACAAAGCCAGACAAATTCACAGCTTTGGCATGAATGTGAGAATAAAGCTGGAAAAGAAATGAAAAATGTCATTAAATGCAAAACAAAAGTTGTCAACATTATTTTAGTTTGTGATAGTTCATCACCGCTGATGAAGGAGAAAATGACCTATTTTTCAGCTTGAGCCCGTCCAAAACCCCGGCACTGCTAAAAGACGCTTTGGGGTTAGGTGTGTTTGGTATTTCTAACCTAAAATCACAGTGATTTTATGTGCTGTACCCTGTAAAGCTGTGTAATTGACAGTGATGGTGTTGTTACATCAGACAGTTGAAAATTGATATCCCTGCTCGTTTCTTAGCGTCCCAGGCAATATGTTACCTGTTCAGGGACTTATCAAACTGATGGATGAGAGGGGGGCAGATCTCTGGTGGCCCTTGCCTTAATCAACCACACACTTATCACACACACACACACACGCACACACAAACATGCGCATCAACAATTTGGGCATTAACAGCTTATTATAATTGTGGCGTGTGTGTGTGTGCGTGCGAGAACAGATCCAAACCCCTTCAGCAAAAGTTTTAAAGATGCATAAAATCTCTAAATAAAAGAAATGAGGTGAACACACACTTCCTCACACGTGCAAATATAAATACCAACAACAGCTGTGTTGTAGATCTTTGTGTTGTTTTTGCATGAGCTGTGAATGCAAAAGAAATAAATGTTTGATGATAAAGATCTTTATAAAAATTCATAGTAAAAATGTTAAATTCAGTTCAGGTAGTTTATTATCCCTCTTGGGGAAATTTGGAGCACAACAGGAGTCAGGATAAATAAACACCACAGCACAATCCACACGTTCAACCATCAACCCCATTATACCCTTTGTAAAAATCTATCCGAAATAAAAGATTCCATAAAAAAAATACATAAAATAAAATAAAATTAAAAAAAGGCAATATAAAAGGTGTTAAGAACAGTTAAATACTATAACAGAACAAGACAAAACAAAGACCATCTCAAATGTCTACTGCAGATTTATAGATAAATTATAAGAAATCAGTCTGAATCATATGTCTTGTGTCATTAGACCGTCTTGGCTTTGTTTTCAAATACAAACTAGATATAAAGTTTATTTTGCAAAAACTGCATCTTGGTTAAATGTTTTCATTTTTAAATTGTTGTTCACGACAAAATGTACAGACTTTATCATAAAACATTGCCCAAATACACTCAAGTCATTTACTAATATGCAGTGCATAAAACCGTCAATGATGGCACAGAAATGATTAATTAGGACCCATCATCAATTTAAAATTTCAAATATGCTCCTTCAGTCTTGTAAACTTTTGCCTTTTGCACGCGCGCGCGTGTGTGTGTGTGTGTGTGTGTGTGTAGGCCCAAGTGTCCGCACTAGATCTGTTTTAATGACTCTAGAAGCTGTTTATCATTGAAGGGTATACAATAGCCAGTTGTCAGCGGTGTCTAAAAAAACACTATAGGACAAAGAACACACTCTGCAAATTGTCCTTCACACAGCTCTCCCTGTATATTGACTGCATGTCCTTTTTCTCAGGCTGACGTTATTGTCAAATTGTTTCTCAAACGGGACACAATTGAAAAAGCGGACAGTTGTTCAATGGCTGGAGTTTTACCATTGATTCCCAATAGGGCCAACGATTCATCTGTCGGCTTGAGAAACGGAGAGAAACTCTGCTCCGCACTTGTCCCACGACTGCGCTCGTTTTATTTAAAGATGCACACATTCACAGAAATACACACACACACACAGGGATGATGCTCGATGCTTGGCTATGTGTGTGTACACACGCAAACACACACACACACACACACACGCACGCACAAAACTTTCATTTAAATATTGCCCCTGTCTCAGAGCATTTTGTCACTTGATACAGTACGATACCCACGAATCAATGGAAGTCAAGGAGACACCACACACGCGCGCACGCGTGCACACACACACACGCACACACACAGGGTGTGTGTAGCCCACAGGCAGACAATATCTGGAATAGATGCATGTTGTTCTCAACAACTCTGATGTGGAGATCATTAGCACAGGAAAAAAATAATAACCCAACTAAACCATGCTGCAGCGCTTACAGGAAATAAACTTTACTGATCTCAGCATTAAGGCCAGATGCTTCACTCCAACACGCCGTCTCACAAGAACAACAAATATGAGACTTGTTTTTTTTTCCAGAAGTTGTTCTTTTACAATTCCTAATAAGTAAGAAAAATGACAGAAGTTTAAAATATATATATATTTTTTTATTTGGACACAAAATACCAACAGGAAATTAACTTGAAAAACATCATAAAGTATGGCTAACAAGACCAGTTCACTTAGACCCAGTTTCACCAGTCAGTTTTCCCTTTTTTGATATTTTTAATCATTTTAAAATTTTTATTTTACTTTTTGTTCTTGTGAAGCACCTCATTATTTTTATCTTAAGCGGCGCTATATAAAATATCGTTTCTTCTTCATTCAGTGGTCCAGTTAAAACCAGCTAGAGGACGTGTGTCATCCGGTCATAAGTAGTTTAAGAATGAATATTTACCAACTGGCGTGACATGAGGTGGACAACGTGTGCTTTATGTCTGCAGAAGAAGTAAAAAAAAAACTGGTTGTGGAATTGATAAGAGCAGAAAGGATAAAGAGGAAGATATTTTTTCTTTTTCTTTGTCCTTTTCTCCTTGGTGGCTCTTTCCAACAGTAAATAAATTAGACAAAGAGAGTATTAGGTGTGTGTGTGTGTGTGTGTGCATGCGTGTGTGTGTGTGAGAGAGAGAGAGAGAGAGAGAGAGAAGGAAAAAGAGAGAGGGAAAAGGAAACAGTATTATAGGAACAGCTTTGGGGCCCGTGGTGTGTGTAGGCATATGTTTGTACTTGTAGAAAAACCTGCAACGCTCTGCGCTGCTCCAACCACTGTGTGTGTGTGCGCGCGCGCGCGTGCGTGCGTGTGTGTGCGTGCGTGTGTGTGTGAGACAGTATCTGAGAGAACGTGCAGTGCTAGATTGATGTGTACCGCCAGCATGGCCGTTTCTACTGAGAGCGGCCACACTCCTCCACCTAATGATGCCACATCCATCCTGGAGCGCCAAGCGCTGCGCGGCTTTAGTGTGTGTTGTGTGTGAGTCCACAAGGCGTCTATCCTGGGGGCAACAACGCAGCACCTTCCATAGCCTCTGATCACCCTTTTATTTGGCACTAAGTGTGTGTGTGTGTGTGTGTGTGTGTGTGTGTGTGTGTGTGTGTGTGTGTGTGTGTGTGTGTGTGTGTGTGTGTGTGTGTGTGTGTGTGTGTGTGTGTGTGTGTGTGTGTGTGTGTGTGTGTGTGTGTGTGTGTGTGTGTGAGTGAAGGGTCCTATGTGCCCATTAATATTAAATATAGATACCCTTGTCAGTGAATTACATCCTCTGATCCTGTATCCTCCTCTCAGGGAGGAGAGGTGAGGAGGGAGAAGTCATGGGAGGTGAAGAAAGGGAGAGATAAAGTGAGAGGAGAGAAAAAGAGGAAAAAGGGAGTTGAAGGCAGTCGAGGAGGAAGGGCTGATGAGAGAAAAAGGAGAGGACAGAGGGCGAGGAGGTAAAAGGTAGAGAAGAAAGATGAAAGGGCATAATGAGGAAGGTGAGAAAGTAGGAGGGGAGAGGGTGGGATCAAAAGGAAAAAACAGGAAAGAGAAGGAAAAATTACTTGAAGCATCTAAAAAGTTTGATTTCTTAGAAAACCTTTTAGAACTTGCATGATAATTAAATGTTTAATCAAAATGCATGGATCTGAACTGTAATAAAAGGACTGTGTTTGAATTAGTCCCTAAAAAATGTTTGAAATGTCCCTGCAAACATTTTTCAATAATATTTTCAATTCACCTCTTAATATTTTTTACAAAAATAAAGTGAATCAAAAAAATATGCAAAGAAAAAGAAACATGACCTTGATATTAGTGACTGTTAACTTTGTTAAATTAGGATGAAACTTAGAAATGTAAGAAGTGAGATAGAAGAAAAGAGGTGATCGGATAAAGTTTAATGGCAGAAAAGAATAACTGCATTAGCAAAAGAAAAAGGCAAAGGGGCAATGGGAAGGTAGAGAACAGCAGGGAGGAAAGAGGGTGAAGGAAATCTGTGGAAAGAGGGATGACAGAAGGGACCGAGGGGTTTAGGGATGTATGGATGGAGGGAGGAGGTGCCAGCTGATTGATTGTGCAGAGTGTTGGAGACTTGTGGAAAGAGGGATGAGGAGAGGAGGGGGAAAGGAAAAGAAAACAGAGGATTGGATCCATCACACTGAGGGAACAAGAGAAGAAGGCGCTGCCGTTAAAAGAGAACAGGAGATCTGAGAGTGACGGGAAAACGTCGTTGGAGAAAAGTTCAGCAGAACCAAAACGGACCGAGACAAAGAAAGACGTCAGCAGACGTAGCGCTTTATTGGATGAAGAAGTGATTGAGCGATGACGAACGGAGGCAAAACAATGGAGTGAACGACAGCAGCTTTGACCTGTCATCTGTCTGTAATAAAGGAGAGAAAGGAGGAAGAGAGGAAAGGAGGAGTGACAGTTTTATTTTCCTAGCCAGGCGTTCGTTCCCGTATTCCCTGGCAAGCTCTCACCTGATGGAAAGATGGCAGAAAATCAATAGTCCATGTGCGTAATGGAGTAATGACTCTAAGTGTATGTGTATGTGTGGATAATGATAAGTGTGTGTGTATCTGCCCGATCCCTAAGCAATCACACACAGCTTAAGCCAATCCCATGGGGTGGGGGCCACTTTAACTAACAACTTCATTACTGCAGCCACACACACACACAAGCTCTCTCTTTCACACACACACACACACACACTGTTGATCACAGACTTTTCACAGATATCAGTGAGCCAGAAAACTTCACAATGTCACTCATGTAGCTTTTTTTTATTTTTATGAGCATTTTAGGGGAAAAACATTAAAAAGTTAAGCTCACCTATGAGTGGAGAAAGGATACACTGATTTTTTTTTCTGATGAAGAAATTACTTCAAAATATTAAATTTTTCTCAACAAATTAAAAGTAGAATCCAAACAGATCAGAACGACGCGCCTCAGTCTGTTTATCCAACCGACTCAAAGTGGTTCCAGTTACAGCCAAGTTGTTCTGCGGCTGTGAAAACATTCCCAGTGCTGGGAATGCTGAGGCCCTGGCACACACACACACACACACACACACACACACACACACACACACACACACACACACACACACACACACACACACACACACACACACACACACACAACTCTATTCTGTCTCAAAACTCAAGTAACACACACATCTCCTCGTCGCTGGATACACACCAGCCCCCTGGAAACATAAATGGACACATCCACAAATCACACTCACAGGTTGCCCCCAACTCATTATGGGTCCACTGATCATAAAGAATGATGCTCAGTTTAACTATCTACCAGAGGAGGATGGTGGGAAAAGAGGAATTTGGACAAAGGGTGGCCCGTTGCGGCTCAGCGTCGGCACAGACCAGCAGCTCATGGCGGCAGCCCCCTCTGTTTACTAGCGGCTAATTAATTCGCCACATATGCTGAGAACATCTGTCGCTAGTGACCTGCCGGGAGAGCAGAGGACGCACTGCTGCGACAGCCGCTTCCCCCCAACTCTCATTAGCACACACACACACACACACACAAAGCTACATCCACACAAGCAATCACACCTGCACATGAGGGATGCTCACACAGACATGGATGAATGAACGTACACGTGTGTACGAACACACGTATCTTCACATATCAAGATGTAACTAAACATATGTTTAAACAGACGCAAACTTTGATCCACCTCTAGTTCAAGACTCAAAGAGTTGAACGTTTGACAAAAAAAAAACGTACGCTGTGTTTTATAAAGTGTAATTCTGCACGAGAATAGAAAACGACGGCTCAATATTTCTGGATTTGAATCTAAAAGACATAATGATGCAAAAATAGAGAAAATATTTTATGTGAGATTTTGATACCTTTTTGTAGCGCTTTGTCCTTCATGCTGTGCTGTGTCAAAGCTAAACTTGGTGAAATAAAAAAGTGAAGCTCTGTGAAAGTGCAAACCGCAGCAGCAGCAGAAAAACTCCAACCAGCCAATCAGATTCATTAACCTCCACCATCCGAAAATCCCTGAGGGGGGACTCACAGAGACAAAGACAAACTCTCTTCCCCTTGTGTCCTGTACCTCCCCGTGTTTCTCCCACTTTTCCTCCTCCCGGAGCCCATTACGCCAATCCAGGCCTCCCGACCTCCCCCAAACAGCACCCACTGCCCCGGATCAAGGTCTCAACACAAGAACCAGTAACACAGTTAGCTGAGTTTGATGCTCTGATTTTGTCATAAATATGGATATTTATAGAACTATTTGAATAAACAAAATCATTAAAGTTGACAGTTTGGGTGAGCAGATTTTGGTAAAAATATCTGATACGTTTTTGTTCCCTTAGTTTTTATGTGATTGTTATTTACTGATCTACTCCAACTCTCATCTTCGGTAATGTGCTGGAAGTAATGACTGAAAAACTGAGATTGTGGCCCAAATTAGTTTCCTCCACAGGGGGGCTGGGCTCAGCACTGGAGACAGGCTGAGGAGCTTAAGGGAGCTGGAGTAGAGCCGCTGCTCCTCCACATTGAGAGGAGCCAACTGGGGTGTTTTTTTTAGGCATTTCCATCTGGGAGGAGACCTTAGGGCCAAACCAGGACATGCTGTAGGGATTACATTTCTAGGCTGGTCTGGGGAAAACCTGGGCTCCCGCTGGAGGAGTTGGTGGATGTGGCTGGGGAGGACAGGCTGGGTTTCTTGCTAGGGCTGATGCCGTCATGACCTGGCCTAAAAATATAGATGAACCGTGGCAGATGGCTGCTCATTCTGAGCCAGGATCCTTTGGAGGTTTCTTCCTGTTAAAAGGGAGTTTTCCTCTCCATTGTCGCTACATGCTTGCTTAGTATGAGGATTGCTGTAAAGTCACTGACACAACAAGTCAGTGACTCGATGCAGTCCACTGGGTTTTCTTATATAGGAAACCTTTAACTAATTGCCATAATGACCTGAACTCAATTGGAATGTTTACTTTGTAAAGTGCCTTGAGATGACTCTTGTCATGATTTGGTGCTATATAAATAAATTGAATTGAATTGAATTGAATGCCAAGCTCAATTGTAGCCTCAGCAGGTCTACCTTTGGCTCGACAAAGTTTAGTAAGGGCCAATCACAGCGCTCTATGTTATGTTGTGAACTGGCGCTGCCTATAGGAGCTGCCATAGTGGCTGGCCACCATCTTGGATGGGTCTCCAGTCACCCCCAGTGCATTCATTTCTACTGAGGAAGGTGCTTACGCAACTAAAAACACATTTTGTTATGCTTTTTCACAAAATCAGACATGTGGTATGGGATGATAGTTAAAATATAAATATAATTGACCTTTCGCCGAGCCCCGCCCCCCTTAGTTACTGTTGCCAACTCCGACAATAAGTGGATCAAATACTGCAGCTCCGCAGATTTCCGTGATGGAAAGAAGTAGACAGATGCGTGTCAGCGACATTTTTTGGAGCAATTCCTCCTCAATATCATCCCGATAAAGGCAAAAAGGGTTACAGTATGCAGTGGAGGGATATATTAGTGTCGGCTCTGCTGAGCGAAGCGTAGCAGGGAACAAGGAGTTTGGAGTTTGGGAGAAGGTCCGGCGTCCGGGGACGCGTGGATCCGAGGAGCTGTGGCGGCGACTCGGTGTCCCTGTCAGATGTCAGATGATCTGAGCTGCAGGCAGCGCTAATGGAGAAAAGCTCTGCATCGCTCAGTTTATCATCTCAGCTGAGTTTATAAAATGTAACTTTTTATGCCCGTGTTTACTTTTATTTTCAATATAGCAGCTCGGCATTAATTCAGCACGTGATCATGACACCACCCGCTGTTGCGCCAAGGCTTAATGTGCGTTTATAAGACACACGGTTGAGGTGATATTACGCTGA
This sequence comes from Aphyosemion australe, assembly GCA_006937985.1. Classification (NCBI taxonomy): domain Eukaryota; kingdom Metazoa; phylum Chordata; class Actinopteri; order Cyprinodontiformes; family Nothobranchiidae; genus Aphyosemion; species Aphyosemion australe. The sequence goes on along the minus strand of SSNS01000051.1, from coordinate 799,713 downwards.
TTTGCCGGCACGGTGTGTCTTAAAGGGTCTTGGATAGTCTGGGAGGCGGACCTCCGCCCAGCCGCGGGCGGGGGGAGCACTCATGCTTGCTGGTTGAGCTCGATGAGGAGGTTCTGAAGGGAAACGAAGCAGACATGACTACTATCGAGGCTAATGCTTAGTAGTAAATTAGGCTTAGCTTCATCATTTTGTTTGGAGCTGTCAGATAGTAACGGTTGCTATGATGTGTGATTGGACAATAGCCGTTCTGGGGGCGGGGCCGGCGAAAGGCTAATTAAATAACATAAATTTAAAAAATTAAAATATAAAATTCCAACATGTAGGCTAAAAATGTCCCAGAGAAGTCCCACGTGATCAGTTTTCAATAGTATGCTGGTTGTTGCAAACATAGGCTGTAGAAAAGACGGCCATTGTTGCTCATCCTGCGTTGACTCCAGTTGGGTTTGGAGAGTGAGGGACCCATCCAATATGGAGGCGACTCTGTTACGCTCTCCAGCACCCAATGGGAGGTCTACGTATTCATGTCTATGCGTTAGGCGGGTTCGGCACCATTACGGCACAGCTTTTTTTTTTTTTAATTATGATGGAGAAAAAAGACAACAACAATGGTGACAACTCAGGGACGGCAGTCGTTTGAAATGGCTTTGGCATCAACCTTACACAATTTGGACGTTAAGTCATGAGCAAATAGAGGTACTTCTTCTTCTACCTCTTTGACAATGTATAGCAAACTGCCCTGTTGTCTGATTTCTGTCGCTATGACCCAAGTTTGTCCAATTGACCTTTCGCCAAGCCCCGCCCCCTTAGTTATTGTTGCTAAGTCTGACAAAGTGGGTCAAACACTGACCAGTTCGGCAGATTGCCGCGATGGAAAGAAGTAGACAGATGTGTGCCAGCGACATTGTTTGGAGTAATTCCTCCACAAAATCATCCAGATCGAGGCAAAAAGGGTTACAGTATGCAGTGGAGGGATATATTCAAAATATAAAAATACGTGTCGGCTCCGCTGAGCGAAGCGTAGCAGGGAACAAGGAGTTGGGAGTACAGGAGAAGGCGGCATCCAGGGATGGCATAAAGGGGTTATGTGGGCGGTCTCTGCGCTGTCACGGACTTGTATCTTGGACATAACTTGCTTTTTACTGTGATCAAAGCCGCGCCCCTTAAGTTTTTTCACAAGCAGCTACAGGTGTCTGTGCTGAGCTGTCAGATGACCTGAGCTGCAGGCAGCTCTAAAAGCTCCCGGCGCTCATCGCTCCAGTTCATCATCTCAGCTGAGTCTGTTTATAAAATGTAACTTTTTATGCCCGTGTTTACTTTCATTTTTACTTCCCGGCCGGAGCTCGGCATTAATTCATCACGTGATCATGACCCCACCCGCTGTTGCGCCATGGCTTAATGCGCGTTTATAAGACACACGGTTGAGGTAAAATTACGCTGCCGGCACGGTGTGTCTATAAAGGGTCTTGGATAGTCTGGGAGGCGGACCTCCGCCCAGCCGCGGGCGGGGGAGCACTCATGCTTGGCTGTTGCTGGTTGAGCTCGAGGTTCTGAAGGGAAACGAAGGAGACACGACTACTATCGAGGCTAATGCTTAGTAGTATAAATTAGGCTTAGCTTCACCATCTTGTTTGAAGTTGTCGGATAATAACGGTTGCTATGATGTGTGACTGGACAATAGCCATTTTGGGGGCGGGGCCGGCGAAAGGCTAATTGCATGCAGAGACAGTCTGAAAGACAACCATAGATTCTTACGCTGTGACTGAGCTCTGTGGCCAAACTATATGTATTTACATATTCATGATGGCTTGCCAGGCTAGTCATGACTTGGACCTGATAGAAACTAAAAAAGAAAGCTAGTATCTATCTGTATAATAGTTGACAAATCTTGCCATGCCACTTCTTGTTGCCTCATGTTGCCTCTGTGTTGGTCTGTGTTAGGGTCACAACAGCAGACTTGTAACCGGCCTTCTTAATCTTGTGAGGAATCAAAGCATTAATTAGTTTCTAAGTCCCCCTCACCTTCAGGTCCATTTAAGGCCTCGAAAGCAGCTGGTAAACCAATCACTCAGTCAACCAATGTCACCATAACTCAGTCAACCAACCAGCAAACAAGTCAACAAGTCAGCCACTCAGTTAAGCATCCAACCGTGCATCCAGTTAGTCAAGCAACCACCCAGCCTGTGAGCCCCCCCACCTGTCCCTGCTAATTTGGTGAGGAATCAATTAAGGCTGTGTTTGCTGAGTTCTCCTTGCCTTCAGCTCATCTGCTCCTCTCTAATGCAATTGTCCTGTGTGCTGCGTGCGGAGCGGCATAATAAAGTGATAAGGCTAATCAGGTTGGCTGCTCCTCTTCTCTCCCCATACGCACACTACACTTATTCTATTAGATGTGTAATGAGATTCTGCACTCCATCAACACGATACTGCTATGTGTGTGAGAGAACAAGTGTGTGTCTTTAGGTGTGTGTGTGCGTGTGTGTGTGTGTATAAGTATGTAAGTATGTGTGTTTGGCCAAGGGAGAGCTTCTGCTCTTGCAGAGGAAATTTGCTCCATTTACATTCTATCATTAGCTTGAAACAAATGTGCCCTTGAGCTTAGTGCCCCTGTCTCTGTCGGCTGCAAACACTTTACTTTGGCAAGCGATCATAGCAACACACACACACACACACACACGCTTGAGTAAGACACTTCAACACACAATCAAAAAGCACAGATGCAAAATTACTCACTTAAACTTAACAAAGTATTGCTCAAATGGACATTTAATGCAACACATGTGGGTGAGATAATCAGCTTACCCATCATCTTACTTTTCATTATGTGAACAAGCATGTAAACAAATACACACACACACACACACACTTGTGTGTTACACCATCCAACCAGACGAGCAAAGAGAGTGACGCTTGAGAAGATGTAAAGGACACAGGGTTCTATGATGTGTAGAACAGTTCTGGTCAATGGGGCAGATAATGAGTTGCCATAAACAGCAGCAGTCTTGCACTGTCCAGCTCAGCTCATTACCATGGCTGGCATATGTAATCAGTGTGTTGCTGGGGCGTGTCTTAATGTACTCGGCTATTTCTCAAAGACGGGACTGGGCCCGTGGGGTGGGTCATGAGAAGGTAAGAATGGATCAGTGGGTCATCCTCAGGAAATGCTGGTGATTAGTATTCACCAATTACAAAACCTAGTTGGTTTCTAATGATGCCATGTGGGCTCCAAAAGCAACTATTAGGAAAACAAAGTAATATACAATAAGACTTTATCAGTCAATTCATTTTCTTCTGCTTTTGCAAGGTTGGGTCATGGTCCTGAAAGGATACTCAGACCACTGAAACCCTTCGATGTGGAGAAGTTGCAGAACTATTCTGAGCTCCCCTTGGATTATTGTGCAGCTATTTGGGCGACAGTGGCAGAGGAGTTAAGTGCTCACCCCATAACCAAAGGGTTGCAGGTTTGAACCCCGGTCAATCTGTCACAGTCATTGTGTCTTTGGGCAAGACACTTTACCCACCTCGCCTGCTGGTGGTGGTTGGAAGAACCAGTGGCACCTGTGTACGCCTCTGTTAGTGTGCCCCAGGGCAGCTGTGGCTACAAAGTAGTTCATCACCATCAGCGTGTGTGTGCATGGGTGAAGTGCTTTGGAGTCTTTGAAGTGACCCCAGCACCTCATACTGCATACTGCCACAAGCGACATGGTCAAAAGCCCTGTCCAAGTCCATAAAATATACGTTAACTGAACAACCAAGTTAGCATGACCCCATAAGCAATTACACAAGAGTTGCCTGGGGCACACAGGAGACAGATGCGCTTGGGAAGTCTAATGGTCACACAGGAAGCGCCGCTGAACGCTTCTTGGAAAGCCGTGCGATAGTCACAACATCACGTGGGACTTGAGAACAGGAAGCGGAAAGTGACTCTCTTGTTTATACGTGATCAGACTTGCCGTTGTGTTTTGTAAGACTCTAATTCATTAAAAATGGGTAAGTACGCTATTTATTAGAATATTTTAAGATCAATAGTACTTTAAAGTTATCAATACTGAAATCAAGTAGCATTTATAAGGTTTGGCGATTTTTGTTTGTGCCGTAAAGCCGTTCTGCGTCGTAATGTCTGGCGTGACGCGGCGCGGTGCATCTGTCTCCTGCGTGCCCCTGGCTTTAGTTTCAGCCAATTAGTGGGTAAACATCTCCAAAGCTGTTTTGTAGTCATTTTAAAATACAAAGTTAAAAAGAATTTTGAAACAAATTTGAATGACACATTTGTACTGATAAAATATATTGATTTATTGATACATTTATTTTTTCATTTTGCACATCAGTAGATTTTCCCTGATAAATTGAAATAAATATCATTAAACAATTTTTACAGGATATTTACCACAGTTGTTTCTATTTCAGCATTATAACTAATATGTGACTATGAGTTCATATTGACTGTTTTAACTAATCAATTTATTAGTTTTATAATGATTTCTTTTATTTTAAGAACATAATTAGAGTTTGGCTGCTTGTTTTTATCTTAAATAATACAGAAAGCGTGAGATGAATCTGTATGCTGCTGTTTTCTTGGAGTTTCTTCATCAACATTGAACAGTAGGAAAACAAAGCAGCAAAGGGTATAAATATACGGGTACGTTTGAGGCCAAAAAGCTGTCACAGAGACGTAATTAGAAAACATGCAGACTCTCTCACACACATACAAACACAATATCAAGCTGTGCACATCCTCATTAACTCCTCGATGATGATAAAATATGATTCTCTCTCATCCCACCCAAGATTTCATAAAGAGGAGATAGCATTTCAAGCTGCAGACACCAAATCTCTAATTATAACTTTATTTGAAGAAAACAAGGGAGCACTTAATAAGCAAATGAAAGTGATAATAACTTGGAATATGGATTGGACCTAACAGACGAGATTATAGGGGTGAACCCCTGCCGAGAATGAGAGACAAAGCAAGCGGGAGGAGAGGGAGGGAGTCATAAATAATGTGGCAAAATGAGTAAATTACAAAGCTAAATACTCAAAGCTGTAATTATGTCCGCCTTTGAATAGACAGAGATGAGTGGGAATGATGGGATGGAAGGAAGTTAACTGCTTCCCTAATTTTCCCTTCTTCTCTATTGCTCACATTCACACAAAGTGCAGCTACTCCTTAAACACGTGTGTTTTCTCTTTAACTGTTAACGTGCATTCAACCGGTGACAGTGGTCAGCAGAGTTCAATTTATTTATCAGACAAAGTCAAAATGGGTTGTGGAGAAAAAGGAGATTTAAATGGATACTATGCAGCTTTGGCTTTGCTTTTAGCACCCCCTAGTGTCCGTTAGTGAAACAAAAAGTAAAACTTATCTCCTCGCTGTGCGTTTGTCTTTTTAACACCTTAACTGCTGAAACGTCTCCTCAGCCTTCATTAGTGTCTACAGGAGCGGTTCATCACTAAACCAAACAAATCAGCTGTGTTCATGATCTAAAACATGCAGGAAACATGCTGGAAGCAGACTGCAGCGCCAGGTATGTCAGCTCCACTTTACTAAGTCCAACAGGGAGCGGACCGTTACTCTGAAATTGCAAATGCGGTATTCTTGCCACAGAGGGTGGTGGGGGTCGTTACATTAACCCTGTAAAGGGTCATTTTAGCACATACTGGCTCAAGAAAATTATTTAAAAATATGAAAAAAATGCATAGTATGGCTTTAAATCCAAGAAAACAATCCACTTGATTTTATACAATCTTGGATATATTTACAGGTAACCTAATTATTTTGCCTAATTTGAAAAATGCAAAACCGACCACTAATAAAATCTCAGGCTGTAATAAATGTATTAGTGTACAGTTTTTTAAGTCAGGGACTTCAAAGGCACCACCGGTCCCTCTGACCACCAGCAGCAGGCAAGAAGAGTGAAGTGTCCTTGGGCAAGACACAGGCAGAGCACAGGTTCAAACTGGCAACCCACCGATTACCGGGTTAACTCCTAACCCCTAAGCCACCGTCGCCTCAGTGCGTGGTCAACATTATCAGATGAAAACTGTCCAAAGGCAGTGATTGTCTCTAAACAAGAAGGCTGTTCTTCTGTTGCACATCAAGCTGATTTCATAGCAGGTAATTTGTGTTACTGGGATACACTAACAGCAGATGTTAGACCAGTTCTGAAATAAACTTCTCATCCCAAAATCTGAGCAGCTCTAATTCTTCTCTTTCAGCAATGTAAAAACATTTTTATGTGTATAGAAACTGTACGTTTTTGTCCATTTGCAACTTTTTTCACCTTCTTTATTTCCCTAAGAAAGCACAGGAAGGATTTTTGCACAGGAATTCTAGACATGATTTTAAAAGAGTCAGACAAATGTATCAACGCATCTGCTGTGGTCTCTAGTATGAATGAATGTCTTGTGAGTTGTTTTCTGTGGAAATGAAGCTCTCGCACTTCTCTTTCAGGAAGCAGAAGTCAGAGAAGTGGAGGAGGCGGACATAGCAGGATTTGGAGTTTTACTCATTAATATTCAAGATATTCGAACATCTCGCCTCTGATTGGCTAACAGCAACATGACTCTTCTACTGCCTTCTTCTTTCTTGAGTAAAAAATGCAATGTCAATGTTTTCTCTCCACAAATACAAGCCACAGCCTGCTCTGCCATGTTGAGGAGTTGCTAATGCTAATGCTTAGCTTCTACTAGACGTGCTCTGCTCTTTCCCGGCTGCAACAACCTACACGGCCTTCCGTGGTCGCCAAGGTGGGCGGGGTCATGAATGCAAGTTTTAAAGTGCGACATAGAGCCAAGTGGCTTTTTCTGACCCAAACCGTTCCCTGTTTATTTTCTTTTGGTAGCTAATGCAGACGACAGGGGTAGAAAACTCTTTTCACATTCTGCATGCATATGAAACTAAGCGCATTTCAAAAAGAACAAGTAAAGACATTAAAGTGCACAAAGCCATTTACAAGAATAAAGGTTTTCTATTCTTCTGAATGAGTCATATGACTCGTTGGTCCAGTTAGGATTTTAACCACAATCCCAGCTCCCACCAAGGGTCCCACACTCTCTTTCAGTTTCTTAATTTTCTTTTTGTAACCCCTTTTCTCCCCCTCCCCTCTGTCTCGTACACCGTTCCCCAAATCTCTTTAGGTTTGTCTTGAGCTACAGGATATGAAATTGACTTGTAAAGAGGAGACAAGTATTCACAGAGGATTTTACCATTCAAGGTTGATTTCATTTTATTTGCTATCAGGGCTGTCTGTCTCTTTGCATGTTAAAGATATGAGGTGTGTGTGCACACACACATGAATGTGTGTTGGTCTGTGTTGTATCTGCCATTCAGGCAGCTGTACAGATGTCACAATCTCACGTTCTTTACATGGTTATATTTGACATATGCTTAACGGGGTCCAAGGGGATAGCTTGTAGCATTGTGTTTTTAGATAGATGTGTGTGTGTGTGTGTGTGTGTGTGTGTGTGTGTGTGTGTGTGTGTGTGTGTGTGTGTGTGTGTGTGTGTGTGCCCCTGAGCTGCAGTCTGCGCTCTGTTACCAATCCAATAAAGTTGTCTGAGAATGACAGCTTCATTATCTTGTATGAAAGTGGGACAAATGGAGGCTTGTCTCTCTATCAGTATGGAGAGCTAGGAAAACAAAACATTACCACACAAACACACACTTAATTACACGCACACACACACACACGCTTAACACTCACATTGAGAGACAGTTTGTATGTTCCCTTTTAGTTTCTCTTTCACAACTTGATTGTCGCTAGAGTTACGTGTGTGTGTGCGTGTGTGTCTAGACAATAAATGATGACAATGTTTAAATGGTGATCACCTGGAGATGCTCAGTTGTTCAGAAATGAAGGGACGAGGGAGATATGCATGTTTTTTTTGGGGGGGGTTATGTTAAACAGCCAAGGCCCACACAGACATTCTGACAACTCTCTTAGTATCTGTGCACTTTAGGAGGCAAGACAGGTGTGTGTGTGTGTGTGTGTGTGTGTGTGTGTGTGTGTGTGTGTGTGTGTGTACATGAGGGAGAGAGTTCGCAAAGGGAAACAGACGTGACCTACCCCCCTCTTTCCCATCCCATCTGCATCCTGACATCTGACAGGGACATCACACCCAGACGTTCATTGTATGCGTGTGTGTGTGTGTGTGTGTGTGTTAGTTCATATTCAGCAGAAAGGTAATAACATGTAATGACCCTACTTGTGTCATCTATGAGGATGGACACACACACACGCACCCTCAAACCTTAATGCCCTTAGGTTTTTTTTTCTGGGGGTGGGGGTGGGGGGGCAACCCCTGTCTCATTCCTTTGGGTCAGTATCTCACATTTCTGACAGGGTCACACACCTCTCCTCTCTTTATTAACCTACAGTAAAACACCACAAAGCCAAACACTTAAAGGAGAGTAGGAAGGTGTGAGTGATTAACTGAGGAGAGCATGTTGTAGAGAAAACTGGCAGACGGTGTGTGTGTGTGTGTGTGTGTGTGTGTGTGTGTGTGGTAGGGAAATTGTGGTAGAGATGGGGAAACAGAGGTGTGTGTAAAAAAAAGACAGCGGTGTGTATGTGTCCTCTGGGCATTACCTGTCAAATTAGCAGTATGACAGACTGTCCAGCCTGCTCTCTCATGTTCTGTCAGTCAAGCATATTGAGCCAAAAGTTTCTCCTTTAAAAGAGCAAAATTACAATGATTGCTTTAACAACATTTATTCATTCAGTAGTTTATTTCCTGCACCCATCAGTCCTGTGGAAAGGCTGGAGCCTGTCTCAGAGGGACGGGTTATCAGTGTTTCCATTCGTAAAGAAATTCACTTTTCAGGTTAGTTTATGGTCACCAAATAACTAAATAACCTTTTGTTTTAGGATGCAAGGGAAAATGAAAAATAGAAGATTTAACTTTGACTTGGTTGTAATATAATGCAAAGCAGACACAAGAGGAATATTCTTATGAATGTAGAAAAAACACTTCATCATCTTATAAGTGATGCTCATCTACTTCCATGGGAGTCTATGGAGCAATAAAAGTTCTTTTCTGTTTGATATGTGTCATGGATTTAACATATGATGTCCTTTAACTGGAAACTGTTATTTGCAACTTTGCACAAATTTAGTTTCAGAAACTCCATAAACTGGCTAAAACATTATACAGCTCACCAACAGCATGTGTCAGGAGGGGGACCAAGCAGGGATGGCCTCTCTCCCCCTCACTGTTTGCTATCTTTATTGAACCACTAGCAGCAGAAATCAGTCTAACTACAGTTATTGAAGGTATAAGAACATAGAACATAAAATCAGTCTTTATGCAGATGATGTGTTACTTTTTCTCAAGCAACTGAATTGATAAACTCTTTTTCAAGAGTTTCAGATTATTCGATAAACTGGTTAAAATCTACAGTTCTCCCAATTCATTTCTCTTTTCTCAATTCCCGTAATACACAGTTGCAGATTTATCAAAACTAAACTACATCCCACTTTTAAAGAAAGTGGAAGATGATATTGCCAGATGGAAATTTCTACCAATATCACTCATGGGGAGGGTGGCCATGGGTCATGGCTTGGTGTCTTGGATTCTGGGGTTGATCGTGCCCGGATGGGGGTCTGAGCTGAGCCTAGGGGGATTGGGTTCTGGCTTGTATGCTGCCGGTGGCATGAACGCATGCATGCGGCAGTGCCTGGCCCGGGCCCGGAGGCCTTGGGTGGACCTTGGTTCCTCCTTAACATTCAGGAATACGTCTACTCCATCACGGGGGAGGGGGATCTCCGGAAGTGGGAGGATTCAACTCTGCCTGGGTGTCTGATGTCTTATGTAGGCTGGAAGTTGATCAAATGCAGGAATGGGAGTAGATACTCAGCTGGGGTGGGGCTGAGTGGAATGGCCTTGGGCTCAGTGGGGCTCTGTGATGCTGCTGCTGTGGGTTGAGGCTAGATGGGATGGGGTCTCCCTTCCCCGGGTGGGTTTTCGGAATGGGGGAGCCTAATGAGGCCAGAGGGGAGCTGGCTCCCTGGGAGGGCTTTGGCCCCCAGTCTTTTCAGTCATTCTTAGACATTTTCCTCCCCTGTTCAATCACATCACACACCCCCCCCCCCCCCCCCCCCACACACACACACACACACACACACACATTTCCTGCTAGTGGATGGTGCCTTTGCCTGTGTATTTGCAGCTCTCATGTCTGGAGCTTGGTGTTGTGTGTTGGGCCACTGAGCTCGGCCTGCCCTGGTATGGGCGGCTTTAATGCGTTAATGCAAAGCCCCCTTAACGGCATTAATTTTTCTAATGCGTGATTAAAGGGACACTTTGCAACTTTTTCATATTTTTAAATCATTTTCTTCAGCCAGTATGTGCTAAAATGACCCTTTACAGGGTCAATGAAAGGTCACCCAGCCCCTGTGGCCCCCTGTGGCCAGAATATTCCACTTGCAACTTCACTGTTGCCGGTCCGGTCTGTTGGGACTTAGAAAAATTCAGCTGGACTTACCTGGATCTGCAGTCTGGTTCCAGCATGTTTCCTGCATGTTTTAGATCATGAATGCAGCTGATTTGTTTGATTTAGTGATGAACCGCTCCCGTAGAAACTAATGAAGGCTGGGAGGACATTTCAGCAGTTAGATTAAGGTGTTAAAAAGACGAACGCGCAGCGAGGAGAGATAAGTTTTACTTTCGGTTTCGCCAACGAACACTAGGGGATGCTAAAACCTAGCCAAAACTAACTAGTGTCCCTTTAACTCGCAGGCTTCCGTAGTTTTGTTTTGGCCCTCTTCGTGTTACATAGTCTGACGTAAATAAGAAGCAGGAACAAGCCATTGGCCATATATATATATATATATATATATATATATATATATATATATATATATATATATATATATATATATATATATATATATATATATATATATATATATGTGTGTGTGTGTATATATAAGTAGATTAGATTATTGTAATGCCCTGCTCTCTGGTCTACCCAAGAAGAGGGAAGGGCAGGAACATATTACACCAGTTTTAAAATCGCTGCATTGGCTTCCTGTACATTTTAGGATCGATTTTAAGGTTCTTTTATTAGTTTATAAGTGTCTCCATGGTCTTGGACCGTCCTATTTAGTCGACCTTCTTTTAAATTATGAGCCCCCGTGGTCCCTGAGGTCCTCCGGTACTGGCCTTTTAGTCATACCAAAAGTTAGAACCAAAACGTTCGGCGAAGCATCATTTTCATACTATGGCCCTCGTCTGTGGAACAGTCTGCCGGAGAACCTCAGGGCTGCTGAAAGTATTGATGTTTTTAAAAAGAGGCTCAAGACCTACCTTTTTACCTTGGCTTGTCATTGATATATTTTAACAATTTTTAGCTAATTTGTATTAGTTGTGTTTTTAACTTCAGTGTTCAGTGTCCAGATTTTTCTTTTATTCATTTATTTTTCTTTTATTATTTATACATTTTATTTTTTTCTTGAAAAACTTGAGTATAAAACTTGAGTAATATGTAGCAAGAAGGTTTGCTGTGTCTGTCAGCGTAGTGTCCAGAGCATGGAGGCACTACCAGGAGACAGGCCAGTACATCAGGAGACGCGGAGGAGGCCGTAGGAGGGCAACAACCCAGCAGCAGGACCACTACCTCTGCAGGACGTTTGGCATTTGCCAGAGAACACCAAGATTGGCACATTTACCACTGGTGACCTGTGCTCTTCACAGATGAAAGCAGGTTCACACTGAGCACATGACAGACGAGACAGAGTCTGTAGATGCCGTGGAGAACGTTCTGCTGCCTGCAACATCCTCCCGCAGGACCGGTTTGGCAGTGGGTCAGTAACGGTGTGGGGTGGCATTTTGGCGGATGCTTTAGTTCAGGTCTGGGAGGAGATCCCTCAGGAGACCATCCGCCACCTCATCAGGAGCATGCCCAGGCGTTGTGGGGAGGTCATACAGACACGTGGAGGCCACACACACTACTGAGCCTCATTGTGACTTGTTTTAAGGACATTACATCAAAGTTGGATCAGCCTGTAGTGTGTTTTTCCACTTTAGTTTTTTTCCACTTTAGGTCCAAATCCAGACCTCCATGGGTTGATAAATCTGATTTCCATTGATAATGTTTGTGTGATTTTGTTGTCAGAACATTCAGCTATGTAAAGAACAAAGTATTTAATGAGAATATTTCATTCATTCAGATGTAGGATGTCTTTTTTTTGTGTTCCCTTTACTGTTTTGAGCAGTATGATTATGTTGTGTGTGTGTAAGAGAGAGAGAGAGAGAGAGAGAGAGAGAGAGAGAGAGAGAGAGAGAGAGAGAGAGGGGGGTGTGACAGGTGATTAAAGTCCTGCAGTGGTCACAGCTACACAATAGGATTAAGACCGACACCTACCTGGTTGTAACCAGAGTATCCCGATCAGACACTTTCCCCAGAAGCTCCTGAATGATAAGGAAGTGATTACGGATCAGAATTATTAGCAATTTTCTTCAGCCATAACCCTTGTATTCCTAGAAGCAATACACAACCCCTAAAAACAATAGACTAGAGTTTTACACAAAGATGATCTTACAATGAAAAAGGATGGCGTTCTAGTTTTTGGTCAAATCTTAAAAAAAAAAAAAAAAATCTACAAACTAGTGCAACACTTCACACAATATGTACTTGGAATAAATATTATGAATAACCCTCAGCCACTTCACATGGAATTGTTTATGAATATATGAGAGTTTTGTTAGGGTATTGACATTTGTGTGTGGAAATGTAGAAATGTAGACAGCCATGTTGAACGGAGTTGTTGACTGAAAAAGTTTATCTGCTAAGTCATTATTTTCCACTATGAATATGTAAATATGAAGGGTTTATTAAAAATAAATTGTTTGTGTGTAAAAAGAGTAGTGGTGTGTATGCCCCCCAAGGCTCACCTCACCACATCAATATCTTTACAGCAGCTGTCTCCCCTCATTTGCATGCTTCCTCCTCCCACTAATGGAATCATCCCCAAGTTTCTTGAGGTGAGGCAAACTTAAAGAATAATTATGCATCTACTAGTTGTGTGTGTTTTATTTAGTTTTATTCTTTGGAATGTTATTGATCTGCAATAGATCACAGAACATAATGTTGCTTAGTGTCAGGGTAAGCAGATGAAAAATAGATTTTAACCAATACTACTGTTAGCTTTTCTCTCCTGGGCAGCTAAGAAAAAAGCAAAAGATGACAGAGTTAAAGGTGAACTGATTCAGAACCAGGATGTTATCTAAACTTTTCCTCTCTGCCGTACCGTGACCTTGATACTGCTCAGTTTCACTCTGTTCCGTTGGGGCTTTTGGTCCGCTCCTTCTCCTAACTTTCTCCTCTGCCCTTCTCCACCAACGGTGCTCTGTTTCCTTTTGTTTTGTCCTCCATCTCTCTGTCAGCAGGTCTCCTCCATCAATATACAACTGTCAGTCACCGGAGTGACAATTGGCAGCTGTCGATGCAGCGTAGAGGGTCGCCACTTTGTATACAGACTTCAGCTCCTAAAATGCTATCAGCTGCCAATACATAAACACACACACACACACACACACACACACACCATTTTGTCTTTGCATCACACTTGATCATCGCTGACACAGGAAAATTTGGTTTGGTACGAGAAAGATCAGATCAGATGGGGAAACAAAGAACCACCTTCTGACTATTCATTCTTTAGTCTCTCTCTCTCTCACACACACACACACACACACACACACACACACACACACACACACACACACACACACACACACACACACACAGATTTTCTTACTGATAAAGGTCCTTGACACTGCCTAGAGTCACTGACACATGGCTCCCCCTGCTGGAGACCTATAAGACCTTAGCCAATGACATTCCTTCCCTGGTTAAAGATTTACATCAACATGAATTGCTTGATTTAATCAAACATCAATTTATTTAATCACTCCTCCCTTATTCTCTAATTATTTTTATCTCACCTTCTTTTTTATAATCCTGCAGTCTTTTGACATGTAGCTTATAAACATGCACCTCATGAATCCTCCTTTTACTGCTTCATTTTAGTTTTCTTTAGCTTCCCTTAAGAAAATATCCACATAGAAAACATCTGGGTAATTGTCAAGTTTTTTCTTAATTCTGTAAGTAATTCACACACGCTGTGATCAACTCCAACAGGAGAGAGAGAAACACAAACCAAGCTAGATAAAAAGGATATAACAACACAGGCTGGAAGGAGACATTCCATTCTTTATGAACATGGCGTCCATCCGTATGAGAAATGTGATTACAAATGAGACTGTGAATGAGAGTGTGGAGTGCCACAGCTGGTACAGCATCTGGCTTGGCATATCGTTGCCCGGCCTCGCCCACTGCCTGCGTGCTCTATAATGTGGCTGTCGACAAGCCCATTAAGAAGCCATTACTAAATGCTCTGTCTCAGCTTCTGTTCCACGCCTTACAGCACAGGCCCAGGGGAACGCCGACAACATGAAGGCAAAGGGAATAGAGGAAACCGGAAAACCAATAGGGAGAAGGCCTGTTACAGAGCATGAAGAAGGATGGAGAGTTTGGGTTACGCACTTCACTACTAATGACAAAATTTGGTGTCATATTCTAGACAGACAGGCTCTGAACTCATTTTATGTTTCACCATCAGAGCAGAGTAGCAGGTGAGAGAGTTTTCGCCTGAGGCCAAAGGAGGCCCTGACATCAAGTTTTCACTCTCAGTAAAAGTTCGGGGCACGCCTAAATAATTAACACATGTGCAATCGTCCCTATGAAGTTTTAGATGTCAGAAATAAAAGTTTAAATACATTTAATTCAACATTTTCAAAGCTAAAGCTGTGTAATTATGTGATACAGTTTCAATAAACACCTTCGTTTATGAGACAAAATTAAACTGAATACTAACTAAAACCCACTTTTTCTAAACAGTGATGGATCTAGAAAAAATGTAATGGAGGGGCCAGAGATCTGGGCAGGGTGGTGACAATAGACGTGTTTCCACTATTAAAACTTCAGGGCAATTTCACCAGACCTTCGCAGTTTTCAGGATCTGGCTAGGACTGAGCAGGCTGAAGCGTGAGTTTGGATGTGGTGTGTTGTTATGACCCATGCGTGGAATGACTGGCACTGGGTTGGACAGACATGTTAATATAGGAACCACAGAATGCAGCTCGAAGAGAAACGTGGGAACGCTGCAGTTCCAGAATAAAGGACTTAAAGGAAGTCAATAGGACTGGTAGCTGATAGGCTGGACTGGAAAGCTCTGGAAAAGATTCTCATGCAGCAATCAGAATGCTGATTGAAACAATGACTGAGCCCAGAGCAGAGCCCCAACTTCCTGATATAGTCCCAGGCTGATGATGTGGGCAGGAAGTCAATTGTGGGGCATGATGGGTAGTGGAGTCCTGAAGCTGATTTGATCTGAGGCGGAGGAGCTCTGGGGTCACTAAGCGTGGAGTGGGGGTCGGGAGCCAGAACCGTGACAGCAGCATGCACGTGTCCTTTCTTCAGCGGGCCATTTTGAGGAACCAATGGAGTCCTTCAACAGTGGTAGTTACTCGGAATGGCCCGGTAGAGTCACTGAGCAGGACCTGTGGTTAACTCAGGCTGAATGGTTGTAACTCGGGCCGAAGTCACCTAACAACCGGCGTTTGTAAAACTAGGAGAGTTGTTGGTGAAGCAGAGTAGAAGGAAAGGAAAATAAGCTAGGTTTGCACTGCTTTCAAATCATTCATCCATCCATATCTATACCTGCTTATCCACGCAGGGTCACGGTGGGCTGAGCTCCAGCAGTCTTTGGACATGCAGGCAGGGTACACCCCGGACAGGTTGCCATTGCAGGGCGACACAGAGAAACACAGAACAAAAACTACACACTTGCACACTTAGGGATAATTTTTAGAGAGCAATTAACCTAACAGTCATAATTTTGGACTGTAGGAGGAAGCCGGAGCACCCAGAGAGAACCCACGCATGCACAGGTAGAACATGCAAACTCCATGTAGAAAGACCTCAGGCGAGGATTTGAACCAAGGACCTTCTTGCTGCAAGGCAACAGTGCTAACCACTGTGCCGCCTGATTTAAAATCACTGTCTAAATTCTTAATGCCAAAGACATAATTCACAGCGCTTTTTTGTCTCAGAGCATTGAAAAACGGAGCTTCTTCTGGTAACTGAACGCCACTTTTTACATCACACAACCAGTCTCCCAGTCCTTCCATTGGATTATAACATGGCGTACTTTGAAAGAATAAAACTTTTAATATGCCTCTTGGTGCCTGTTACGGCCATGTTTGGGACACCTCTCCTGATTCAACACCGTGGACAGCTCCTCCCCCTTAGATGCGCCCTGTGCAGATCAGCACCTGGGACAGCGCCACAGCAGAAGAGCTCTTCTCATTGCAGCTGCTTTGGATTAGCTGATGAGCCTCACAGCTGGCTTGTGGTTGGGAAGAAGAGAAGAGAAACAGCTAGGACACCCCTAGCTTGTTAACCGTGTAGTATGTTCTTTGGAACTAGTGTGTGTTTAACAGAAGCTTTTGAATTTAAGACTTTCACTCCAGTGAGAGTTAGTTTGTGGAGACCTTTTGTGAAACAGGTTATGTAGGCTGTCGTGGTGTAGTCTCCTCGTTACCCTTTTGTTTGTCCATGTTGGAACATACTCCTACATGATCTGTCTGGGGGTGTAACAGCGCCCCTCACTGCTGAAACAGTCATGACATGCTGACTTCTCAAAGTCCTGAAAGGGCTGAATTTGTATGGAGACACAACAGCTGAGAGGACAGAGCCATCGTATCTCCCAGAACTCCTATCGTGGAAACCGGGCTAATGGTGGACTTCCTGATTGAAGTGAGTGAAAATTGTGTGAAATCCCCCTTTATGTAAATAGGGTCAACAAAATATCCACAAAAAAACTATTTATTGTTTTTTCTTCTAAGAAAATGTTTAGGAGCAAGGCTCTACGGCAGAAGGGCAGCTGCCCCCCTCTAGATCCGGCCCTGATTCTATTAGTAACATATACCTGACATGAATAAAGAACTACAAATGGGACAATTATTTTCACGTTTGGAGTTTAGTCCTTTATTCTGATTCAGCATAAAAGTTTCGTTTAAAATTCCTGATTACATTCTTCATATTAAGCGTGCAGTAAGTCAGACTCCTTTGTAATCTTTAATTGTTTGAGCTCATGTTTTCAGGTTTCCTGAATGAAAATCTTTACATGAAAAAGTAAACAGATCTGTGAAAATTGGCTGCAGTTTCACCCATTATTGGTTCATGACCTGAACATGTTTAAGGCAGAGCAAAAATAATAATAAAAAAAAGCTGGTGAGTCAGAAGCAGCTTTGCCTCTTGTTCCTGAGCAGAGCTGTGCAGAATCCCATAACTGAAAGCTTTTTTATATAATAAATGTTCTGAAAAGAGTTTCAATCAATCAATAAATAAAAAAAATAAAAGCGCTGGTGTTCAGCAGCACCCTGACACGTGTATGAGAGAGCACGTGGATCTGACAGCAGAGAGGAGAACGCAGCTTTTAATAGGTACAGGTCAGAAACAGCTGGTGTACAAATACTGGACGAATCAATGGATGACTCCATACCTGATTACTGAAATACTCAAGAGCTGCAGCCCAACAGCGTACTGACCACTTAGAGCACCAAGTCTTTGTCACCAATCAAAATCAGATCTATTTTTCTCTATTTCTTCACTTGAATCCATGAGTAGAAAACAAAGACGGCGAATTAAAACGACACTGATTTTGACTTCTGCTCTTTAGTTGAAACACGAAGAAGCTGGTTCTCCGTGTTCCCGTGAATATTCGGATTTACATATTCAGGTTTCTCATCATGCATGCACAATTCCTTTCAATATTTCAGACGTCTTGACTTTCACTCCTCCTACACTGGTGATCAGAGTCCTTTTGAAACATTCAAACAAAGATGGTAAAACTCTTCTTGGATTAAAAAGGAAGCAAATTAAAGCAATTTAACCTTAACAGAAAAAAATATCCCCCCCAAAAAGACCAGCTTCTTCTTTTAACTCAGGGCTTAACCAACATAAAAAAAATAAGTCTTGTGTTTTGAGATGTGTAAACTGACAGCAAAGCCCTGTGCTCATAAATCTGACGTGATTTGACCACACGCTATTAGCTACTATGATCTTTATGAGCTGACGGTGCTCGGAGACACGGAACAGTTGCTTACCTGCAACATCAAGAGCAGTTCAGGTAGAATATTAAAGCTTATGAAACCAAAAGGTGAAACTAATATGTGAGATAGACCCATTCCATGCAGAGCCACATATTTCAGCCTTTATTTGTTATAATTGTGATGATTACAGCTGATGAAAACCCCACATTCAAAATCTCAGACAATTGGAATTTTGTGAAATGTGTCACACTCTAATCAGCTAATGAATCCTAAACACCTGCAAAGGGTTCCTGAGCCTTTAAATGGTCTCTCAGTCTAAGTTGAATTACTGAAATAAATGGACTTTTGCAACATATTCTAATTTTTCAAGGTTCTCCTGCAACATGACATGTACACAATAAAAAATGAGCATATAAACCTGTTCAGTGTTGGTTTGAATGGGTCCCAGTTCTTCCAAGTTATCCCATAAAACATAAATATTAATTTAGCTGTAAAACATTATGAATTTTTCTTTGATCAGGAAGACATAATGAAAAATGATCACCGTGACAACCAGTCTCTGAATGTTGGACACATGAATGGAGAAATTACGTTTTAGTGCACTTCCTTTATTGGTACTTCTCTGAATTTTCTCGGGGGGGTAGAAGGCAAGTCAACGCGCCTCTCCCCGGAGAACAAACTGGCCCTGATCAAAGGTGCTGAGAAAGGCTTCATCTGCTGAGAGTGGGAAGAGGAAGGGATGGAGAAGAAACACACAAAAGACAAACAGAAAAAAGGACACTTAATTACTTTTATCAATGAGTTTTGCCACAAATAACCATGCAAAAGAATTAAATCAACTTAAGGGAAGCAGACCAATACGAAGCTCAAAAACAATTAGCATGCCATCCGTCAAAACGGTAAGCGTAAAGCATCGTTTCATCTTTATAAATATGTTTTTTCTTTGGCTGCACACCAACATTCATGTAACAGGAAGGGTTCACTTGGACCTATCAAGATGCAACGTGACGTGGTGATTTTCAGAGGATTTATTCAGAAACTTGAGGAGAAAATTGATAAGTCACTCTGAGTTTTTAATACAGGCTGAACATGAAAGTAGTCTTCAACTATCTCCTGCATTAGCTTCTGATGGAAAATAGACGGTGAAACTCTAGGATTTGAAAATCCTGACAGATCTACGTCACACTGTCACTTAACATTCATGGACTAAAGCTTCCGGTCAGCAAGAAAAAAGCCTCACATTTTTATAGAATAATTAACTCTTTCCTCAGTGATGATTGTAATCAGTTGAGACTGATATGGCAGAGAGATCTTGGTAGAAGCTTGGAAAAGGATAGATGGGCAATAATAGTTGCTACTTGTGGTAAATATGTGAGAGAGGCTAGGAGTAAACTTACACAATATAATGTAATACACAGATACTATTACACGCCATCTAGATTATTTAGGATGAAATTGTTGGAGGATGATCTATGTTGGAGATGCAGGAAAGATACTGGAACTTTTATACACTGTATGTGGGAATGTGCCCGGGTTCATTTTTTTTGGACCCAGATTTTAAAGATTTTGAGTAATTGGTTTGGAACAGACATTCCCCTTAACCCAGAGATGTGTCTACTAGGAGATAAATCCCAATTGTCGAATGTAAGCAAATGGTATTTTTCAGTTATCTCGGTGGGACTAACTACAGCCTGTCGAATTATTTTAAGACATTGGAAAGCAGCAGAACCTCCATATGTAACAGAATGGGCCTGGGCAATGGCTGAATCTGCATCCTATGAGTGTATGCTCAGCAGACTGAATGAGGAGAAGGGGGAGGGGATCTTTCGCTGGGATGGATTCTGGGATTATATAAAGACAGTTAATGCCCCTTGCTAAAACTTTAGCCTATGTAACTGCTACCACCTGAATATATGTAGGGATATGACGTTGAATTTGTACCCAAAGTGAATTGCTATGTGTATACCACTTGTTCCTGATATTTGAAATGTGTGAAGATTGTCATGTACCAGTCTTTCAAAAAAGTTCAATAAAAACTTAAGTTTAAAAAAAAAAAACATTCATGGACTCACCCATCTTGACTCACGACGGGGAAGGCTGTTGTTGGTGTAGCATCCAAGAAAGAGCAGACAACGTCTCGGCTAGTAGAAGCTAACGTTAGCATTAGCAACTCCACCACACAGCAGAACTCCTCCAGGCTTGTGCTATTTGTGGAGATAAAACATCAACGTTGCAGAGTAGAGTCAGTGGTAGAGTCGTTTTGCTGTTAGCCAATCAGAGAAGAGATGTCCACATATCAGGAAATAAGACTCCAAAACCTGCCGTCTGAAGCTCAGCTGCGATATGCGTGAGCTGTAGTTCCTGCATATGGTGCATCGATATAACACCCGCTCTACCCCCCCCCCCCACACACACACACACGTACGTACGTCTTACAAGGCAGTCGTTCCTAGAGACCACTGCAAATGTATTGCTTAAACGAATGAACCACACCTTTAATGTAACACCCCGTGAAAATGGCTGATGAAAGTTAGAGTAATGTTGTCACTATCTTTCCTTGTCTTTTATACCTGAGGATGAGGGTGTACTTTTATCCTTTATTATTCACAAATACAGTAACACAGTACAATTACTGTGTGAGACTGTGTGTGTGTGTGGGGGGGGGGGTGCAGGGAGGATGTGTGTATCACAAAGAGTGCATGTGTGTGGAGCGGTGAATTGCTCTTTTCATGAGTGACTCTGACAGGTTTCTCATCAGGCCCTGAAGCCTTGTCTCAGTTAGACACCATGAACAACACCGTCTTCAAACAACACACACACACACACACACACACACACACACACACACACACACACACACACACACACACACACACACACACACACACACACACACACACACACACACACCAGTGCATGCTTTATTGGGTGAAGGTGGAGCTTTCTGTAAAACTTCAGCTTACTGGAGCAGCACTCGGTACCACACACGTGCACGTGTTTGTGCGTCTGCTCCGGCTGCTGGAACTAAGCGGGGCTCTTAATCATGGCTGTAACGGCCAACATTACCGGCAGCAACAGCAGGCTAATGATGAATGCCCGAGCCACTGTGAAAAACCTGACCTCCTTTTCTGCTGCGATGCACAAAAAGCTCTTGTTCTTTCACCAACAGACACAAAAATCACCAGCGGTAAAGTGCACGCACAGGTAAAAGCCAGCATCGTTGCATCCATCTTAGCAAAAACACGACTACAGAGTCACAGAAACAGAAAAAAAAATGCACCCACAATCAAACCCACCTTGCTCTTGCTTGTGTGATCTTGTAGCTGGCCTAGTTGTTGTTAAGGGAATGCAACGTGCAGATATGACTGTGTGTGCTTTGACCTGTTCTTCAACTTTCCCACACAACCAATTACTTGGATTATGAAGACGGCTGTACAACAGCAAGAACTCTAAAACACTGATCTCAATGCTTCAAGAGGCCAGCAGGAGAAACCCTGATGAAGGAGGAAAAAGTAAGATAAGTGGCCTTAACATATAAGGTAAATGGACCAGAATAAGATGATAATAATAGGGAAGAAAAGCATCAAAACATGAGAGAGAGACAAGAGGCGGATGGTTAAAAAAAAGAAAAAGACAATAAGAAAGAATTTGTAACAGACGTAGTGAATAGTTCTAAATGAGAATAAAGTTTCGATGAAGGACAAACTAATGTCAGGGACTGGGGCGGTTCGAGGTTCTTGCTCTGCGGCTACCACATGTGATCCCGCCTGTCACTCACACTCCATCGCCATGACAATCATCATAATGCCGATGCCTGGAGGTGGGGACAAGCCTGTCCTTGTAACAAACAGAAGCCTTCCTCGATCTGACACTAACAACTCCTGAGAAAATCTCCCACAGACACACACACACACACACACACACCGACTACCACGCACTTACATCAAAAATAAAAGCGCAGAAAAATCAAAGCCTGTTCAGTTTAGATTTAATATGAAAGCTTTATTTATCAGCAACAATGATGTGATGTGAGATGTTACTGTCACCGTTTTTAGAGCCGTTGCATGTGCTGTCAAACACGCTCATTGTGCAAAATGCAGCATGGGGCTGCCTGCTTGTATGGACAGGAGTGTGTCTAGTGTGTGTGTGTGTGTGTGTGTGTGTGTTGTGTGTAGATGTATATAAATCTGTAAATTGCAATAATGCATATTCACACATGACAGACAACTGATATAGGAAAAGAGAGGGACATTGTGAACGCATGTGTATGTGTGTGCATGCGTGTGTGTGTGTGTGTGTGTGTGTGTTGGCCACAGGGAAGAGAGCAGGGACTTGTCAAACCGAGGGAGATATGGCAAACTGGATGGTGATGCCAGCCTTGTGTGACAGCTCATTCACATACATGGACACATGCTGTAGCTCACCCCCCCAAACCTGCCCTGGTCCCACGCTCCAGAGCTGTGAAAGCTGGGATGCGGAAGGAAAATGAGACTGGTGGAACCTCCCTTTAACTGGAGGCTGACTGGTGTGTGTGTGTGTGTGATTGTGGCAGAGTGGGGTTCAAAGTGTCACATCAATTTGTGGCTGTGCTGCTTCTGAAAGAGGCTAACCCCACTGCCACTTAAGCTTAGCCTGCCAGTGAACAGCACACCGCCAGACAGGACACATACATGCAGCAGTAAACACACACACACACACACACACACACACTGCAACATGCACACCTATGTACTTTAGATGGGTTAATTATTTTTACATAATTAAGATGTGAAATGTCTAAATGCAGAATAAAAGATTTGAGCGGATTTTTTAAATTTTACTCATTTATTTACTAAAGTAAAAACCAAAGGCAAAAACCCATGATTGCATTATTTTCCCTCCAAAACTAACTTGAAAGTAAATAAATAAATAAATTCCAAAGAAGCTTTAATGCATTTGCATGAAGTGATATTTTTTACAAATCTGACTTCAGGTCCAGGCCTGAGTGTGACCAGTCAGCTGATGTCGAGTTGCTAGTTAGACACCCCCAGGGGTGACCTGGCCAGGGCCCCAGCCCACTTTAACCACTCGTCTCCATTAACAAGCTCCCAGATATTATTACGCTCCCCTGGGACCAGACGTGCTCTAACCAACCATTTACCCTCTCCCTCTCTTTTCTACTTCTCTCGATGTTACTCTATGAAAAAAGACAGCAGAGAGAAAAATATGAGATTGATTTATTTGCTTCGGTGTTCTTTGCAATAGAGTCCTTGCTCACTCTTGCTTCGGCTTTCTCTCTCTTTCTTCGCAAATTGAAACCAATTAGCGGGCAGAGCACTTGTAGTGGGGAATGTAGGGCAAGCGAGGAGTAATAAAAAAGTATTGACTTTTTTGTGACTGTATGCTGCGTGAAAGGGGTGCCGCGGCCTTGTCCGACATGAAAGGAGCTCCATTAATTTCACTTATTTCACCCAGGCCCCTGTCAGAAGGCCCTAATGCATCCCAGACACACTTCTCACATGCAGGCACTCAGACACAGCTCCTGCCTGGTTACCAAATTAGTTTATATAATAAATCAGACTGACGAAGAGAACGGAGTGTAAGAAAAAAACGGGTACATTTTAATTTTTGAGATTGACAGCAAAACATTTCATTCATTCACAGGTTATTCATGTCTCTAGTCTCCTATTTCTCACATTTCATTTTCACATTTTTGGAGAATGTTTAGTGCATTATTTACATTTTTTTTATCAGTAATATACAGTGACCTCAGCATATCAACGATATTTACAAAATGCCTTCAAATGTACAAATTGAATCCTGCAGTTGTTTTTTGCATTTTTTTCTGTTTGCATTTGAAAGAAAAAACCATCGGAGCTCATGCACAATAAAAAAACAGTAACATGTTTTAATTCAATCACAGAAGTGATGCAACGATTTATGCAAAAGATAGATAAATGGCATAAATCCACTAATGTCATTCAGCACACTCTTCTGAAGGGTTGTTGTTGATTAAAGTTGTTTTAAAAAGCCAAAAAAAGGCTTAAAAAACTTTTGTTTGTTTCCTGTACCATTAGGTAAATCCTATTTATTGAGATTTTTAGCAGCCCTGAATGTATGCGAGTGTCTAACCTTGCGTTTGCATGTAAATGCATGCACGCGTGTGTATGATAGGGACCGACAGCTCCGATGAGTCTCCGTGTGTGTATGTGTGTCTGAGAAAGAGCGAAGAGTGAGAGGCTATCTGCAGACAGAAACTAATCAGTGTGTGTGAGATAAGAAAGCAGCCTTTATGGTGTATGGTAATCAGCCCCCCCTTGGCCTGCCACCGCCATGCATAATCACCACGACTTATTCACATGATTGATGAAATATGCGTCTGTGAAATCTGAGCCACGTTTGTTATCATCCTGTTTTCCCCGTTCTCCCCTCTCTCTTGCCTTTTCTCTCAATCTTTTTTGTCTAATTCAACCTCTCTGCCCTGCTCTGTGTTATCCCTCTTCTGCAGTGGCCTAAGATGTTTGGAAGCATGTACAAACAAGAAATTACACACACAGCATGGGGTTTTTCACACACACATACATGCATTCCACCACACACACACACACACACATTCCAGATTTGTGTCAAAGGAATAATATGATCCAAGTATCATCATCTAAAGTTGAATATGAACAAAAGGGACAGAAAGAAGGCTACAAGGAGAACACGCATCATTTGGATGATAATTCTGATAATCATCACAAGTTAAAGATCTGATGTGATGGATACAAATTAGACAAAAGTTGCATTGATGGAGTTTTGTGAAGTTTTGAATTTGATAAAAAAAACCTCAGAGATTGAAAAAAGTCTCTCTTTCATGTAGCACAAGTCAGTATTCATTAAAATGAATTTAACTTTGTCCATTTTCAGTTACACTGGCAAAAAAAAGTTAGAATAAAGATAGTTTCTGAAGATTCAACGATTAAAAAAAAGACATCCCGAGTCATAAAATATAGAAGAATTCCACACAGGAGACAGAATGATAAAATGGTTTCAAAAGGACTTGGATTTGGGCTGAGAGTAGGTATGAGGGGTACGAGGGGAAGGTGGGGGCTGAGACAGAGTAAGATTAAGACTGCGGCTGGGGCTGGTGAATTAGGGCCCGCAGCCTCGGGGTGCTATTACACATCCATAATGAGAAACGGAGAAGAGGGAGGCTTGTCTTTGCACTTCGACACACCTCAGATTAAATATGCACAATTCCCATGCAAAACGGGCTGCGAACAGCCAGCACCGGCACTGCTGTCTAATCCCCCGTGCTGGAGTCGTTTCAGCCAGGGTTAACAGGCTCATCAGTCAACACAGCCTGCTTTGAACAGGACATCAAGGCCATTTGCAGGTTTAAGTGTTTGTGATTGCTTCCCCTTCCCCGGCCCCATCGCCATCCTGCACAACACCAACCACTCACACACACACACACACACACACTCCTGCGCTGGCCTCTGGACATATGAGCCTGTAATAAGACACATCCAGGCATATGCATACATGAACCGTCGCAGAGATAAAAGTGGCATAGCGTTGCAGAGATAAAAGTGTGACTTTCAAACACATCAAGTGCAAAACCAAGGATAGAAAAACACAAATGCACACTGAACAAATAAGACTTGCACACAGTGACACCTGCTTTCACATTTATAGCGGGTAACACCAAGACACAAACACGCTGATTAAAAACCACATCTTGAATTTGCATTTAAAAGATGTTTTAGGTAAGTTTTTGATGGCAAAAAAATCTTATGTAAGTCTACAAAATGTATCCTGTCTGCTGCATCCTCGGTGTCCGTCTACACCATAGCTTTAACACAAACTATTTGCATTTCACAGCCGGGTTTGACTTCTATCACCAACACACTGCTGTATGAGAGGGCTGTCATGTTTCTCAAGTATGTGTGCATACGCGCCGTATTGTGAACTCAGCTATTTGATAGGTGTGGGGGAAAAAAGTTGCGAGTAGGTATTGCAGATGAAGAAAACGGAACTAGTGTGCAAAATAAACAAGGTAGCAAAGCAAAGACAGAGTGATGACAGGAGAAAGAGATGGAAAGTGATTATACCACACTACATGCAGCATGCTTCAGTGGAGCATATCTGCACAGGGACAGACTGTCCAATAAAGTACAGACATCCCTATTCGGCTTGTCTTCTTACATCCATGTATACATGGAGAGGAAACCATCTGCATGGACTGAAAAACAGTTTGATTTTTACCATAGCGTACTATTACTTTGATGGTTTAGAAGAAGTACTGACACTCTGTTCTACCCCGCTAAGGGTTGTGTTTTTGTCTTTTCAAATACGAACATCAGTCAAAAGTATATCATACATCTACACGTCAATAACTTTTTTTTTTTTAATTGAATCATAATCTCCCCTCTGCTGATTCACCACTTAATTAACAAGGTAGAGAGGCTTGAGGAGCCACATGATCCGGGGGGTTGTGTTGTCTGAGATGTCAGCCACTGGTAGGGTTTACTATTGCAAACTGACCTCAGGGGAAGGGTCAGACTAAGTGATTCAAAGAAACTAAAGGAGGAGCACCAGAACAGAAAGGATACCTCACCTGGAATAGGGAGAAAAGAGCACCATTCTACAGGTCCTTCTCAAAAATTAGCATATTGTGATAAAGTTCATTATTTTCTGTAATGTACTGATAAACATTAGACTTTCATATATTTTCGATTCATTACACACAACTGAAGTAGTTCAAGCCGTTTATTGGTTTTAATATTGATGATTGTGGCATACAGCTCATGAAAACCCAAAATTCCTATCTCAAAAAAATAGCATATTCCAACCGACCAATAAAAGAAAAGTGTTTTTAATACAAAAAAGGTCAACCTTCAAATAATTATGTTCAGTTATGCACTCAATACTTGGTCAGGAATCCTTTTGCAGAAATGACTGCTTCAATGCGGCGTGGCATGGAGGCAATCAGCCTGTGGCACTGCTGAGGTGTTATGGAGGCCCAGGATGCTTCGATAGCGGCCTTAAGCTCATCCAGAGTGTTGGGTCTTGCGTCTCTCAACTTTCTCTTCACAATATCCCACAGCTTCTCTATGGGGTTCAGGTCAGGAGAGTTGGCAGGCCAATTGAGCACAGTAATACCATGGTCAGTAAACCATTTACCAGTGGTTTTGGCACTGTGAGCAGGTGCCAGGTCGTGCTGAAAAATGAAATATTCATCTCCATAAAGCTTTTCAGCAGATGGAAGCATGAA
Organism: Aphyosemion australe; assembly: GCA_006937985.1. Lineage (NCBI taxonomy): Eukaryota > Metazoa > Chordata > Actinopteri > Cyprinodontiformes > Nothobranchiidae > Aphyosemion > Aphyosemion australe. The sequence continues at coordinate 772,355 of SSNS01000051.1, read as the reverse complement.
GTGCTCCAAAATCTCCTGATAGCTAGCTGCATTGACCCTGCCCTTGATAAAACACAGTGGACCAACACCAGCAGCTGACATGGCACCCCAGACCATCACTGACTGTGGGTACTTGACACTGGACTTCAGGCATTTTGGCATTTCCCTCTGCCCAGTCTTCCTCCAGACTCTGGCACCTTGATTTCCCAATGACATTCAAAATTTGCTTTCATCCAAAAAAGTACTTTGGACCACTGAGCAACAGGCCAGTGCTGCTTCACTGTAGCCCAGGTCAGGCGCTTCTGCCGCTGTTTCTGGTTCAAAAGTGGCTTGACCTGGGGAATGCGGCACCTGTAGCCCATTTCCTGCACACGCCTGTACACGGTGGCTCTGGATGTTTTCACTCCAGGCTCAGTCCACTGCTTCCGCAGGTCCCCCAAGGTCTGGAATCTGTCCTTCTCCACAATCTTTCTCAGGATCCGGTCACCTCTTCTCGTTGTGCAGCGTTTTCTGCCACACTTTTTCCTTCCCACAGACTTCCCACTGAGGTGCCTTGATACAGCACTCTGGGAACAGCCTATTCGTTCAGAAATTCAGGTCGCCAGTCTTACCCATGATTGCGGTTTTGAGTAATGAACCAGGCTGGGAGTTTTTAAAAGCCTCAGGAATCTTTTGCAGGTGTTTAGAGTTAATTGGTTGATTCAGATGATTAGGTTAATAGCTCGTTTAGAGAACCTTTTCATGCTAATTTTTTGAGATAGGAATTTTGGGTTTTCATGAGCTGTATGCCAAAATAAATCAATATTAAAACAATAAACGGCTTGAACTACTTCAGTTGTGTGTAATGAATCTAAAATATATGAAAGTCTAATGTTTATCAGTACATTACAGAAAATAATGAACTTTATCACAATATGCTAATTTTTGAGAAGGACCTGTAGAGCGAAGCCTGGTAGTGAAAGATAAATGATAAATGACCTGCACTTATACAGCGATTTTCTGAGTCAGAGGACTCCAAAGCACTTTACACTACAATCATCAGTGGCGGCTCGTCCATAGGGGGTGCTAGGGCGCCGCCCCACCAGTCTCACAGGAAGAGGAAGAAGAAGAGAAGAATCACAAAATGTATTTAAAAAAACATAAAATTTAAACTAAACGATCTATACACCTTATGGGCTGTAAGTGCTGTGTGTAATCTGCATTTAATTGTAGTTTAATAAAGTTAATACTTTTAACACGGCCGAAACGTCGACGTACTTTTCTGTCACGTGTCCTCTCGCGGGCGCAGCAATCTTTACCATTGATTTAATATGGGCTAACTGGCGCATGCGCGCTGGATCCCCAACGACAAGGAATAGGAGAGCTGTTGGGCGCATATGGTTGCGATCCCAAGCAAACGGGGGAGTCTGCTCAGATCAGGAGGAGGATGCTCATTGGTCAGCTCACCCAGCCCAGATAGAACCGGAAAATTCTCCAGAGGCTAGTTCACCGTCCTTTGTTGTTGTGGGGCTGCTGCTAACGTTGACTATGGAGAAAACTAGTAGTTTCATCTTTTTATCATTGGATTCTACAAACCAAGTGGATTTTTTACTATAAGATGGATTATTTTGACCAGCAAGGTAAGACAGAATTTAGCTTTTGACTTCATGAAAATAGCTTTGTTTTGCTTTTCATTTGCAGTCACTGGGTGGTGTTGAGGTAGAAAACGTGGATTCTATCCTTTAAAAGAGCCTCTTCCTGTTTAGTGTGTGTGAGGTTTGCATATATTGGTGAATATGAAGCATGTTTTTGGAACAACTTTGTTGCTAACTTAGCAACAAAGTCCGTCGATTTCAAGTTGTGTGAAGCATAAGAATGGTAATTTGGCGTTCCCTAATGGTGATATGTGGTTAGCGCATCTGAAAAACTCACCTGCAAATAAAGAAAATAACGATTGTTTATATAGAGCCTCTCAAGATAAAAACCATTTACAAGAACTAACATAAAAAAATAAAAATAAAAAAATGCGCCCCACCCAAAATAAAATTCACCAGCTGGTTGCAGATGGGCCTGCTCACCCTGAGCATCATAAACTGGTGCTGGACATTTAAAGTCCCATTATTTGTCACACACACTGATGTGTGGTGAAATGTGTCTCCACATTTGACCCGTCCCTTGGGGGAGCGGTGAGCTGCAGATGCGGCCGTGCTCAGGAGCTATTTGCTGGTTTAAACCCCCAATACTACCCCTTAATGCTAAGGGTCAGCAATGAGGCATTGGGTCCCATTTTTTCCCAAAGTCTTTGGTTTGACCCGACCGGGATTAGAACCCCGACTTATACCACTAGTCCACTGAGCTGGTTGAATTCCTCTCTATCAAAAGGAGTTAAGGTGGTTTGGGCATCTCACTGGTCACCTTCCTCTGGAGGTTTCCAGGCATGTTCCACTGGGAGGAGACCCCAGGATGAGACCAAAACCTGCTGGAGGGCTTATATATTCTCTTTGGCCTTGGAATGCCTTGGGATCCCCCAGAAGGAGTTGGAAATTGGGGAGAGGGAATTTCTGGGCTCCCCTCCTGGACCTGTTACCTGCAACCTGACCTTGAAAAAGCAGAAAACGGATGGAGGAATGGAATCATAATCTCTGGGTCTCACTATAAGTGTGCTCATTGGGATGTAACATAAGAAGATTTAACATAGTGTTGAGGAGTTTAAGATCTGTGCTGTTAAAAGTAGCCATTCTATAATAAAAGACCCCGATAACCTAGCACAACCAAACACACACAGACTAACAGCCTCAGTGCTGATCTGCCACAAACCACAGCAGGCAAGCCTTGGTCCACACTTTCACAGGTGCAACCAGTTATAACACAATCAAGCTGAGCCGTAAGTGTACAAATCAAACACATCTTTTTATTTTTACTTAGGCATGAGGATGAAAGGCAGTGCAAAGACCTTTTGAAATTACTTTCTAAATATTGTTTCTTTCCTTAAAAATGACCAGCCACTTTGATCTTTTTATTGATCTGTCCGGAGATGAGGAGAAGTTGGCCTTTAGGTTTTTTTTTTATCGTGAATCAGAGAATATTTTTTTAAACTGCATGCTACATACTGAGTCCAATGAGAAGCCACGACATTTTGTGTTCCTGTTCCTGGAAATGAACTTTCTCACTGAGTCGGCTTGAGGAGACAGCTCTAGGTCTTTTGTGTGAGCTCAATCGCAGAAACGTAAAAGTGTAACTAACTATTACAGTTTGTTTTCATTTATAGGTTTTTTAAGATATTTAGAGAATTTTTGCGAGACTTGTGTTAAATAATGTAAAATGATTTGTTTATAATAAATTTCGTTGATTTACAATCCTACCCTCACCTATGGTCACGAGCTTTGGGTAGTGACTGAAAGAACGAGATCGCTGATACAAACGGCCGAAATGAGTTTTCTCCACAGGGTGTCTGGGCTCTCCCTTAGAGATAGGGTGAGAAGCTCGGTCATCTGGGAGGGGCTCGGAGTAGACCCACTGCTCCTCCACATCAAGAGGAGCCAGTGGAGGTGGCTCAGGCATCTTGTTAGGATGCCTCCTGGACACATCCCTGGTGAGGTTTTCCGGGCACGTCCAACTGGGAGGAGACCTAAAAGAAGGCCCAGGACACGCTGGAGGGACTATGTTTCTCTGCTGGCCAGGGAACGCCTTGGGATTTCCTCGGAGGAGCTGGCCCAAGTGGCTGGGGAGAGGGAAGACTGGGCCTCCCTCCTTAGGCTGCTGCTTTCGTGACCCGACCCGGATAACCAGAAGAGAATGGATGGATGGATGGATGGATGGATGGATGGATGGATGGATGGATGGAGTGTAAATATATATTTATTAGGGCTGTCAATCGATTAAATTTTTTAATCGCGATTAATCGCATGAGTGTCCATAGTTAACTCACGATTAATCACATTTTTTTTTCTTATTCAAATTTTCCTTATTTCAACTATGGAGTGGACAAATATACTTTTTAAAGAAAATATGTTTATTATAACTGTACCAAACAAACATGACAAATACAGTCCAGTATCCTTCTCAGAAAAAAAAATATTCAAAAGTGCAATTAGGCATTACCTCCCACACAATAACACCTTATATGGTTCCACCATAAGGACTCACAAGATCAATACATGTGGTACTAAAACAAGGACAAAGGGAAGAGTGTGATAAAGAACTAGGACTCTGCCTATTTAGCACATTTTAAATATTATTTTTAACAAAAATATAAAGCAACACATCTGTTTTGTTTTTGTTTTTTTTGCTTTCTTAATACATTGAACTCAGACAAAAATAATGCAACATGGACCAAAATCAAATCAGCTGATGTTGCTTAACTGTGGCACACACACACACGCACGCACGCACGCACGCACACACACACACACACACAAAGTTATTCTGGTAAGCTATCAATTAATTTTTCCTGGATTTTTTCCACCGGCAAAACGGGCAGCACATTTTTTTTATTTTTCTGTAGATTATTGAATTATATTGTGACAGAATGATGACGCTGTCTCATCTGCTGAGTCCTCAGCTGAGAGGTCTCGGTTGGTTGCAGCGCTTCGAACACAGGAACTAAATACTCAATAAAAGTAAACAAACTGTACCCTCCTCCTCCGTTTCGCCACCGATTATGTTCAGTTGAACTTCTCTGGTTATCTGCCTCCTTGTAATCCATAGAAAAATACCGAGCTGCGGCACTTTCTACACACTGTTTACACTCACTTTCTGAGCGGTTACATCATCGCCGGCTTTACACTCACACTGAAAGCCTGGCAGGCGTAGGTCCCCGCACGATTTAAAAACACTGTTTTTATCTTAAAAATCCAGCCGTGGAAATTCTAAAAAGAAATTGACTTGAGGTTTTAATAAATTTTTACACACGTGATTCAAAGGAAATTTGCCGCTGGCCAATGGCTTGTTCCTGCTTCTTATTTACGTCAGACTATGGAACGCGAGTAGGGTCAAAACAAAACTACGGAAGCCTGCGCGATAATCGCACGTTAAAAAAATGAATGCCGTTAAGGGGGCTTTGCATTAACGCATTAAAAACGTGCTAATTTTGACAGCCCTAATATTTATATATGTGTATATTTACTGTATATTTACATTCCCTTACTCTTAGTTGGTGTAAAATGCTTAAAAACCTTTTTAATTAAGGTTACATAATTAGCCTGAGGTGACCCTAGATATAATAATGCCATAAATTTTCCTAAGTCTCACTAAAATGTGACTGCTAATTTTTTTAATTGAAAATGTCCATTTAGTATCATATTGTGTGAACTGTTGCCTTATTGTTACTCTGTGTGAAGTTGCAACATGTAATAGAAGCAAAGTGTTGGGTTAATTGATAAATTCAGGGTTCCACGAGGAAAGGAGTGTGGAAGGGGGGATTTTACAGCCGTGCAGATGGAGGGGCAGCTGAGTTTTACACATGTTGTAAAATAGTTATGGAGAATTGGTATTCTGATTTCTCACTGCAGTAACATGGACATTAACATGATCAAGCTGAATCGATGTTTTGGCTTAACATATAAGAAATGCATTTACCTTGTGGAATATTTTGTACTTTTACCATTAAAGAGAGACTTGTATATCAGTTGTACTCATAATGGTGATGCAACACAGCTAAGGCGACTGAGGTTATGAAGATTGTGTTTAAATGTTAGAAGCAGCAAAGACATCATTAGACCAACATTACACTATTTACATGTAGTGCACTCATTCTTGAGAGTCGGGACAAAACAGGTTTTAAAATCTTTTTTTTTAAAATATACACTATATTCATTTTAATTATCTATTTGTGTAGAGAAAAGTCTAAGCTATATAACCATGTAAAGGTGCAGGTTCTAAATAAAAAAAGCTTATTTTTAACAAATTCCCTTTTTTCAGTTAGAACTCGATTTTTGTCAACTACGTCAGACACACTAAAAAGAATGCATTTTTATTTCTTGCAGTCCAACAAAAATCTAAAGTTCTAAACTATGTTGTAATAGGTTTTAGCTACATGTATATGTAATAACATTCAAGATATAAATTGGAATTTGAATTTTACACATTTAAGAAAACTTGGATCTCTAAAAATCCTCATTTTAAAACTCTGACTTTGATTTTAATAAACTAAAAATCAAATCGTTATTTAATTAAGTAGACATAAGAGGCAGTAGATCAGATGTGTCTTTATTACATGAAGACCAGAAAATGAAGTAAGAGTTAACGATTTCTTTGAAAAAATTAATAAACATACATCTGAAGGTGTTGACCAAGATCTGATGGTGTTGACAAAAATGTGTGTGAACTACTATTTAACAAGTTTCTTCAAGTTAAATTCAAGTCTTTTAAAGACCTTTTAAGACCATTTATATAAAAATGTAATACCTATTTCACGGCCTTGCCATGCTTTCCCACAATACTAATATTTGTTCTTTATGATCAGGACACAAGTTGATTAAAAAATGTATGCAAATATAAATTTAACAAAATGAATGTATAATTATTTTTTAATGTTTTTTGACTGGGACACTTTTGTCAGTGAACAGGAGCAATATAACAAATTGTAACATGTAACAAATTAAAAATGAATTAATACTAGTTTTTTCTTTAGAATATCAATTAATTAATAATATTAATTAAAAACTTATAAAAATAATATTTTATTACCACTTTAAGTCATTAGAGGTCGATTTGTCAACTCCATCAGCTTACATATCCACTCCGTCAGACGTGAAATCTGACGGCGTTGACATCTGACGGAGTTAATGAAAGGCCATGTATTTTCCCTCCAGGATGCGTTGTACATAGCAGCTAGTAACTTTTTCCTCAGTTGCTAGCTGTCTCAATAACCTCACTAAAACGCCCAAGTTAAATCCACTTTTTCTTTAAAAAGCACATCACAATGGAAAGACGGTGCTGACATGGTCCAGTTGTGACCATAGAAATAATGACAGTATTTGTGTAAAATATCTAAAAGTTTTAAACTTACCAGAGTGTGTGTGTTAGTGCTGTTATCAGCACAGAATAGGAACCTCAAAAGGGTCCTTGGTGACACAGATGGCCATGCTATTGCCTGATTAAATGAAGTTTATGAAACATCTGACGGAGTTGACAGAAACTGAGGACACAACTTTGGCAAGCAGATTTTTATGAAAAATATAATTTGATGTTTACTTCAAGCATTGCTTCACATATTTATAATCATTATCTTTCAATTTATATATATGTATTCACATTTTTACACTTTTTTCAAGTCTTTGGGGCTGATGAATATTGTGACTTTGTGGTAAAGACAAAAAACATAAACCTTCTCAGCACAACCTAAGCATCTAGGTAATATTTTAAAAAGAGAAAGGAAATTTGCACTATTAATAACATTAGGATACTAATTTCATTTAGATTAAACATGGCAAGTAAGTAAATCATGATAATTAATTTTTATTTTTAACCTAAATCACATGTTTGTATGAAGGACATGTTTTGTCCCAACTCTCAAGAATGAGTGAGTGGATAATGTTTGCGCACAAATTTCTGGGTAGGCTAAATTCATATGTATGCATGTGCATTCGTTTATGTGCATGTGTTCAGGAAATAAGGGATGCAAAAGCAGATGCATTTTTTTGTACAAATCTAGGTTGGCTCTCATCAGATTTAAATTTTTGAAACCTGTGATGGATGTCAGTGTAATGTGAGGAGAAGGAAAGGCTGGGAGCACAGAGATACACAGACGTGACCACTCACTGCAGAGGACTTGATTAGCACGTAGCCCCCTAATTAGCTATCTTCTATGGTTACAGGCACAACCACTGGTGACATGCCTAATAACACAACCACAATATTAGCATAAACAGAGGGGGCTTCCCCATATCGGGATTTTAAATGAGTTAGAATTTAGAACATCTGCTAGCAGGACTTTTTGGTATTAAATTCCCACATTTATTTCATTACTGCAGTGAGTGCACACTATCCACTTTAAGTAAATAATATCAGCATTTCCAAAAGAATGGCAACTATAAAAATATCCCAAATAAATACTTCAGTTCTATTTTCAATAATTCCTACTGGAGTTTTCTGAAATACCTAGTTGTGTATTTCCATTTGGATAACAAACATGTGTTGGCATGTAGCTTTTTTCACATGATGTTTTTGTAACATGGCTGTTTTAAGCTGCTTTCAGTCATTTCCACATCAACCAATCAACAGGTCTAGCTATGAGGTGGGTCTCTGAACTGAAAGCGGGCACTGTGGAGCCAGCAGAGTGAGATCAGCACCACTGATCAGAACTTAAATCATACCAACTTGGCTACTTTTTCCCTTGCCAGATCAGAGATGTAACTGTGGTGGATCAAGTTCAACTCCTCGTATCAAGATGCTGGACGAAGTTGTCTGAGACCTGGCTTGAAAGTGTTGAATGAAAGGGACTGTAACTTTCTAGAGGCTGGAAGGAAAACTATAAGCTCCTCCCCTTCCGACAATCTTAAAGAGCAAGTTCACTGAGGAACTGTGTTTTTCTTGTTAGGGTTGAAATATGATCGATCACTCTGAAGTGAACCGTGAAAATGGTCTTCTACCCCTATTTCCTGGTTTAGTCACTGATAGAAAATAGAAAAAGAAATGCTGGGGTCAGAAAAAGCCACACAGAATTTCCTCACACTGTAAATTAGCATTCATGAACTCACCCATCTTGGTTTGCGACGAGGAAAGCTGGATTGATTTGGTGCCCAGGAGAAAGCAGAGCCTGTCTCGTCTATTAGAAACACAGATTCATGTTCCTCTGAGCCAATCAGAGGTAAAATGTCCAAATACCAAAAAATAATAATGAGTAAGACTCATTCTTCTTCCTGAAATAGGAGTGCAAGAGCCTTTTCCCCACAGAGGGCAACGATGGCAGAGGAGTTAAGTGTCTGCCCCATAATCGGAAGGGTGCCCCTCTCAGTCTGTCCCTGTCATGTGTCCTTGGACAAGACACTTAACCCTCCTTACCTGCTGGTGGAGGGACTGGTTGTGCCAGTGTATGCCTCTGTCAGTGTGCCCCAGAGCAGCTGTGGCTACATTGTAGCTCATCACCATCGGGGTGTGAATGTATTTGTGTGTGGGTAAATAACTGATTGTGTTGTAAAGCACCTTAGGGGGGTTTAGGACTCTAGAAGGTGCCATATCGAATACAAGCCATCCTATATATGTTAATGTATGGCCACGACCCATTGATGGATCTGAGTCATAGGACGGGAAATATGGTCATCTTTAAAATCGTCTCTACATTGGACAACAAAGAATGTGACATACTCACTGCTACGGACATTATTCAACTGTGTAGTCCACCATACTGTCGAATAAGATGCAAAAACATGCTTTTTCTAAATAAACTTAAGTACCTCGATCTGCTCTTAACTCAAAGAAAAGTCCAAGTCTAAATAGTCCAAAGTTGATGCCAAAGCTGTTTCAAACGAGCCGTCACCATCTCAGTTTTCACTCAGTCGCAGTAACATCCCGCCCACCAAACCGACAGAGCGACAACACCTGATTGGTCAGGGTCGCGAAGGTTCCAATGGAACGTGGCTAGACCGACCTGCAGAATTAAATCATTTTGCTTCTGCTACTGTCTGTCTAGATTTTCAAGCTAGGCCATTTATCATTTAGATTGACTCAGAAGTGTGTAACAATATCCAAATCTCACGATACGATATTGTCACGATATGAACCTCATGATACAATATTTATTGCGATATTGTGGGGAGGCTCACGATAATAAGACTCACAACATAAAATACTTTTACTGGAATCCTCCGTGAAGCGTTCACCTCTGTAGCCTCCATACTCCATGTTTGTTTATCTTTGCCGTGTAGGCTGCACGCACTCCCATTGGCGAACTGGCCGATGACGCGGAAGCTAAGGATCATGGTCTATGTAGTTTACTTTGCTATGCTCCAGTGGAGCGGACCAAAAAGTGTTTTTTTTTTTACCTCAAGATGTACTGTACGATATCGTGACAAGACCACGACGATATTGTGGTCATTTTACTACGACGATATCGCAATATGCCAATATTGTTACAGCCCTAATAATGAGTGAGCGTGGTCTTTAAGATTATGCACAGTTACCATGATGGCACTAAAGATAATCTTACCAAATAATCCTACCTTGTGTGGTGTGTTTTGGGCGTTCTGGTCTGCTTCAAAGGATGTCAGGACTGCTCCAATCATGAATCATATAATTTAAATATGTTGGATTGTCTTGGTTTGATTTTTGAGGACAAATGAACGTGCTGCCTGTTCAGTGTGATATCTAGCCAATCAGAAAGCAAGGTGACAGAAGCATGCAGCTCACGCTTCTTCCGCTATATTTGTTTACTTCAAAGTCATGTTTGACATTGCAATGATTTCCTGTCTTGACCAGAGAATGTCTGTGTTAAATAATTTAAAATTCTCTGCTCAACATTAATAAATCAAACAAGTCCACATAAAACAGAGGAAGAATTCAGCATTTATTGGAAGAGATATTTAAGGACAGAGTCTGCATGTATGTGATCGTGTGGAGATATGAGCAGATTTCTGACAGACTGCCTTACTGTGACCCAGATGGCTAAGGTAGACAAAGGTCCAGGAGTCATGGGCTATTTCTAATGTGTTCTTTTTGGACTAGGGGTGCTGTGTGCATGCTGCCAAGTGTTGTGATGGTCAAGCCAAAGAGCCGTAATCTAAAAAAAAAAAAACGATACAAGGGCTATGTTAATGACGAGGCTTCAGGCTGTGTAGAGAGGCTGAAGCAAGGCTCAGGGTGATGATTACAAGCAGTGCTAGGTATGGTGGCAGAGGCTGGGTGAGAGGGCTTTGGTTAGGAAATAATTAGGAGAATGGCTGGATAGCATGGCTACATAATGTAGCTGGGGGGAGGCTGGCGAGGCGCACAGTATGAAGATGATGAGTACCAGGGTAGAACTGTCTACTCCACTGGCCCTGTGAGCTGTGACAAGCAGCTCTTCTGGCTGCTGCTGTAGCTGCCGGTGATGCCAATGATAGGACTAACGCACTAATTACCACGGAGTGAGAAAGAGAGCGAGCATAAACAGAAGTACAGAGATACAGAAAGACAGAGCTTCAAATAGCAGGATGAAAGGAGGGAAAGCTGAGGTTTGATGAGCTATGAGTGACAACGGTGTGACAGGCCTGGGCAAAGTACAGCTTTTATCTTCTTATTCAATTATCATAAACACTGAGGTCATGCAAAAAAGCAAAAGAACATTAAAAGTGCACATGAACGTATATTCTAAAGCACATTAATCTAAAAATTTTAACTATAAAGGTGTGGAACACACGCTTAATCAATACATTTGCAGTGATTTCTAGTAGGAATGAAGGCCTTGTGAGTCATAGTGTGTGTGTGTGTGTGTGTGTGTGGGGGGTGCTGGTGCACCATTTGAAACAGAATGTTCTAAAAGATATTTTGGTTGTACAATTTAAATGTGTCAGTTATAACTAGGGATGTCTGATATTATTGGGCAACCATTATTATTGTCCGATATTGTCATCACAATGTAATAAACACGATGTAATTATCATGCACGTGTTATACATCAAACTCTTCAGCTACTTCTCCACTCGCTCAAAATGTCAAAATAAGACAGATCTGAGGTTTAGTTTGTGAAATCTTTTGGTTTGTTTAGCACCACTGGCCTAACTTAAAGGGGACCTAGAATGTAAACCAACATTTTCCTTGTTGTTGTTGAATAGACAGCTTGGGTGGTCAAAAGTAGCATGCCGAAAAGTCAAAGCCGTGTGTGACCTACTTTTTATGTTGAAAGAGGCGAGAGAAAAACTTCTGTTCTGAGAAAACCTTCCTTAACACGTCATAAGGGGGAGCCACCCCTCCTCAAACCTGCATGTCTCCAGTGTCTATGGCCTTCTGGGGAAACCAACCAATCAGCAAGTAGCTCATTATCATATTCATGTCCTGGCCAAGTTGGGAGGGGTCAACAGCTCTTTTCACAGCAAGGCTGGTTTAGGGGGTTTAGAATGGCCTGTATCAGGGCTCCTGGGACAGATGAAAGCCAAAAGAACATTTCTTATGATTTTTAGAGGCTCAAAGATCAATTTTAGAGTTGATTAACTGCAATCTAGGTCCTCTTTAAATTCAAGTAGTCATATTTTGCACAGATATGCATGATAGGATATATGTGATGTTAGTGACCTACAATGATTTAGTTCAGTTTTTTAAGAGGAGGGGGATCCCGCATTTATTGGTATCGCTTTATATCGGTATCAAATTAATTATTGGTTATTGGATATCGGTAAAACAGCTGATATCCAACATCACTAATTATAACACACGCGGACATGCAGCCTGGCAACTAATACTGCTTCTTACTTACTTAATGCATGTTGTAAAATTTGTAAAATGCACCAAGTAAAAAGATTTTGTGCCCCCAATCTGTGTTGTCAGCTGGAGGAGACCCCATCCACCCACCCACTCAGTCCTCATACTTATTTATCGCCACTTCCTGGGGCCGTGTTAGTTCATTCTGCTGTGGCTGCTCTCTTCTTCCCTGGCGCCTCTCACTCTCTCTTGTTTCACTCCTCTTTTCCGGGCAATTGGGTCTGGGTGCTGATGGTGGGGAGTATGGGGTTGGGGTGGAGCTGCTGGGAACTTTGTATGCCTGTGTGTGTGTGTGTGTGTGTGTGTGTGTGTGTGTGTGTGTGTGTGTGTGTGTGTGTGTGTGCTGGGAAGTGAGCTAATAAAGGACGGTGATCCATGAAAGGCCTTGAGCAAAGACACAGTCAATTACCTAATGCCTGGACCTGACTGCAGGGCCCATGCTCACACATTCTCTCACTAACAATCATGCACATACACACACACACGCACGCGCGCACACACACACGACCATGCATACACCTCATTTACGTATACATGTAGATCGGGCAGTGGAGGGCATAGCTGGGAATTGGGTGTATCTGTGTGGGTGGGTGTGCATATGCGTGTGATGGAAAGCAATAATTTATTAAATTGTTGTCACTTTTGACAAATTTGTGCAACACAAGTTGAAGCTTTAGGCTCTGCTGCCTCTCTTTCTCATCTTCCCTTTGAGGGGAGAATTATATCCTTTTGTCTGAATCCAGACACCTTTTTAAACCTGTGACTGTCTGCAGCCTGCTTAGGTTGAAAGTTAGATTTAAGGTGGTTTCACGACCAGGTGTCACACCTGAGGTTAACATCCAACACTAATTAACACTAACAGGTGAAATCACTTCCAAACTGTGAAATATAAATCTGAACTTGACTGATTCCAGTCTGATCCTGTACAGCTATATTTATAATCTAATTTTATGAGATACATCGATAAAATTAACTATAAAAAGTAAAGTCCCACATTAACAGTAATCAGTCCAAATCCCTTTAGGCTTGGAAGGTTTCTTGTCCTGTGTCCTCGTCTCACCAGTCCCTTTCATATCCCAGCTCCCTCGTCTCCGGTCCCCTCAATTATCATCCAGGTTTTTTACTTTATTTCCCATAATCAATTCTGTTAATTCCATTCCAGCCTATTAGTGTTTTATTTCTATTTTTCTCTTTAGTTTTTCCTTCCCCTCTTTGTGTATCTTAGTCTTTTCACCAGTTTTCAGTATTTTCCCTATAGGGCTTGTGATCATGTCGTCATCACCGGCGCGGCCGCCATGTTGGAAGCCTCGTTACTTGTTTATCCGATGAGAGACACTACCAGTCTTGGGTCTTTCATATGGATCCAAACCAATTATAATCCTGATTTTGTCCACATACCGGGGTTTACTTTCTGTTTTGTTTACATCGGCTACGGGGGGTTTCACAGGAAATGCACGTGCCTTTTATTTTGGAAGTTTCTGGATGTTTCACACTGCCTTCGTGTTTGACTTCCTGTTTGTCCCGATCTAAACTGCGGAGTTTGACGTGTTTCAGAAGCGTAGCTCATAAAAAATAGACTAGAGACGTAATGATAGCGTGTCGTCGCTTCTGGCACGCGTCCAGAACGTTACACATAGCTGCCAGTGTAAAGGACCCTGTCCACTATAACAGCGGCTAATTGTCACGTAGTACATTTTGCAGTGGAAAGCAGGGGTCAGTCTATTTAAACCCAGTTCAGTCCTCCACTCATTGTTGGTTCCTTGTGTTTGCACCTCATGTTTTTGTCCTCCTGTTTCTGCTCCTGCTCCAGACCACGGCTTTAAATAAAAACGTTTAGATTTTAGAACCTACCTGGCTGCCTCCTGGATTTACCTTGCATTTTGGTTCCTACAACAACCTCCACCACATGACAGAAGGTAATACAATGCACACTTTACTCATGTAGTTGTTTGAAAATATGGATTTAGGAATATGCTAAACATGTCATGCCAAAATATGTGCCTGTCAGAGGTCGACCATGGCCTACACTAGAACCAGTAGCTAACGTTTGGCTACATGTAGCTCGACTTTGGTTGGCAATCAGGACAATAGACCAAACATTTCTGCACCAGATTTAGCCGCTGGTTTAGCTGCTGGTTAACTTCAGAAGTGTTTAGTCTGTTGAAGTGTAGCTGAGTTCTTAATTCAGATGTAAAAAAAAAAAAAATCTAAATTAATAATGTTTGAACAAGAGGTGTTAAAAATAGTCTAAAGCTAGCAGGGATCTATTAATTATTCATTCTTTACTGACATGCTTTGGTCTCTTGGGGGAAATTGTAAATAAAAACAAAAACAATCAGATCAAATGAGTTCCATTCTTTCATGGTTCTGCAGACTGGTCATCAGCTGAACTTGGTTTAGGTAGTTATTACTCTCACTGAGACGTCGACCTGAGTCAATAAGCTTCACTGGATCACACCAGAGAGTGACAACTTATTTAATTTTAGAAACAAAAACATATCAAATGCCACCTATTTATGTCCTTCATCAACAGAAGTTTACATAGCAACTATATTTGAGGGAAAAAGTATTTCAAATGTTTACATCTGAAGCAGTTATTATAACTGTAGGCCTAAAAGGGCTTCACTTGTGTTGTCTAAAGATTTTGAGAAAGTGATGAATTAACAACTAACAGGTGAAACTCAAAAGGTTAGAAAATGGTGAAAAAGTTTATTTAGTTCAGTAATTCAACTTAAAAAGTGAAAATAATACAAGAGAGACTCATTCCATGCAAAGTCAGATATTTCAAGCCTTTATTTGTTATAACTGTGATAAGTATGGCTTACAGCTGAATAAAACCCCATATATTTAAAATCTCAGACAATTAGAATATTGTGAAAAGGTTCAATTTTCTAGACTCAAAGTGTCACACTCTAATCAACTAATGAATCTAAAACACCTGCAAAGAGTTCCTTTAAATGGTCTCTCAGTCTAAGCTGAATTACTGAAATAAATATTCTAATTTTTGAGTTTCATCTAAAGTCCCTAAAATAAAGTAATTATGTACAACTTGTACATTTGAGTTTTTTCATAACTATTTTTTTGTCATTTAACAACTTAAATAATGTTCTTAATGTAAATAAGTTGGAGTGGCATTTCTAAATAGAATAATAGCATTGTTATTTTCTCTACTTAAATTAAATGTAATAGACAATCTATAAATATTTAATTATCAAAAGGTGGCAAACAATAAAAAAATGTTACAATATTACACACATTGTTAAGATTTTGAAAAAAAAGTCATTTTCCTTAGTGACTTAATTTAGTTCAACAAAAGAGTGCTTAAAAAAGAGGCAAGAACTGGGTGGTCTCTATTAGAGTAGTCAGGGAAATGATTGTATGAGACAGATCAAACACAGGGTTAATAACAGCACTTCACACTTACACACGCTCAGCAGACTAGATTAGCCTGTGAGTAGTAATGAGTTTACAGTCAAGTGTTTCAGCAAAGACACACACACACACACACACACACACACACACACACACACGGCTCCTAATTAAAACTCAGGGCTTTGAACTTAAGTAGCGAGGAACTGTAACACTGTTAACTGTGAATCCAGCGTAAAGCATTCTTAAAGTCTTCTAAGTTTTACTCGGAACCAGATTTGTTCATGATCTACATAAAAACACATATTTGACTCATTTCTTTAAAGTAACATTTCTAAAAAAAACAAAAAGTGTTAAATTTATATATATATATATATATATATATATATATATATATATATATATATATATATATATATATATATATATATATATATATAAATATATATATCTACTGATAATTTATGTATGTGATTGTGTATCATTCTTACAAAATAATGCTGGGGAGCTTTACAGTCTCCCTTTGCCGAAGTCGGTTCTGGGCCTCCTCCAGGTGTGTGTATGACGTCTGCAGACACTGTAGAGGCTCAGGGCACAGCAGGTGCTGCTCACACACACCTGACTCTCTAAACAGCAACTGAAATAAGCACCACACAGCAGACGCAATAAAAATGGTGTTTCCTTAATTTCACAACCTCATTAACTTCACTCAGATTAGTAACAATAAGATCTCGTGAATTAAATGCTGTTATTTTAGTCTTGAAACACTTAAAAGTAAAAGGTTTTGATGCATTTTGAAATTTGAACAGAATTTTTTTTTCTGTTTCTTTGAATTAGAAACTGAAGTGGATTTGATTCCACTGTGTGTGTGTGTGTGTGTGTTTGTGTGTGTGTGTTGTGGTCTGAGAATGTGGGCTAAACTTTGTGCGCTGACGATTAACTTCGATTGTTTTGCTGTGTTTGAGGTGACCTTCAGTTGTTGTCTGGCGTTTAAAAAAAGAAGGGAGCGCGAGGAGCAGCGATAGAGGAAGGGACAGGGACCCTGTCCTTGCTCCTATCGCTACGGGATCAGTGGCCTGGCCTGACCACTTCCACAGCCAGCACCTCAACCTTATCCATCACCACTAGATAGTTATCACACCAGGGATGGAGGACGTGTGAGATGTAGGGGTGAGTGCAGCAGAAAGAAAGGGGCTTCCTGTCCTGCGATATCACACACCCTGATGCAAATAAACAAACAAAACACACATAGGAGCAGAGACAACTTCCTGTCAGCACACATGAGCCACCTAATGGTCTCGTTACAACTAGAAAGTGTTTGTAAATGTGGTAACTGCATCTCATTTCTGCCGTAAAGCACAAAAACTAACATAAAGAACATTAAATATGATCTGTTCTATCTTTGGAGCATTCGTTCTGTGTCTTCTATCTGTTATCACTTGGTTCTCAGGAGTTGTTTTTAAACAGAAGGAAGTGACGCCACCAACCGTGACGTAGATCTGAGGATGATCGTGGTTTGCGGTCGAAACATCAGCAAGAAGAAAGGTAAAAACAACTCCTGATCTGTATAAAAGAAAGAACCAATGATCTGTTCTAATTCTCCGTTTTACCTTTTCCACATTTTTCTTTGTCCCATTTGAATCAAACATTTGTCATGGTCCTAGCTTTGATGATCATCACCTGCTGTTTCTTGCTGGTGATGGGAGGCAAAGGGAGCCGTGAGTCACGTGGCCTTGTGGATTGGGATTCGAGGGTCCCAGAGAAACTTGGTCCTGCTGGGTCAGAAAAGCCCCAGAGGCAACCCCCACTCCTGTGGCCCCACTTGGCTGGAGCCTGGTACTTGACCTTCCTCAACAGTAGCTCCATCTCATGAGGGGCTGGCCTAAATGGAGAGTTGAAGACCCCTGGGCGCTAAAGAATGGGGAATAGAAAGAGAGGTTACTTTATTAACACAAATCACATTTGACCAGTGATTAGAAATATTCACACTACCCACTCCTTCTAGGATCTTTTGAAAAGACAAACATGTTTTGTTTATGTTTTTCTTAGTGTTTTCTTCTTTATATGTTTTCTATTGTTTTGTGATACGTTTGAAAAAATTAACAAAACTAACATTTTATACGAGGTAATCTGAAAATTACATAAATTAAAGTTACAAAAAAATACAATAATTATATTTTGTGTTAAAGGGTTTCAAGTTTAATTTAAATAATGTAAATTTTATTTACATTGTTGCAAATTAAAAAAAATCCATTTCCTAGAAGGTAAGCATCACAATAGTTTTCATATCTCCAACAGCACATTTATTTTGTAATCATCATTATTGTGACATTTATTTCACAAAAGAAACAAAAATGATTTAAAGTTGGATGCAAAGACGTCAAATTTATTTATGGAGCACGTTTAAAACAGCTGACCAAGAAAGGAGTAACAACTAAAAAGCATATCACAGACAAATTCAAATATAAAGCTATTAAAACGGGTGCCTAAAAATAACATTGAAACATAAAAAAAAACGCTAAAAACAAGAAAAGAGGAGACTTCTGACAAAGGTTTGTTAGGAATCTTCCCAGGTTCTCCAAAACATTCATAAATTTGCTCAGTGCATGTAAGACGACTGATTATTTTAGGTGTTTCAAGCTACTCAATAATTTTGATGGATGGATGGATGGACTATATAGCAGAAATACTTGCTGTTGCATTTCAACACAAACAAAACTCTGCTTCATTGGTTGTAAAACTGGGTGCAGATAAGACACAGACTATAATTATTCAAATCACAATGATCCTTCTGCCTCACTGTTAATTAACAGACCAAAGCTTTGAGTCGGAGGACTCTCCGTCTACTTTATATGCTAATAACACTGCTTGCTATTTAAGCCACCCTAAAAGCCTGGGACAACAAAAAGAAAAGAGAGGAAGGACATAAGTGGCAAATTGTTCAAACTATATCAGCTAAAACCTTACTCTTAAAAAATCATACAATTGCAGTCTTCTTAATAATTAAATGCTTCATTATTAGATGAAAAGAACTTAAGTGTTGACAAAAGCAAAAATGATTTAACTTTTGAGATATTGCTTTCTTTAAATACACATGGACCATAGCAACAACTGGAAATGAGCTGTTTTCTTTTCCAGCTTATGGCTTATCTAATATTTTGTTTATGCTGGACTAAACCGGACCATCGAAGACAACAAGTACAGGAGAAAGCAGAGCTGAGAGATAGAGACATTTTGGACAACCTCAGTGGGGGGGGGGGGGGGGGGGGGGGGGGGGGGGGAAGGAGAATAAATGCAGAATAAGTACTGAAAAGACAAAATGATGCAGATGAGAAAAAAGCTGGAGGAAAGTTGATGGGAGAAATCCACAAGGAATTAAACGAAATTGGAAAATCAAATATGAAATTCTCCTTTTTTTTAAAATTAGCTAAATTAACTTACTACAACTGCACAATCAGCATGTTTAAACAGAATTTAGGTCAAATTAATGTAGAGAAAAGGCATTGCATGCATGCATCCCATTGATGATATAAATCTATTAATCAGTCGTGCCTCCAATTGGTAAATAGCCTGTATTTGTATAGCGCCTTCTTAGGGTTCTACAACCCCCCAAGGCGCTTCACAACACAGTCATCCACCCATGCACACACACATTAACACGCTGGTGGGGATGAGCTACATTGAAGCCACAGCTGCCTTTGGGCACACTGACAGATGCGAGGCCTGCCGCGCCACCGGTTCCTCCGACCACCACTAGCAGGCAAGGTGGGTTAAGTGTCTTGCCCAAGGACACAACAGCAGCATTCTCTGGTGGGAGCCGAGATCGAACCTGCAACCTTCCGATTACAGGACAACCCGCTCTACCTCCTGAGCTACTGCTGCCCTTGATTATTGATTATAAGCCCTAAAATTTTCTGTAAGGGGGCATCAGTGTGACTAGAGGAAAAGCTAAAAGCCAAAATGAAATAAAGCTAGACCTCATGCAGTCTTCTCCTGCTACATCCTGTATGGAATCCTTGGATTAAAAAAAAAAAAACAATGATCAAATGCTAACGAAGCTTCAAAATGACAAAGGCACACGACTGGTTAATGTTATAATAAACCCTATGTGAATAAGAAATGATTGAACATCTCAGTTTATAGATTTTATTATTGCCCAACACTAAAAATGACATTCTGGAATAAAAGCAACATTGATAGTATACAAAGCAATTAAAGAAACAGCTTGAAAGCCACACACACACACACGCGTGTGCACACACACACACACACACACACACACACACACACACACACACACACACACACACACACACACACACACACACACACACACACACACACACACACACACACACAGACCCAAAAGTACCAAGCAACCTCTGAGAAGACCAATGATGTTGACCCCAAGAACACTGCATCTCTGTCTCTGTCAGAGGGACTCAGGGCCTTTTGGTAAGCTGTGTGTGTGTGTGTGTGTGTGTGTGTGTGTGTGTGTGTGTGTGTGTGTGTGTGTGTGCGTGCGTGCGTGCGTGCGTGTGTGTGTGTGTGGGCTAGGATCCTAGAAGTGAGGAAGGATGAACTGTGTGGGAGAGCCATCTATTCACAGCTGACAAGGTCAGAGCCACTAAGGGGAAGATAGCCCTGCCATATGCAGAGAAAGAGGAGAGGATCATACAGGATATACGTTTATAAACCCAAGCACCTTTCCAGAATTACAGCTTCATCTGGAATCAAACAAAAAAGTTACATCTATGTGATAATGAGTCTAGAAAACGCATGGGACACCATCAGGAAGTACTTAGTAATCTAGGAGATGACAACGCGGGACACAAAAGCATGAAGGAGAGAAAGATGGAAAAAAAGAGACAGAAAAAATGTGAGGAGTGGTGGTGCTGAATCAACAGTGACCAGTGTGCTTTGTCTTCATTATGATCCCAGTGGGGAGTCACAGAGATTTGTAGATGCCACACACACACACAAACACACACACACTCGCACCTGTGCCCAAGGAAGCACTAAAATACTCCACTCAGCACATCAGAAGAGCCATGAGGACACACACTTACTCACGTGTGCACACACTCAGCTTAACTCTACACAGCCCACCTTGGTTGACGAGACTTTTCTTACTCATGATAACCAGTCTTTAGAGGATCTCTGATTTTCTGACATAATCTTTTCTGATTAGGAGCACATTTCACTTTGCACATGCATTTGAAAGCAAAAGTTAAAAGGTGAAAGTTTTCATACAAAGGTGCATCTTACAGTTTTTTGCAGAAGTTGTAAAATGTTGATAAACAGATTTTTTTACATAGTTCTCTTCATGATTGCAACACTGGTTAAAAGCTGAGCCATCAATCAAAAAAAGATTAATTCTAATAAACATGTTTTGAATTGAATATGTATTAAAAAGTTCACATATTTGAAAATAAGTGCAATTATTAAGAGCTGACAGCAAACTGACTGGGTAACATTTCTCTACAGCAGCAGTTACCTTCAGTCAAATGCAATAAAGATCACACCAGAAAAATTGCAATTCTTTTGTTTTGGACATAAAATGTCAAATCAAACTTAAGCTGATTGTGCTTCTGCTAAGAAAAGGCACATTTTTTAAAAAGAGCACATCCTCATCTTCACCGCTTCTTCCTGCTCGGGTCACAGGAAGCAGGTGCCTAACTCTAGCTGGTCCCTCTCAGCTGGGGACACCCACACACACATTATATACTGTGTAAGGTCTGTTTTAGTCTTTATGTTCACTTCCACTAACCTGCTTTGTGCTGAGGAGGTGGTGTAACCGATGTGCTTGGTAGACTCTGGCTTGGTGCTGCTTTACCATCTCTTGACAATTCCTCCGTCTTTCCAGGAGTTCCACAGTCTCGTCCACTTCCTTCCTACAAGGAAAAAAAAAACATTCCCAAAGACTTTAAAAAAATACTTTAAATAATAATAAAGTTCTTTTAATTACATTTTAATTTGTTAGGGATTTTGGTAAAATAAAAATATATAAGAAACAAATTAAATAGAAAAAATATTAAAAAGTAAAATAAACATGTAATTAACAAAACAAGATTGTAAAAAGATAAAAAAATTATTTTAATTACACTATATTTGTCAGTACTTGAGATTTGTGCTTGATGTAAACCTAATTTTAGAGTTTTTATGAATGTTGTGCATGTTAAACACAGTCCAACAATTCCCTGAAGTGTCCTTCAAATTAAAGCAAAAATACAACGAAACAAACAAAATAAAAGCACCAAGTCATTCTGACAGGCATGACAAGGCCTGGTGGAGAGAAAAGAAGGCAACGGGACAGCACGGTGGGACAAAAGCAAAGTGAAAGCATGAGAGGATATAAGTGGGAGGATGATGGATATATTTCATCACCAGAGCCAGGACAGGTCCATCTGTGACATCTGTTTAGCGGAGCTGGCTAAATGGGATGCATTAAAACCCCATACACAGCTATTTCACCCTGCAATCACACAGCCTTATTGTTACAAGAGGGCAATAACTTAAAAGGCGACTTGGAAACAATTACTAAAACACACACGCCATGATAATTTGAAAAGACGCCCACAAAGCAAAGCGTAAAACCAATCTATTTCTGCAAGTGCAATACCAATAAGAATTTAGCCATAGATCATCAACAATCCTGCATGTTTTTTTATTCTTCTTTTAAATCTTTTTTTTTACTCTCTAATTCTCCTCTGCTGTTTATTTTTTCAACTCAACCTCTGTTTTCAATTACAAGCCTCCGCACTGAAATCCAGATATTCAAAGTGTGTCTGTAATGTGAGGTTAACACATTGTGCGGCGGCTGACATTTAAAAAGGAATTACAATGCGGTACCATTGCCTTTGCATTCTCATTCCTTCCTGAGCACCAGATTAAATTACAAAATAAATGAAATATGCAGCGCTGTATGTGTGCAAGTGTGTAGTACGGAGAGGAGATGGTCTCAATGTGTGTGTTTATGTAATATTAAACACAACAATTTAATACAGTGCAGAGTTATGTGTGAGAGAATGAATATTGAGGTGGCTTGGCCTCTATTTGTCTGTCTAGCTAACAGGGGTATTACTTATTAATGTAAAATATAAACTCTGAGTTTATATTGTGGTGTGTGTGTGTGTGTGTGTGGTTATTTCTCTTCACATATGCATGAATATTCCTTCACTGAACAGCAATGTTTCCATATTTCGTGTGTTTGAAAGTGTCTGAGCTGAAACATGTTAAGACTGGTATCATTGTGTGTCCATGCGTGTGTATCAGAGATATATGCAAGTGTGTATATGTGCTCGTGCTAAATGTATGTGCATATATGTGTCCATATCTGTCTGTGCATGTGTGTTTGTGTTGGTCCAGCTGAATAGGTGACCTTTGCTTCCCTGCCCCCAGTCCCAGTGTTATTAATTGCTGTGTAGTGGACAAAAGCCAAACAGATTTGTAACGGCTGAAGGCACCTCGATCTGTGTCGACCCAACCAGCCGCCACAACATACAACCCTCATTAGCCCTGTTCGGCAAGCGGCACATGCCCTCTGTTTGTGTGAGTGTGTGTGTGCGTGCATGCGCCTGTGCGCATTTTTAGATATGTGTGTGTTTGGCCAAGTAAAAAAGGGGGAGAACAGAAGAGCTACACTCTAGTTCTAAATATGTTATTTGTTTTAGCAAAAGGTTTATTTAGAAGAGGTGGCTCATGGATGAAAGTACAAACCTTTCTTTATTTTGATTGTATTTAAAGGAGGAACCCTGTTTCCAGCACTTTTTAGGCTGTTCATTTTACATTCAATATTGTACCATACAGCCGATGTAACTTAGATCCTCTGTATTTTCTGATCAACCTCACAAGGTTAAATAATCCAAGAATAATTTTTGCATCTTCCATAAGGAAAATGGTTTATAAGTCCAGCTCCGATGGCTAGTGGTAGAGTGTCCGCCCCGGGACTGGGAGATCGGGGTTCGAATCCCGGTCGGGTCATACCAAAGACCTTGAAAAAATGGGTCCCAATGCCTCCTTGCTGGACACTCAGCACTAAGGGGTTGGATTGGGGGGTTAAACCACCAAATAGTTCCCGAGTGCAGCCTCAGCTGCAGCTCACCGCTCCCCACCATGGGGATGGGTCAAATGCGGAGATGTAATTTCACCAGTGTGTGATGATGACTTGGGATTTTAAGTCAAATGCAAATCGGTACCAGTTGAACACCAATCGCTCAAAACATCATGACCACCAGCTTAATATTGAAAATACCTCCTTTCCACCAGCAAACCATTACTGACCTGTTGGGAATAGACATCTGGTTGTGTCCTAGGGTGTCTGGTACCACGACTTTAGTACCAGATAATTGTGGGCTGGGCTTTTAAAGTTTGGACCAACTAACCCATGAGTTTGGTATGAGCATGGGGACCAGTGAACACCTCCAAATGAATATTTTGCTTTTTGAGACAATCTAAAATGTTTTTGTGGAGAGTTTTTGGTAAAAAAAAAAAAAAAGTAAATGTATACAGTAAGGTTGTTTTTATATATAAAAGAATTGTAATACTCAATATACATGATATTGAAAAACTCGTTATATTCCCACAGATGGTACAATTCATGTGTGATGGCTTTTGAACAGTCCAACATGCTAATCTGAACTACTTTCAGATGACTGAAACCCTTGCTGACATTGTCACCCTGCACTTTTAATTTATTTAAATGGTTAATATAGTACAGCTCCATTCTCTTACTTTTTCTTCAATAATTTACTCTCTAGTTCACAACAGAGAGTCAAGGACTGGCAGAAAATCAGAGAATGAGATACAGTGGCACAGCAGGCCACACCTCCAGGCCAACACCAGGGCAGCTAACTGGCTAGGTTATAAATATTGAAGGGAGGATTGACCTGATTGGCTCTTTTAATTGTGCCAGTTGAATGATTCAATAGTTGGAAAAAGGGTCAAATCGGCCAGTCATTTTATACTATGAGTCTCCAACAACCTAAGACGGTATTTCTGTTTTACCAACTGATTGACTACACTGCAAAAACTGATTTCTTAAGCCTAATTTATACTTCTCCGTCTGCGTCGGTTCAAAGACACGCAATGCCATTTTGCGTCAGCGCTCTCCGACAGGCCCGCAGAGGGTGACGGAGACATGCCCTCTTTTTTTAACTGTCCATCGAGAGCGACGGCGAGCACAAGCTTGTGATTGGTCAGGACGCTGCTTCCTTTAAATACGTCAACAGCACCGTCATTGCCCTCTCAAAAAATAAAGAGAGCTGAAGATATCTAGCGGCAGACACGGAGCAGATTGAAGAACGCCTCGCGGAAAACGTCCAAAATTAGGAAAGTTTATTCATCCTTGACTGAAGGAAGATGTGCAGCAAGCGTTTTATTCGTGAATGGAAATGACGGGAAACGTGGGTTTAGAGGTGGCGATCGCATGAAGAGGTGGAGGAGGAGAATGAGGGACAAATTCGTCCATCTTAAAAAGTCTCTAAAATACATTAAAACAATATAAACACATTAGTAAATACACTATCGTGGACCGGATACGTTACTGTAATGGTGGCAGGATACCCCAGAAAAGCGCTACGCCTTCTGTTGTCCTGGCGGGGAATTGCTTTGCAACGCTACCCAGGTGACGGAGACATTTGAAAGGAAAACACCCCCGTCAATGCGCGTCCGAGACTCCACAGTCGAGCTGACGGAGAAGTATAAATTAGGCTTTAGAAGGAACAAATGTAGCAAAAAAATCTAAATTTTGATTTATTTGCTAGTTTTAAGAATTCTAACCAAGCCACTTTTGCTTACCCCATTGGCAGGTTTTTTACTCAAAACAAGAAAATTTGGATCATATTTAAGAATACGCAATTTTTCTCGAAAGGTTTTTTTCTTTTGATACTAAAAATAAGGTAACATGTCTAAAAATTACACTTTTTTTACTTTCTTAGAAATCAGTTTTTGCAGTGTAGCCTGATAAAGTAATGAAACAAAAATATCAGTGAATTCTAATGAAATTTCATAATTTACTAGAGAAAATACATATTGTTGTCTATTGTTTTCCTCCCACAAAACACACTCTGTACATCCAAATACAATCAGAATGAAGGAGTGAACTCGTTCGCACCCAAAGTGGATCAGAAGGAGAAAACGGCAAAAGAAACACTGATGCACAGAAGCGAGGAGTGAACGCAGGGCAGGCCTGCTCAATCTCCATCATAGCAGCTCTCCTTTCATGAATGTCCTTGAAAGGGACACGAGAGAGAGAGACAGAGAGAGAGAGAGAGAGAGAGAGAGAGAGAGAGAGAGAGAGAGAGAGAGAGAGAGAGAGAGAGAGAGAGGGAGGAATGAAAAAAGTATGGAGAGAAAGAAAAGAGAATATGGTAGCAAGAAGAAATAAAAACTCTGCTGCTCCTCATCTCTTTGGTAATCCACAAACGCCTGTTTTAAGGAGAACTTGCTAGATTTCACCACATTTTTTCAAGAAGAAGAATTATTTATCTGATTATGGCAGTAATAATTACCCAGCTGTTTATTGCAGATAGAGAAATAATTCATGTAGTCAACAGGCCGTGTTAGCAGAGGCAGCGATGACACTAGCACATTTAGTAAATATGCAAAGTGTGGTTGCTCTGCTTTCCTAATTGCCCCCATCGTCCCTCTGCATGCCCTTATTAAAGCCCAGGAACTTTAAGTGTCACCCTGACAAAGTGATAAATTGTTGGGGTATCAAGGAAAACTGTGGCAGAGTGGGGACTGTGCTGGGGTCCTGACTTCATTAGGGTATGCAGGAGATGAAGGATGAATAAAGATGGACACTGAGGCACAGTGAACTTGTGGCGGCAAGAGGGAGGGTAAAATAAAGAGCTAAACAGATTAAGATAGAGAGGAAGAAGGAGAGAGGTGAGAGTTAGAGATTAAGGAATGGAGGATAGAGGGGTGTGGTGTAAATGGTAGGTATACCTAATGAAATGGCACAGATGGTTTGATTCTGGGGACCATAGGTGTGAAGGAACAGAAAGAGGTTGGGCAACGGCTGTACTACTCCTGTATCATTACCATGCACAATGGATCAGCGTTCACTCAATGGACACCATTAATCCAGCATTCAATAATATGGTCAGTGATTTGAAAAGACACACAGACTTACAATGGGAGAGAACATGCTGGTGGATTAAATGGAGACATTTTCAGGGTGAGTGAGCAATCTGAGGGTTAAAGAGCCAACGAAGAAAGGATATTTTAAATAAATGACGGGACGCCGTTAATTGATCATGACCTCAGCAGCACTGAATAAACATGAGATTAACTGGAGTGAAAGTGACCTAAACACCTCACTGTGTGTGTGTGTGTGTGTGTGTGTGTGTGTGTGTGTGTGTGTGTGTGTGTGTGTGTGTGTGTGTGTGTGTGTGTGTGTGTGTGTGTGTGTGTGTGTGTGCGTGCGTGTGTGTGTGTGCGTGCGTGTGTGTGTGGGTGTGTGTTGGTGGTTTCTGGTACTTTTCAATTTTTCTAAATCTTTCTTTAGTGTTTAATTTGTAACATGCGAAGAACAACTGTAAAGCATGAAGGTAAGATATACTGTATTATGGCAAATTTAAACTTTAAAGGTGTGGAAAAAATTTTTTTTATTATTATTTCTGATTATAATCAGTCGCTCTAATTGTTTCATGCAGGCTGAACATGAAGATAGTCTCCTACACCTATCTCCTGCATTAGCTTCTGATAGAAAATAGACGGTGAAACTCTAGAATTTGAAAGGTCTGACAGATCTACGTCACACAACATTCATGGACCCACCCATCTTTTTCGATGGGTGGGTCCGTGAAGAAGAACAAAGAGAAGAGAGGAGGAGGAGTTGAAGATAGAAACAAAAAACAAAGAGCTATCACTATTAACTTTTGCAGATTTTTTTAAATTATGCTTCTTCCAATTACCAAACAGCATTATGAAAGTTAATAAGTGCAAAACTTTTTGAAACTATTACCAATGAATTAAAATGTTGTTTATTCTAGAATGCTTTTTGTGTCTGGATGCCAACTTTTCTGATATTTCCTGACATCGTTTTATTGTTACAAGTAAGAAAAACCTCTTTTTTCACAATTCAGAAAAACTTTAAAGGGGTCTTCACCTATAATACCGTGGATATCTACGTCCTATTATAGTCTTTTAGACCATTAAAATAAATTGTATTGGAAAAATAAATTAAAAAATGTGATTTTTTAATCCTTTATTGTGAAGGGCATATTTTCTCACGAGATCACACGCGATATTTTGGCTGTCTCGGACACGCGCGGGACTGAGGAGCACATTGATTGGTCCAAAACAACAAAAGTTATAACTGAACCCGACCTGGCAGTGACCTACGGGATCCAACCGTGTATTTACAAGCCCGAGCCTCGCCTCGTGCGTAATGGCGTCCTCGCTTGTTGTTGAGTTGGGACAAAGCTAGCTAACAGCCAGGCATCGGCTCTTATGCTGTTGTGAAGATGGAATACACAAACCGATTGGAGTTTTGTTTCCCATAACACGGATTATAACATGAGTCGTCAACGGTAAGACATAATTTATGCGTTTCACGTTATGAAATGAGCTTTGTTGTGCTGGTTTGTTCGCTGTTGGTTCATATTTGTTTATATTCGACCTTTGTGTCGGCATATAGGGCCAGAGCTCAAGTTCTCGTTTTGGAATGCGCGTGCTCGTGGGGTGCATGTGAGCTGGTTGAAGAAGGCAAGATTAAACAAACGCGTCAATGTTAAATATCGGCTTCTCAGCCAGTGAAAAATCATTAGGAAGCCATTACAGACATTTTTTCAAGTGGAAAAGTGAAGATTTCAGGTGATGACTCCTTTAAAGGGACACTAGTCAGTTTTGGCTTGTTTTTAGCACCCCCTAGTGTTCGTTTGCAAACCCGAAAGTAAAACTTATCTCTCCTCGCTGTGCGTTTATCTTTTTAACACCTTAATCTAACTGCTGATATGTCTCCTCAGCCTTCATTAGTGTCTACAGGAGCGGTTCATCACTAAATCAAACAAATTAGCTGTGTCCATGATCTAAAACATGCAGGAAACATGCTGGAAGCAGACTGCAGATCCAGGTAGGTCAAGCTGAATTTTTTTTAAGTCCCAACAGACCGGACCGACAACTGTGAAGTTGCAAGTGGAATATTCTGGCCACAGGGGTCGACAAGGGCTGGGTGGCCATTCATTAACCCTGTAAAGGGTCATTTTAGCACATACTGGCTCAAGAACATGATTTAAAAATATTAAAAAGTTGCAAAGTGTCCCTTTAATTCTTCATTTAATAAGGTTCTAAGAGAAACTTAATCACTAGTTTATCTATTGAATTAAACACTTTTTTATCAGAGTTGACAATACTTCTGCTCAACAGCTCTTTCCAGGCTATTTGTGCTTACAATTCAGAAGCTAATATTTCCCTCAAATGAATGTAAATGTTAAAGATTTTATAAAACAACCAAACCTGAAATGAGTTTCTAACAAAAATGATCAATAAAATAACATTTGCATTCAACAGTTTACTTAATATTTACCTCATGAGCTCATTGTTTAGGAGGATTCCTTCGGTGCAGCGTTTCCGTTCATAGAAGTTATGAATGTACTTCCTGGAATAAAATCCCCTCCATCTTCGCTGAATCTATAAAAAAAGGTTTCCGTTAGAACACTACAAGCAAATTTAAGAAATATGGAAGTATAACATAGCATTGTGTGCTTTATTGCATCCAAAAAGACATTTAAAATTTATTTTAAAAAAACTGGCACTAACCTACTTTACCTAGCAGTAATTGGTCTTTTCATGTGTTTTTTAATTGTTGTTCTTCATAAAATGTCCTCACTGTTTTACTCGACAGGAGGACGTTCCAAGGTGGGACCTACAACTGTCACAGCTCTATATATTTAACCATTTCAGCTCATTGAGGGGGGCTGCAGATCTGCTATCCCACCCACACCAGTGGATCATTTTAAAGCAATGGGCGGATGTCCTTCAGACTAATTAGGAGATTAAAACAATGGCAGGTAAAAGAATAATTACGCTATGAGAAGAATGAAGAGAGGAGAGGAGGAGGAGTGGACGATAGAAAAAAACAACAAAGAGCAAAATGAGAATTAGCATTGATCTGCCAGTCAATAGATAATTTTAAATAAAGTAATTGGCGCCACCAGAGTTCTTGCTGACCTTTGTTGACTAGTGAAATCAATGCTGTTGAATCTAATACAAATCCGAGGTGCAGCATGTAAACACTGGTTTCTATTATAGCTTTAATTCATTATCTTCTGTTATCTACCACACTGTGATAAAGACAAGAGGCAGAGTGTGATAAAAGAATAGAGTCAACATTGATTCTGAGGAAATGCCACGAGGGGATCCTGAGATGATTGTTTCTTTGTTTTGTTTTTCTTTTTCTCGATTTAAAAAACAAATCCTTCCTTAGAAATAAAAAATGTATGTTTTAAGGACAGAGATTGGGTTTAAAAAATATAAATGTTCATCATTGTTTTGTCAAGAAAGTAGATTTGTTAAAAAAAAGCAAGAGACTAAAACTAAATGCTAGAAAAGTGGTAAAATTCTGACATATAAAATTCTTCAGTCGTTTATATTATAAAGGGACATAAATGGTCTCAGAAACTGGATTTTAATTGTCTGAGATATTTGTTTATATTTTATATAAGAATTTCTTGATTTTTGTCTTTTCTCTTGGAGCTACGAGAACGGAGCAACATCCAGGGACAAACTCTACTTCTGAGGCAAAAGCCTTGGTCAAGGGCAGTGGGATAAAACTGGAGCAGCTGAAAAAAATATCCGTCATACATGGACTATACTGACTACAGCACAGGCCCATGTGGGAATTGAACCCAGGACTTTCTTGTGCTGTAAACTACTTAGACACACTCCATTTTCCAATAATGTTTGTTTAGGTAAAATCAGTGCACAAGATTATTTTTCTAAATATAAGCTTAATTTCCATTATAGGAGTTGCAGGAAATTTCTGGGAGGCGGGAAGGTGGCAGGGAAAATACGGTGGCTTGGTCGGTCTTCTCAGCCGTAACGCTTCTTTCAGCCCTTTCAGGACTTTGCTGAGACGTCAGCAAATTGTAACTGTTTCGGTAGTGAGAGGCTTCACTGATCAGCGCCAAAAGGCGTCAAAATATATTATTAACATTAAAAGTTTTAATCTGTCAAAGTACGCCGTCATTTAATATGTTCAGTGGAAGGGGAGAGCAGCTGTGTGACATAAGATCAGTGACCAGAAGACAGAGCTCTGTAGGAGACCACAATGAAGCGTAAATTACAGCATTGTGGGCGGATTTCTGCCACCTTTTGGTGTTGGGAGTTTATAAACTACGATTTTAAAGTAATAAAATGCTCATTTTCTTTTCCTTCCATTCTTCTTACAACAACTCTTCATATTTTACAAATGCCAATTCATTGCTGGTAACTGCTGACATAATTTCCCACTGAGTTACAACCATTAGTTAACCACCAGTCCTGAACCGGGGTATTTCAGAGTACATACCCCAATGCTTGTACTCGATTGATGTCAGAAATGGCCCCAGAAAGTGATCCTTTCAGCCTGGCCGGGTACATTGGAGACATGCGCATACCATGCATGTCTGGTAAAATTACCCAGAAGTTCTAATTGTGGAAATGGGCTTATGGGGAGCCTAGGGGCTAGAATATACTTGCTGTTTAACCTCACGTTCGCACAGGCAGCAGGCTGCGTCCTTGCTCAGACTTGCTGCTACACGACACTGCACTGCATGTAGTACTGGAGTGTTCCACTAGGGGGCAAACGAGAGCACTCAGACCGGATAGAGAGCTGGGTTTGTGGGTACAACCAAAACAAACATGGCGTCAATAAAAGAAATCAGTAACTGGTTAATTTTGCGATCATGACCGAAAAAAGACAGCAGCAGTATCTTAGATGGTGAGAAAGACCTCTAAACTCACCATGGTGAGTGTGTCTCGCACGTTTTGTCAACTCCACCTACTGGTTGCTCGTATATTGCAGCATTCGGGCGCGTCGCATCGCGTTCATTTCAGGGGACGCGCAAAAACGACGCTTCAAATCAACGCAAGCTACGCGTGGCAGCCATTTTAAACACGCGTACGCGTCGTTAAACAGCAAGTATATTCAAGCCCTAAGTCTCCTCCCCTTCCACTCGGCTCATGGGTACGAAAAAAAAAATGAAGTGAACGGAGCTATAAAAGTTATTTTCTAGCTCGCTTGCCTTACAATCACACATGTTGTACTTTGATTTAAATGATAAATTATTCCGTGTGTTTCTGTTTTCACACAAAACCGAAAATAACTTTGCCACCTGTAGAAAAAAAGTACTTTCTTGGCATTAAAATGTTTCTTTAAAATTCACGGACATCATACGTGAAATCCATGGCACATATCAAACGGGACCAGAAAATAACTTTTATCGCTCCTTCGACTCCCGTTTAAATTTTTTTTGGGGGGGTAGGGCAGTAGGGGACCCATGGACCAGAAGTAGATGGGCGTGACCTAATATCCCCACTGATGTCACCATGAGTCCCCCAATCACCCAAATAAAATTACACAGAAACATTAAAAGGGAAGAATTTACAAAACAATACATATATAGAATTGACAGTTTTTGCAATAAAATGGTATAATGAGGTGCTTTAAAGACTGCTGTTCATGGGGCTACCCCTTCACAGCACACACAGCGCAACAGAGTGTTCCCCCACCAAGACACTCCATTTGCTAATACACGGCACTGTGGTGATATTTACCCTGACCGCCATCTCCTCGTAGAAATTCATCTTCATGATAAAATATGCCGCCTGTGAACACAAAGGAAAAGATGCCGTTACATCTTGTCTCCCAGCCCTCTGATCTGTCCACAGCAGGCATCAAAGATAAAGAGCTCTTTATACATAATACATTGCACAGAGACAGCACAGATAGGGCCATAGTAAAGGGGCGGGTAGAGGGAGGGGGGGTGCAGAAACAGAAAGAGGAAAAACAAGGGAGAGGAAAGAGAGAATGACTGTGGGATGGAGAGAGAAAGGAAAAGAGGAAGAGAGAAAGTGGTTACTGGGACTTTGTATCAAGGGGAGGACGGTAGTCTCTTAATATACTAAACACAGACAAGGGCCAAGAAAATCTATGGTAGTCAAGCAGCGCGCTAATGGAGATGTATGACGGCCAAAAGCTCTCCTCTGGATTTCATAATCAATGACAGCCCTGCCACAAAAGACACTAACAAAGGGCCAGAGAATATTCAGCGACACGCTCAACAAGCCATCACACAGACAAAACGTGCCATCCGACCACTGGGGGCACATTTGAGAAGCAAACTGGAGTGTTGGCCATAAAAGGGATTCATATTTCAACACGTCTTTTTCAATAAAGACAAGGAAGACAGGAAAGGCGGGAAGGGGAAGAAAGACAAAGACTTGAAAGGAGATTGTAAATTCAGCTTGATGTTTTGTGAAGAAGCCTTTTGCAAGTCACATTACGCACGATGAGGTCTACGAGACAGACGGAGCGCAATAGAGGAGGGGAAGCGTGGAATACCCCTGGCCTAATTCAAAATAGTGCTCTGTGGCAAATTTGAGTGATTCAAATTAGCGCTCATCTGTTTCTAAATGGGACAAAATAGCC
The DNA here is from genome assembly GCA_006937985.1 of Aphyosemion australe. Lineage (NCBI taxonomy): Eukaryota > Metazoa > Chordata > Actinopteri > Cyprinodontiformes > Nothobranchiidae > Aphyosemion > Aphyosemion australe. The sequence goes on along the minus strand of SSNS01000051.1, from coordinate 738,997 downwards.
TCGTTTTAGCCCATATGTGTGTTGTGACACATCCTTCACTGTTTATTTTAACACCCCCTCACCCCCTTTTTCATTTCTTGAACGCCTCCCAAACGGCGGCTGGCAGTTATGCTTTAGCAAACAGTCAATTTACAGGCATGATAAATAGCTTGTTTTGATACGTTTACGAAACTCAATCCAGGGGAAAATTATACGTGAGAGCGCTGGGTATTGGATCCGGTATCAACAATCTGTTCAATTAAGAAGCAGTTGGAGGCAATATGCTGAAAATGGGGCCTTGTTTTACTAAAGCGCACACACACACACACACACACACACACACAACGCTTTTCTTATTTCTGTTTCTTACTATACTCCCTAAAAATGGATCTCTGGAATTGCAACACGGTCAGAATTCCTTATCATATTCCATCATATTTGCTAAGTGTTAATTTCCAAATGTGTAATGAGTGAATTAAATTTCTTAAGGTCAGAGGCAGCAACTTAGAAATGTGGCAATTGAATTCTAATGCATGCTATCATAACATAATCAATATATCTGTAGCTTTTCTAGACTGTGACTTACCTTCACCATTTGTCTGACTCGCGCCCTTGCTGTGAAGCCCCGCCATATCTTCTGTATAATGACTGCCTTCTTGCGTAGATAGCTGCAGGAAAATCCCATTTAGGAGAGACTTGGGAGGGCATTTTTATCAGTTCAAACACATGACACATTGAAAAGTTGTTCAGATACATGCAGGGGGAAATTTAAATCACAGTTTTATCAGTTTAATGGTTAACTTGTATGTTTGCGATGAGGAATTAAACATAACAAGGCTAAACCTAATAGAAGCTGATTAAATATGATTTTAAATAATGAAAGAAAATACACAATCCAAAAAGGCATTACAATAGCCGCTGTCCAAAGAGACACTTGGCGAAGAAAATAAAAGATTTATTTTTATGCACACAATCCTAGCCTGCAAAATGGCTTAAAAGGTCAGCGAAACATTAGACTTTCAAGTAGACTCTCACCAAGGCTCACGAACATGGAAACCCCTTGCTCTTTCAGGCTTTTCAATCACACCCGATGAGCCTTTCACCCCGTTTAGTCAGCTTTTCACATTTGTATTCATCTTCAAACATACTCTAAATGCAAGTCCACTGCGATTCTCGGCCTCCAATGAGGCCATCAATTTCCAAAAGGCCATTTATATGCCCAGAAAATCAATGCTTATAGTGGGGATAGCACAACCCTGGAGTTGCACTTAGGCAGCTAAAATTGTTGCTAATTATCCACTTAACGCATTGATCAATTAACTAAAGTAATCTGAATTAACCTACTGTCTGGAAGTTTGTCTGCTGACCCTGCAGAATGGTGCTTGGGTCACCGTATTGGTAGAGGCACAAAGACAGAGACATACATTTCTCTCTGTGAAAAGAGCTCAGAGTCCAGGTTATAGTTATTCCTTGAGGCCATTTGCAAACCTCTGGAAGTGAGATAATTATAGGAGTGAGCCAGGATCAGTTCTCTTGAAATTAACTCAGAGTTCAGCCTGGTTTTTTATATAGCCTCCTACTGATAATCTGCTAAGGCTCACTAAGGCTTACTTTTTATGTCTTTGTACATTTCTTTATTTGTTTCTGCTCTATGTCATAAAAGTAGCAGTATGGGGTGTCATTTGTGAAAATACTGTTACATTTAGTATTTTAATATAAACAGTTGTCTATGGACCTCAGAAAATATAAATAGGGTATTATTAAGTTTTTTTCCACTAAAAATATTATTTTAGAGAATTACGTTGTATCTAAATGTTTAATCTTATACCTAAATGATATTGTTAAAATATGTAAACGTGAACTAACACCTAAATAGCTATATAGTTAAATAAAATATAAAAAATGGAAATATCGCGATATTTTGTGTTATGATACAGAATTGATAGTAAAAAGCAGCATTTACATTTTTTTTTTATTTTTGAGAATTTACATGCAAACATTTACTGTATTTCTTTTGTGTGGTACAATTTAAACTGAGTTTTTACCGCATTCCTTCTAATGAAACAACAAGATCTTATGATAACACTTGATGTTTCTTGGAAGCGTCTGGGCTTGAGTTTGTCTTAAAATTTCAAATATCATCCAGCTTTCGGAAAATATTAGAAAATATTAATTTAAACCTAAATGTCTTGACTCAAACTCTGCAAGTTTGGTACATATTTAATTTAAAATTAAATATTTACCAAACTTGCAGAGTTTGAGATTCAAAAAGTTAACTTTATAAATGTCAAACTGATTCCTAAATTTTAGGATTACCTTATTTAAATTAGATTATAAAAGTTTATTTAACCAAATTTTGGTAAAACATAACTTTTAATTATTTGAATGTGTAACTTGACACTCGGCGCCCCATACATCATAACCAAAACTCGTACCTGAGGTAAGCGCGCACTTTGCAGGCTCGGAACCAGCTCTGGATTCGTGTGGCTTCTCGGTTTTCCCTGTCTCTGTTCTCTTCGGCTTCCCTGAAACAAAGAGACACACTAAAATAACCTGTTGCCAGGTAGGTTATGTCTCTGTAACTTTGTAAAACAGTCCTGTATGTATTTGCCACGCTGCAACATCAGAAGCAGCTTTCCCTGAACGCACCTCCACCTTCATGCATTATTCTGCAGTGCTAACACGTCTAAATAATTTGAAAGTGAAGGCAGAAACTTTGCGTACAGACAAAATAAGAACACAAGTGTCAGTAGCTTACAACCACAGCAAGCTGAATCGTCATGAGGCGTACCTTCAATCAAACTAATTAACGATTCGCCACCAAACTCGTCAACAGAGCGTTTTTTTTTACACATAGCTTAGGTACCTTACACCCACCTGTTTCTGTTGAAGTATTCATTTCTGAACTCGTCTTTGGCACTTTCCATTTTTATGAGCTCCGCCATCATTTCTACACAGTTTACCGGTCGTCTAGACAACGTAGCTGCGTCCCCGCGTGGAGATGCGTTTAAAACCTGTCGGAGAATGGAGTTTTCTCCTCAAATTAAAAACGCTAAATCACACAACTGTTGACAGATCAAGTAACAGTACTTCTCATACTCAAATTAATATGTAGTGTTGTTGATAATGTTTCCTGCTGCAGTTTGAAGTTACATTTTTACTATTTACCATCTTCAGAAAGAGAGAAGATCTCATTTAGGCCCTACATACTACTACTACTACTACTACTAAATAATAATAATAATAATAACACATTTTCTCTTAACAAATAAAAACAAAAAATATTTAATTTAAATTAAATCAAATTTTTACAGCTTTAATTGCACTTCCAGATATGTTGATCGGATGAGCAGCTTTGATACTTTTCTTTTCAAAAACAGACACAGAGTAAAATAATAATGAAGCCATATCCCAGAATAGGCATTAAAATGTCTACTCTCTGGATGCAGATTGTAGTTGTGGATTTGTATTGATCTTGCTGCCTCACCTCTTCCATCCATCCCTTCATCTATTTCCTTCCTTTCCTGACGTTATCACCCTTCATCAAACAGTTATCAGTTTAAGTCTCCCTGCTCTCCCTTCCCTGCTTCCTCTCATCTTCACTCCACTTCTCTTCAGTCATATCCTCCTGTCAAAATGATCAACTCAGCACTGTGTGTGTGTGTGTCTGTGTGTGTGCACGTGCAATTTTGTGCCTTGGCAAGGAAAGATTCCTGTCTTGCCATTGGTCAGTGGATTCTCAGTATTATAGATTACTCCTTGGAGACAAGAAAATGACAAATAGTGAAAGTGAATGAGTGTGTGTCTGCTTCAATGCTTTTTCATGTCTGTGTATCGGCCCGTCTGGTTCTCTATTAGCCACATAGTAAGCTTGTTTGAGATTTTTTTCTTGTTTCGTTCTTTCTTTGAGGCCAATTTGCTGTCTGAGGTGGTGAAAAGCAGTAGGAAGACGTCCCAGGTCCAGAGTTATGGCTGCAGGGTCGAACCCGTGGTTCCTCAGTCCATCCATCGAAGGCAGGTAGGAGGATGGCCACCCTGGTAATTACTGGAGAGATGCTGTTGTGACAAGAGGGTATGAAAAACGTGTGTGTGTGCGAGAGGGGGAGAGAGATTTTTGGGAGTGTTTTTCCTGGAACAACAGCGAGGATGTCTGGAAGCTATTCGTCCTGCCACAACACTGATTAGGTGTCCCCTGGTGTGTATCCATGAGACGATGACACAGAAAGAGAGAGTGAAAGCACTTCATAAGGACATGTTGTTTACACTCTGTTCAGTAATCCAAGTCTAAACCACCTGTTATCTGCTTTTTTCTGTCTCTTTTTCTATTGGCAGCATTAAGCCCGTCTTACTCCATATCTCCATGTAAAATGTCCCTTAACATGCATCCAGCCACCTCCCACAGTCACAACGCTCATCCAGTCAGTCATTCCCCATGCCCATTGTTGCTAAATGAGGGCCATATGTGCTGTGGCCAGCTCTGGTCATAAACACACACACAACATAGCAGCTCATCTGTGGCTGACTGTGTGAAACTCTCACACTGCCCTGCACTGTGTGTGTCTTTTTTATCATTACTGCGTGTGTCAGTGTATGAGTGATTATACAAAAGTGCCTGTGGATGTGAGCCTCCATATTTTGTCAGTGTCGTGCCATGCGTGCGTGCTCCCACGGCCACAGTTGGGTGCAACGGGTGGAAAGTGTGTTTCTCTGCAGGACCATCCCAGCCGTTATTATTAAACATCTGTCCGCAGCACATTAATTTTCCCACTCTGACGCATTCCTTTCTGTCCAGGGATCACTTAATTGAAATCCATAATGACAGTTTTTTTTCTCTTTTTTTCCGGACACTGGGAAAAATGCAACAAGAAAATGAATTTTAGGTGAAAAGGATATTTATACAAGCTGTCTGATAATTATGCTGTGATTTTTTCATGTGTGCAAACAAAAAAAAAACAGTTTTATGGCAATTTTATTAATATTTTCCTATACATGCCAAGAAACATGTCATGCATAAGTATGTTTAAGGCTATTCGGAAAAAAAGAGACAAAATAATATTGTAAACGTTTTGTTTTACTATACTTTGTCTAAAATAGTGATGCATATCTGTGCATATTTAAAGGAACACTTGGCAGGTTTGGCTTGTTTTTAGCACCCCCTAGTGTTCATTAGCAAAAGCGAAAGTGAAACTTATCTCCTCGCTGTGCGTTTGTCTTTTTAACACCTTAATCTAACTGCTGAAATGTCTCCTCAGCCTTCATTAGTGTCTACAGGAGCGGTTCATCACTAAATCAAACACATCAGCTGTGTTCACGATCTAAACATGCAGGAAGTCCAGCATGGAGCGGACCGCCACTCTGAAGTTGCAAGTGCGGTATTCTGGCCACAGAGGGTGATGGGGTCTGAGTGACATTTCATTAACCCTGGAAACGGTCATTTTAGCACATACTGGCTCAAGAAAATGATTTAAAAATATGAAAAAGTTGCATAGAATAGCAATGTGGACATTTTGATAAACGTTTTATCAGTTTAATCAAGGAATAAGAATAAATAATAGTTGAAGTGTGACATATTTTTCTTTATCCTATACAGAAAATACAGAAATGAGCTAAACACAAAGAAATAATTAGTGTGAAATCAAGAAAAGTGAAATGTTTTGGTTAGATCTACGATGGATAACTAGAAGTTTTTGAATCCAACTCTGAAATTTGCCAGAACAAAAAGAAGTAAGACTGAAACCTTCAGTAAAAATTGTTCACTATTAGAGCAGGACATACATTCACTTGTAATCATCTTTGACTTTTAATCAAATGTTTAGAAAGAAATGAATTTTACCATCTAGATTTTTAATTTCCTCTTCATCTAAAACACAGACCTCCAGTATTAGTTAATAAATATCTATTTTAATATATCTAAATAAAAACAGCTCAGTGTAAATGTAAAATGTCAAATAGATGTAAGCTTCTCTACTTAGATCCACTTAAACCCCTGAACTGTTTTCATAAAAGATGATTTAATCTACAGTTTCAGTTATTTTCACACAGATTTTTTTTCTTTGACTGCCCCTCCAATCGTTAGATAGATAGATCTATCATCAGAAAATGATTATCACTCTTCCACTCAGAGCTGAAGATGAAATGCCAGAACTTGGCCCTGCTCTTTCTAACAAAGCTATGCAAATTGCTCCTTCATATCACCTGCCTGGGGCTGCTTTTACTTTTTACTGTGGGAATGCTTTTAAACCAATTTAAGACCATCTCTACCCCCACTCCCACTTCCCTCAGCCCTAATATAATACTGATGGATAAAAACTATGATTCCTGCAGTAAAGGAGAAATATTGTACCTTTATTATCCCACATACACCCCAGGAAAAGAGAGGGCAGAAGACTAATGAATTGAGCATTGTGTAAAATAGTTTAATGCAGGGGTGGTTCATCATTATTTGTGGCGGATTGCATGCAGACAGGGGTGATCCATTAGTGTGGTCGTTTCCATCTGTGTAAGCGTGTGTGTGTGTGTGTGTGTGTGTGTGTGTGCATGTGTGTGTGTGTGTGTGTGTAAGCGCGCACGCTCGTTTGTGTGTGTGTGTTTGGTGATGAATCTCCCATTGTGACAGTGGGGCCGGCAGCAGCAAATGTCCTTCTGGGTGGGACACACACACACACACACACACACACACTGGCTACAGTACACATGTGGCATTATTGTGCCATCATTACTCCTCTCATTTTGCTTTTCAACAATTTGTCATTTTGTTGCCTAACACACGTGTGTGTACACACACACACACACACACACACACAGACTCATCCTGCAGCATGCTCTCTGTCTAGATATTTATTGTTGGAATTATGAACATTGAATTAAAAGTCAGAAAGAGAAAAATGAACACATTTGGCACTATTCAAAAACATTTTGTTGTTAAGAACTAAAAGAGAAATTCACGTTTTCATGACCAGCTGTTTTAAAAACAACAACAAAACTATATCCTACCACTGTTGGACTTTAGAACATAATAGAAATTTTTGACTGCAGAAGTTAAAAAAACAAAAAAAAAACCCACTAACATAGTAATGACCAAATAAAAAATTTTACAAAATATTTTGCGATTATTGTGGTAATTTCATAATCAGGCCCAAATCTGGCTTTACAGTCATCCATCCATCCATCCATCCATCCATCCATCCAGGGTCAGGTCGTAGGGGCAGCAGCCTAAGCAGAGAGGCCCAGACTTCCCTCTCCCCAGCCAGTTGGGCCAGCTCCTCCGGGGAAATCCCAAGGTGTTCCCTGGCCAGATGAGAAACATAGTCCCTCCAGCGTGTCCTGGGTCTTCCTTTAGGTCTCCTTTCAGTTGGACGTGTCCAGAAAACCTCACCAGGGAGGCGTCCAGGAGGCATCCTAATCTGATGCCCGAGCCACCTCAACTGGCTCCTCTCGATGTGGAGGAGCAGCGGGTCTACTCCGAGCCCCTCCCAGATGACTGAGCTTAACACCTTAACTCTAAGAGAGAGCCCAGACACCCTCCAGAGGAAACTCATTCCGGCATCTCATTCTTTTGGCCACTACCCAAGCTCGTGACCATAGGTGAGGGTAGGAACGTAGATCAACCGGTAAAGAGAGAGCTTCCCCTTCCGGCTCAGCTCTCTCTTCACCACGACAGACCGGTACAACGCCCCCATCACAGCAGATGCAGCACCAATCCGCCTATTGATCTGGCGCTCCATCCTTCCCTCACTCGTGGACAAGACCCCGAGATACTTAAACTCCTCCACTTGAGGCAGGACCTCGTCCCTGACCTGGAGAAGGTGCTCTACCCTTTTCCAACTCAAGACCATGGTCTCGTGTTTGCAGCTGATTTTAATGGATTTCCTGTCTTTATTGCATAACTGTAAATTTTTGCCTAAAGAACAAATTCAGCGTTCGGATTTTATGTTGTCTTCAGACCACAGCTTAACTTTCTGTTCTCACAATACATAAAAATACACTTTGGATCTCATCTCTTTACATTTCTTTGCATTTTGAGAGCAGTTTTCCCTCAAATAAAAGTAAAAGCCATAAAAGTTAACTTTCATCCACCAAGCTGAATTTTTATATGCACGAGAGCATTATTATTGCATGTGGCTATATTGATTTTTTTACCCCTTTTTTAGCAACAGGTTTTATTGTTGCCACTTTCAAAGAACAGAGGACAACACAACAACGATCAAAGTGGAGAAACATACGAGGGATCAGATGAGAACCCTTTTTGCTGTATGATTGTCACGTCTGATGACCGTTCTCTCACTCCCATACACTCACACCCACAATAACGTCCCTCTTTCAATATAAAAGCCTCAGTAGTTTAATAGAATGTAGATTTTTTTGTCTGTTCCAGGGACTCAATATTGGAAGGGAAAAATAAATCATCCAGTGCACACTCTGATCATGGCAGGGTGTAGTCTTGCATCTCACAACTCTCCTTCTTTGTAGCACTTCACCATTACACTTCACTTGTTCCTTTCATCTGCTTCCACCCATTCCTTGAAGCATTCGACTCTCGCTCATGTCTATCTGATTGGCGTTGCTTACTACATTCATCTTTGCCTGCTTTGGTTTTCCCTCTTTTATACATTTTTTGAGATTAACCTTTTTGTTTCTTTCAGCACTTCTCTCTCTTGTTGTCGGCTCTTTTTATCTTTTTGAATTGATTTTCTCACACATCTTATTTAAATATAAAACGAGGCATGGCTTGTCTTGTTAAACGTCTGAACTTGTGAGAATATCTGATAAGAACTCTAAATTATTTTCACAATCTACAAAACTTCATAGTTTAACCCTTCAGACGCCATTCTAATGAATTTTTTAAGGCACTCATTTCCACCCTGAAGCACAGCTTTATGCGTGTTCTAAAAAGCCCTGTTGCTTTTGCTGATGTAGGTTCAACATTCTGAACTCTTTTGCTTTGAGCAAAATGAAATCAACCATTTGCATGCTTGTGTCCATCCCTTTTCTCTAGACGAGCCAGTCTATTCCTCTTTGCACCCACTAATTGGTTGGACTGTGAGAGTCGGGCTAGAAAGGTGGCCAAACCTGACAATAAGCACGTGAGAGAGAGTGTGTGAGTGTGTGTGTGTCAGATGTCCTCTGGCATGCCTTAGAGAGCTAATCATAACCACACTGCAGAGATTAATGAAGTCAAGAGCAATCAGTCTCGACACACAAACAGGGACACACACACACACACACACACACACTCATGCATGGGAACATAGAACAGTTCTGGCTGAGAGAGACTGGACTTTGTTTAGCTGAGGCCGTGACATGTGGAGTAATATTAATGATTAATTGAATCTCTTCTCGTGTGAACATCTGTACCTGCATATGTTGGTGGGATCACACTTAAGCCAAATCCCTTTGGAGATTTTTTTTCTTTGACCAGGTCACTCTGATGCTGGAATGTAGAAGCAAAACAGATGAAAAGTGAATTATTACTTATTTTATATACCATTAATTATATCTCCTAAATGAAAGATGAAACAAAGCTCAGGTACAGATGTGCTGTTGGAACTCAACAGTTAGTTGATGCGTCTCTTTTGCCAACACTGTTAAAGAAGAGATGGATTTATTAGTCGTTTTATGGCGCCAGTGATGAGTCAAAGATTAACAGCGATGGCATCGGTCTATACGGGGAGGTGAATGAGAGCCACAGCCAGAGTACAGGCATAAATATTAATGACAGTTAATTATGATGATGAAGTACAGTTAACTTAAACTGGTAGTTCTGATTGCCCCAGGAGACCACTTTCAACCACAACTAGTGATGAGCTGGTGGTGATGAGCTACAGTGCAGCCGCAGCTGCCCTGGGGCTCACTGATGGAAGCGATGCTGCCATTCACTGTCGCCACCGGTCCCTCCAACCACCACCAGCAGGCAATGTGGATTAAATGCCTTGCCCAAGGACACAACGACTGCGACAGATTGAGCGGTGCTTGAACGTGCCCCCCCACCCTGGTGACTGGGCCTTACCTTGCTCTTAGGGCACCATCGCCCTAAGCCCCGGTTATATTGAATATAGGTGCACACTGATGGCCAATTGATGCCTCATCCTTCCTCCAACATCAACATCAATCTACTGCTCAAGAGAAAAGTCTGAATCACTTCAGGATGACTCCACAGTCTAAATCATCCAGGCCATGGGCATACATGCACCCACACACCCACCCATGCATGCATGCACCCACACACGCACCTACGTACGCACGCACCCACGCACGTACGCACCTACGCATGCACGCACGCACGCACCCACACACCTATGCACGCACCTACGCACGCACCCACACACCTACGCACGCACCTACGCATGCACTCACTCACCACTCACTCACTCACTCACTCACTCACTCACTCACTCACTCACTCACTCACTCACTCACTCACTCACATTTGCACCTTGACAGAAAACACCTGTCCAGTGTCTGTATCTATCTGAGGTCGTCTCTGGTGCTGAGACCTTATTTTTGCATCTGGTTAAAGTGATGATCCTTCCATCAGCATATTTTTAGGTAATGCTGACGTTTTATTGTTTTTTTGCAGGTGCAATGACATCAAAAAGGACACATTTCCTCATTTGTATAAAGAAGTTGAAACATTTCCACTGGATCTGAATTACAGCTATGGTTGGTTTTAAGGTCCCGTTATTCGTCACACACACTGATGTGTGGTGAAATGTGTTCTCCGCATTTGACCCATCCCCTGGGGGAGTGGTGAGCTGCAGACACGGCTGTGCTCAGGAACTATTTGATGGTTTAACCCCCCAATCCAGTCCCTTAATGCTGAGTGTCATGCTGGGAGGCATTGGGTTCCATTTTTAAAGTTTTTGGTATGACCCGACCGGGATTTGAACCTCGATCTCCCAGTCCCAGGGCTGACACTCATACCACTAGGCCACTGAGCTGGTCAAGGACTCTAAGCCAGTTTTATGATGGTTTCCAATCATTGGATTTAAAACTAGTATGTTTCCATCTCTGCTTACATTATATTCAGAAAATATGCAACCATGTTATAGTCCATTTGAGCATTTACGATATCAGTTGGTGTCATTGGGGTAAACTTTAGTAGTCACATGCTTTAACACAGTCTCCACTTCTTAAAGTAAAGCTGATGGTTACCAGTGACCACCCAATAACACGCACCAGTGCTCTGTATTTGTAAATCACTGAGTGTATCCAAGAAACTTGGACTGAGTTTAGCCTCTTTACAATAATCCACACTGATAGATTTGCTTTCCAATTGCCATGACTGGACTCCCACTTTAAAAACGTTATTAAAAATACACACTTTAAATTCTAAAGCCCAGTTTAAGTCATCATGCATGTTTTTTGTTGATAACTGCAGAAGCTAAGTGTGGACAGTATTTTTATACCATCACAATAGATTTATAATAATTGTAATACCTTTATTTTATTCAGTCACACACATGCTGCTCCATTCATCACCCATCTAACTTCTAAATCTACTGAAATCAGGCCTGCCCACAGGTGAATGACCAGGCCAAATAGCCTTCATTAGGGGTGTGTGTGTGTGTGTGTGTGTGTGTGTGTGTGTGTGTGTGTGTGTGTGTGTGTGTGTGTGCGTGTGTGTGCACTTTGCCATCCAAAGAGATTTAAAAAAAGGGAAAGAGTTGTGCAAATGTGAAGGTCCTTTCTTTCCAAACTAGCCTTTTGTTCTTATTTCTTTTTGTGAGGTACTTTGTAATCCGTTTAGTATTAGGGGTTTTAAATTATGAGATTAATTGAGATTAATTAATTACAGCCACATTTATTGCACTATTTTTTTAATCGAGTTAATCTCATTTTTAATCTATAACTTCACTGGGACTTTTCTAGCCTACCTGTTGGGATTTTTTTGTTTAAATTTTTATTTATTTTATGTAATTATATTTAACTGTCATGCCATGCCACATATCAGATTTTATGAAAAAGTGCAATATCTTATGATAAACTGTCAGTTTTGATATGCTAACTTACAGCTCTGTAATCTACAGACCTATTTTAATTTTAGATAAATGTTTTAGTAGCGAGTTCTGTCATCAATATTTGCATTGCTCGAAATAAGTGTTCCTTGATGTGTCAACTTAGATTATTCTATATGGAGCTGATGTTTTATTTTTAATTTCTAATTATTAGAGACCAACAAAAAAAGAGTCTTAAACAGTATTATTCCACCTTGGTGATGTAAAAGGAAAGTTTAGAAGTCCGTTAAACAATAAATGACTTTATAAAGCCAGTTCTTTTAGTCTGCCACAATAATGTAATGAATTTAAATAAAAAATACATCAAAATGAAGGCTTTTCTCAGCCATTAGTAGGTGAGATTAAAAAAGAGATTAATTAGATTAATTAATTACAGGTCATAATTAATTAATTAAAAAAATGTAATCTCATGACAGCACTAGTTTGTATTATTTATATTATGTTAGATAGGTGGAAACAAAACCATTCCAACTAATTCACACAATGTCTTTTTCTTTATCCACACAGCAAAACACATAAAAATACAGCAGTGACAGAAACCCCAAGAGACCAAGACAGACTAGAAAATCAGCTCTCAGAATAAAGGCAAACACTACATCATTTCTCAACTGATAGTGGAGTGAATGCACAAACCTCATGATGATGGGCTTGTCTCTTAACATGACTGAGGCAGCAGCAAAGGTCACTGAGCACTGAGGGAGCATTTAAGAAGGAGGAAAACACTAAATACTCCTAATCCCTAGTTTATTTGCCGCATGGATGGTTAAGAGCTACTCTCAGCCTCATAAAATTAAAACTAAATGTGCACCACACTGTGGAGAAGAGGCACTGATATAGAAAGATAGCGAGGAAGGAAGGGAGGAGATAAAGAGGCTTAGATGATGAGGCGAGAACGATCGTAAGATGGAGAGAGCAGGAAACAAGGAGGTGGTGAGGAGTGCGAGGAGGAAAGGGGAATTGAGAAGCGGTGATGTGCGGCTCCACAGCATTCTTTAGCAGAATGAGCTGTCACCTGTACCTCTTTTGCTTGGCGATCTATGGTTCACACCGACTGCCTTTGATTAATACATCCCACCTAAATCATTGAAAGTTCCCCTTTCCTTCTTACCCATAAAATGCAATACACAACACAAATCAGCCCCTTAAACAGTGGAGCCAGATAACAATCGGAAAATAATGCATCTTAGCCGGGCCATCCCGATAAATTGTTCCTTATAACACCCTCCCTTAAACCAAAATCAATTCACCCGCCTCCAATTTTTATTAAAATCTCCAGTAATAAATCTTCCCTCAATGTTTGTTCATCTGTTTTTTGATACATTTATATCACTTTCAGTTCTGCACCAGTGTTTCCCCTCCCTATACAGCGGAAAATGGGAAAATCTATCCGGGGCCAATAGAATAGTTAAAGGGGCGTTATGGGCCCCTGTTCTTCAGGTGAAAATGGGTGTCAGGTTTTGTGTGTGAGTGTGTGCCTGTGTGTGTGAATGTGTAAATGGAATCAATAAATGTGGCAGTGTGGTGAGCAGATAGCACCCTTCCCCTTGCTCTTCTGATTAACCCAAAGCCACTGAACGTAGGGTGTGTGTGTGTATGTGTGTGTGTCCCTGAACCATTTCAGACTGCATTTGCCTTGTCGTAACGCCTTAAAGATTCATGCTTTCACATTTGTAGGCCTGAGGCTTGGTTTGTTTTCTTCGAGAATGCAACATGGAGTTCATGTATTTGTATTAGACGCATGTATTGTTTTATTTTCTTGACACCTTTTTGGTCCACATGTAGTTTAAGGAGCCGTTTCACTAAAATGAAAAAAAGCAAACGATGCAAAATGTTAACACACTGTTATGCAAAGTTTTTCTTATTTAATTAAGTTTCACAATCTTTTTTGTTTGTTTGCGGTGTGGTAATGATGGATGATGTAAGAACTCAGATGGCTAAATACAATGGGAAAGCAATACAGTAAGCCTCATCACCCAGCATTATCTCATTTGTTTTGGTGATCGATAAATGCTTTGCGAAGTGCTGGATCAGTCAGAGATGTAGTGTAATTTATTCTTGGCGTTAAATAATAATTTGTATGTATTGATTAATGCTAATTAATTATGCTAATTGAGTTGGATGAAAGCAGTTCTCCTACCTAAGCCAGGATAAACTTACTTACCCTTACGAATCTCAGAACACACACAAAGAACAAATGTGATAAAACTGGATAAGATGCAGAAAGACTTCTTATACCAAGGTACACAATGACCCAAAACTACAGCGAAAGAAACGTCTTCCTTTATAAATGTAAAGATCAGTGCTTCTATTGCTCACCATTAAATGACCAATAGCAGCAAGTACCTCAAAAGTTAGCTGGTCTGTAGTTTTCTGAGGTCTCCAACTCTGGACTTCAGGACCCATTACCCAGTAGGTTTTAGATGTTTCCCTGCTTGAAGACACATGGTGAGTTAATGAGTCATTAACAGGCTTCTGCAGAACTTGATGACAAGCTGAGGAGGTGGTAAAAACGTTTGAATCAGGTGAAGCAGAGAGGAGAAACAGAGAGGAGAAACAACTAAAACATACAGGACAGTGGGCCCTAAGGACCAGGGTTCAGGATCTATGAACAGGCATATTAGAGAAACAATTGTTACTGATCATCAGTTTAGAATAAAATTAATAACAATTTATAAACAATATGGAGTTCAGCATTCCAGTAAGGAAGAAGATTTTCAAATGGAAAAAACTTTACCAGTTTTCCAAAGAGTGGACGGCCCAGCTATTTCACTCTGGGGTCAATCTGTCTCCTACAAGCCATATTCAGCAAAAAGAACAACAAAATCACAATGTACATATTAGTCTTAATCATGCTAAAGTATATGAGAATGTAATAGGAAAGTACAATATAACTTGTGTAGGAAAAAAAGAAAACATGCAACAAATCCCTTAACAGCATAACTTAAATTAACCAAGATTTATCGGAACAAAATTCTGGAACAATGTCTAAGAGGTAGGAGCATGTCTGGTGATAACACATCATACAGCGTTTCATAAAAATCCTAATCCATGAGATGATCTAATGTGGAATATATGGAATCTACCATGGAATACCGGCCGAAGAATGTCAGGATTGATCTGGGATGGAGCTGAGATAGATCAGGGAGTTTGTATGTGACGTGTTGGTGAGACCCAAACGCGGAAGTATGAGCGCTGGGAGCTGCAGACATGCAGTTAATCTAGGAACGCCAGTTTGTTTCTCGAAGGAAAACAAGAACGAACGGGCTTACAAATGGTTACATATGGTGGACCTAGCCCTGGGAGCTCACAGCCCAGCATCTCATCCCGGACATTTCCAGCTAGTCCCTCAATGAAGACAGACTTGATGGAGGCATTTTCCCAACTCAATTTGGCAGCCACGGTGCAGAAATCCGACAGATAGTGGCAGACTGGTTGGTTGCGCTGACAAAGACGTAACAGCTGGGATTCGGCTCCGACTTCACTGCTGGTGGGAATGAAAGTCTTCTGAGCTCTGGACGAATGCTGGATAATTGTTGCAAGCTAGGAACTCACTGTAATAGAGGGCGGCGGGCCACTCCTGCACTCTCCCCGACAGCAGGGAGGTGAGCAGGGCCCCGCTTGAGTGGGCGGTGGAATACTTGGAAGGCTGGCATTTGAAGATCATATTCAGCATGGCCAGGAGACCTTCGGGACGTCCGTCAAGCCCGTTCCATCATTCAGGGAGGCTGATTTGCAGTTCCTCCACCGCTGATGAGGAGTGATGCTGAAGCATGGTGAGCAAAGTGGACAACTGAAGATGTTAGGCAGGCAACGTAACAGGTTTCAGATGTAAACTTCTATGAATTCTGAAGGTACACCACTGCTATGTTGCCGCTAGCAAGCATTCGTTTAAATATATCACCGCAGCATAGACGTTCACACAGCGACACAAGGTGAACCTTGGGCCTTCTGAAAACTTTATTTTATGAGTTGGCTTTCGTTCAAGTTCTAAGTGGGGCAGCAGTAGCTCAGGAGGTAGAGCGGGTTGTCCAGTAATCGGAAGGTTGAAGGTTCAATCATGGCACCTGGCAGAAAATGCTGCTGTTGTGTCCTTGGGCAAGAGACTTAACCCATCTTGCCTGCTGGTGGTGGTCAGAGGGACCGGTGGCGCCTGTGCTCGGAATATCACACTCTAGTGTAAAGCGCTTTAGAGTCCTCTGACTCAGAAAGGCGCTATACAAGTGTGGGTCATTTAGTAAGCATTTATCTGTTTTAACTTTATTTTGTGTTTTTAATGACCTGTTTTTCTTCTCTTTTTCCTTTTTTTCTCTCTCTCCTTTCTTTTTGATATGATTGTATTTAACTTTGTGAAGCACTTTGGGCAGCAGTTGCTGTAGTAAATGTGTTATATACGTAAAGTTGACTTTGATCTCCATATTTTGGTTAGCTTCACCGTGGCAGCTTCCACTCTCCATACAGGGTAGCTATGGCTACAGTGTAGCTTATCACTGCCAGTGTGTGAATGTGTGGGTGAATGGGTGAATGAATGACCCTCAAAAGCGCTACACAAGTGCGGGTCATGAAAATGAATGGTAAAATGGTAAATGGCCTGTATTTGATTTAGCACCTTCCAGAGTCCTAGAACTGCCCCCCAAGGCGCTTTACAACACAATCAGGCAGTCACCTATTCACTCACACATTCACACCCTAGTGATGATGAGTTACATTGTAGCCACAGCTGCCCTGGGGCGCACTGACGGAGGTGAGTTTGCTGTGTGCTGGTGCTACCAGTCCCTCTGACCACCACCAGCAAGCAATGTGGGTTAAGTGCCATGCCCAAGGACACAACAACAGCAACAGACTAAGCGAGGTGCAAACGTGTGACCTTCCGATTGAAGGGCGGGCGCTTAACTCCTCTGCCACCATCGCCCATAATGTGCTAAAACCTTTAAGTTTGTGATCAAATTTGACTTGAAGAATTGAAATGCTCTTATTTAGAATAATTGCCTTTATTGGTATTTCTGAGGTTGTGAGGACCCAACTATTTTTCTATATTTTGCATAAATGAAAATATTTTGGGAACAAATCAAAAATAAATTAATATAAGGACCAAAATATATGTTTGTAAAGTTAAGGCTGGATATGTAGCTCTTTGAGTCCCACAGGAAGTGCATCAGTCAATGTAATGTCCTCTGAAGTGATAGAAACCTGTGTGTGTGTGTGTGTGTGTGTGTGTGTGTGTGTGTGTGTGTGTGTGTGTGTGTGTGTGTGTGTGTGTGTGTGTGTGTGTGTGTGTGTGTGTGTGTGTGTGTGTGTGCACATGCACACATGGTTGTATGTGTAAGTGTTAGCGTGTTGTGATGGGGCAGAAGGCTGCGCTGAGCCGCATGGATTTGCTGCTAAAGTTTGAACAGTTTTAAATTAAAATGTATTGCTCATTCTCAATCTATTGATCTCAGACCCAGCTGTGTCAATACGCCGCCCCGACTATTTTTCCAATAACTTATAAAGATCTGCCAGCCAGGCATAAATTCATTACATAGCTCTGAGTATATATTCTCTCTCTCTTTTATCTGTTTCTCTCCCACCTCTTTTCCTCTCAGATTTACTGTTTTTCTACATCTCCTTCCTTTCCTGTCTTCTTCTACACTTCTCCTCTTTCCTCTATATCCCACATTTCCCTGCATGGAGGTGTTGGTTTTAGGTATAATCAGTGATGGCTTCGATAAAATTGTTTATTGTTAAAAAAATAAATAAATCTTCCATTGTCCATCACCTCTACCAAAATGATTTTTATTGCTTCTTTATATTTATTGAGGAATTAGAAATCAAGTCAGTTAGATCAAAAAAAAAGTTCCTGTTTTTCATGTTTTGTTATTTTTTGTTTGGAAAATCAAATTTTTGTTCACTGGGGTCAAATACTTTCCTTTAAATAAAGTTAATATTTAAAGTTAATATTATTTCTCTAAACTATTCAGATATTCTCAACCTCTTCAGAAATGACCTGTTTTTAGCACTTTTTGTTGCTAAATTTCTCCATTTTTTTCTTCCTCCCTCTCATCTCTATCCTCTGTCGTCTCTCTTTCCTTCTCCCGCCTCCTCCTCTTTCTGCTTTTTCCATTCCTCTTGCTAATCTCCCACCTCTTCTCATTGTCAATACCTATCTAATTCCACTTTAGCACCAGTAATTGGCTGATGGATAGAAGCTATGGATTGGCCTCTTCCTGATGACTGCATGACACTTTTCCCCCTCCTGTAGAGCTGGTAATACTAATAGAATTCCAAATCCGCAGCACTGGGATCCTGTCATGAGTAGGTCAACCGTTGTGTCAAGGTCCTATTGGAAAGCCAGCATCTAACATCTTAATTTAGACTTAGCTGTTTTTTCCCGTTATGCTGGATGATCAGTGTGCGCTGCTGTGTTTTTGCTTCTATCTGTAATTGTTGACTGCTATCATCTCTGTTACGCTATGTGTGTTTTTTTTCCTCGTTCATTTTTATCCATAAAAATAAAATTTTAAAGTTGTCTTGATGGTTTGTGAGTTGACGACTGAGTCGTATTTAGTTTATATCCATGAAATAATGAGCTTTAATATTTGAATGATTGTCACAAATTCAATGTAAGCATCATATAAAATATAAGAAATAGCAGAAAGTGTGATCTAGAAATCTAAAAAACATGTTTTTTCTGAGCATAAGAGTAACAGAAGCAAAACTAAATATGTCGAGTCAAATGTATGCAGTAAAATCACAGCTTAAGTGTGTGTGTGTAGGTGTGTGTGTGTGTGTGTGTGTGCGTGCATGTGATGCAGTGATGAACTGGGGGAAAAGAGGTTGGCTAAATCGGGTTGCAATGCTAATTCGGTCAGCTGACTGCATAATGCAGTGCAGCAGGGAGATGGACTGAACTTGACCCTGTTAAACCCGACCTTGGCCTCTCTTTTTTCTTCTTCTCTCTTCTCACTTGTGTCGGTGCAGGGGTCCCCAAATTAAGCCAGTAAATTGGAGCTACTCAGCTAATATTGGGATTGAATTCTGTTTTTAAACAGATTTCTATGACATGCAGAACGAGTACAGTACAGGTCTGCAGGTAAATTTAGATAATCCAGAACCTTCCTTCAGCGTTTAAAGCCTGTTAACGCTCTGGTCTGTTGTCTGGCACTGAAATGAAAAGATATTAGATGTTTTTATTTCCACTTGTTAAGTTAAGTGAGTTATTATACCAACCTAGAGGCAAGTTTCCAACTTAGCAACTTTGTCTTTTTATTTAAAGGTCAACTTTACTCATATTTGGTGTCTAGTAGGAATGAATGCCCTGTAAGTCATTCTCTGGGGAAAAAAGCTCTGGTGTGCCTGTTTGAGGATGTAGAAGTCAGCTGGAGGAGAAAGTAGCTTCAGACAGCAGGATTGGGTCTGATATTTGGACATCCAGCCTTCCCCGTCGCGAGCCAAGATGGGTGAGTCCATGAACGTTAATCGACAGTGTGACGTAGATCTGTCAGTCTTTTCTGAACCCAGCGTTTTTCCGTCTATTTTCTATCAGAAGCTAATGCAGGACTATTTTTATGTTCACCCAGCAAGTTAAACGAGGAGAGACCGATCATTTTCAAAAACATTAAGTGAAAAATGGTTTCTCAGTGATCCTGCTGTGAGATCTGGCTAGGACTGAGCTGGCTTGAGCGAGAGTTTGGTTTTGGCGTGTTAAGACCCAAAGGCGGAGTAACTGATGTTGGGTTGGACAGAGCACGCAGTTTGAGGAACAGCGGTACAGGTCTCAAAGGGAAACGAGGCCGTACAGTGGTTCCAGGAAAAGAAAAGAGCTGACTAACTGGCAGACAGCGTTGGCTGGTGGGCCTGGAAATTGGAACAAGGTTCAGGAAGAACGATGACTGAGTGCTGAGCTGAGGAGAGAGACTTCCGAATATAGGCTTGGAGTGATGACATGGACAGGAAGCGCTGGTGAAAGGGATGCTGGGAAGTGGAGTTCTAGGGGTTGGTAGGGTGAGCGGTGGTGAGCTGGGAGGCGGGAACTGTGACACCTGGTCTTTAACAAGTTTCCAGATCCCTTTCTGACGTTTTCAGAGCAGCTGTTAGCTACAACGTTAGCTTCTTCTGGTCTTATTGGAGAAATTTGGACACTGATGTGAAAGTGTGTATCTTTTTATAGTCAATAAGTAGTGGGTGATGCCTTGGGCCGCTTCCCCATCCCAAAGCACCGCCAGGGGGCCTAGTCCTCAAACTGCAGTCAGAGCAAGAGTCGTTTACCCCTAGATACATCACACATGCATAAAACCGATGCATGGGCTGATCCTGCCCTGGTAAATACCTCATCCACTCTGTGTTTTCCTCTCATGCTTTACCCCGGCTTTCCACAGGATGTGTAAGTGTCGCATAATGTCCATGAAGCGTAATCGCAGCTACTAGCTACTGTTATAGTCGATGTAAGTGACTCTAAAATCTAAATTAACTCCACCAGCATATGTCTCTTGGGTCAACGTGTCCTAGATAACAGAGCAGGGTTGGAACTTTGAAAACACGAATCAAGAGAAAAACTTTCATCTGTGCTCATGGAAATATTCATGGTGGTTTTACTCACTTTTAGTCTCTCCCACTACATTATTTCTCTCTCCTAAAGCACTCATTACAATTAGATACCCACACAAATTAGCCAGCAACTTGTAGGACCGCCAGCAGCTGCTTTTGGTGTTGAGAAGTAAGCATCACTGGCAAAAACAGTATTTGAATCCTTATTTTTCAGAACTTTTTAGACTCTAGTTAAAAACAAAGTTGTGTTCCTTTTTTAAAAGATGTGAAAACATTTTAAAGTAAGTGTGTTTTTGTTACCTTTCCTTTGAGCAGCGGTTGTTTGATTCTGATGACTCGACGTTCCGTTGTAGAAGCCACGAGCTTCTTTATTGGCTGACATGTTAAATGAAGCATGTCAGCGCCATAAAAGTGAGTCATTAGAACTGCATGTGCAAGAAGTTATTCTGTTAACTTACTGTGAAACCCAGATTTCTGCTGAGATGAAAAGTGCACATAGATTGATTTATTATCCTGATTTAAATTTTGCAAGAAGGGAGAAGTTCCTTTTTTGTTTGCTTCTTTTAAATGTTTGGTTTTGCAATAATTGTTCAGCTTTTCACCTTCAGGGCAGCAAGAACAGACGCTCCTGGTAACTATGTTATTGATGATGATGAAAAAAAATACTTTAAAAGAAATGAAATAATGAATAAGTTAAAAAGCAATAAAACTTGAAGTAACAAGTAGCAGCAAATGATGATGATGATCTTTATTTCGAACAAGGTAAAATAATATTGAATTCACAAAAAACAAGAGAAAAAAAAACAAAAAAAAACAACAACAAATGTTTTCTGTGAAAAAAAAAATAATAAAAAATAATAATAATAATAATAATAACTAAAAAGCCTTACCATATAAGACTTTCCAACTTATATCAAAGTATCACAAACAAAATTTGTTCAAAAAGGAATAGGAAGAAGCATAGCTTATTTCACCTATCCCTAAATTACTTTACACACTTAGAAATTTAAAATATCAGAGCACAACAACTGAGTGCAACATCACAATACAACACAAAATATCAACATCATAGTATAACAAAATTAATGTATAATGTCACTACCATTTATGTATGACTCATTCTTCCTCTTGTCTGTATCTGGAGAAAATTTGTTCTTTGTATAATTTTTTAAATTGCAATATATTTATACTTTGTTTGATAGTTTCTTCAATACTGTTCCATAATATAACTCCACTGATTGACATACACATACTTTTAAGTTTTGTTCGAGCATAATGCTGTTTCATATTTAATTCCCTTCTCAGATTATATCCCCCTTGTCTTTCTGCAAACAACCTTTGAATATTATCAGGCAGTGTTTTTTTATTGACTCTATACATGAATAATGCAGTCCTAAATTCTATCAAATCTTTGAACTTTAAAATTTGCAATTTTATAAACAATCTATTGGTATGTTCTTGGTATCCAACATTGCTAACCAACCTTATGGCTCGTTTTTGTACCGTACAAAGTGAATATAGGGTGGTTTTATAGGTATTTCCCCACACTTCAACACAGTAAGTTAGATAAGGTACTATCAGTGTACAATACAATATATATAATGCCTTTTGATTCACAAAATGTCTTGCTTTTCCCAACACCCCAATACTTCGTGCTACCTTTCCTTTAACATATTTTATGTGCGGTTTCCAGCAGAGTTTGTGATCAAGGATTACACCCAGAAATTTATTTTCATACACTCTTTCTATGAGGATATCATTTATTGTTATTGCCATATGTGTATTTATTTTCCGTTTTCCAAACAGCATGATTTTAGTTTTATTTAAATTCAATGACAATTTATTTAAATCAAACCATAATTTAAGTTTAGCCATTTCTGTTGTAACCAAATCACAAAGATCTTGCAAATTTACCCTCGAAGCAAAGAAATTTGTATCATCTGCAAATAAGACACATTTTAATTCGCTGGAAACCTTACATAAATCATTAATGTATAAAATAAATAGCTTTGGACCCAGAACTGACCCCTGTGGTACCCCACAATTGATGTTAAGATGTTCAGACTTGTAATTATTTATTTGCACAAATTGATTTCTATTGATTAAATAACTTTTGATCCAACTGAGAACAACACCCCTAATACCATATTTTTGAAGTTTATTAATTAATATTGTATGGTCTATTGTATCAAATGCTTTTTTTAAATCAACGAATACTCCAACTGCATATTCCCTCTTGTCTATAGAACTGGTGATTTCTTCAACTATCTCCATTAGTGCCATTGATGTGGATCTATTTGTTCTGAAACCATACTGACTGTTGGATAACAGATTGTGTTTTTCAATGAATTTATCAAGCCTATTGACAAATAGCTTTTCTAAGATTTTTGAGAATTGCGATAATAATGAAACTGGCCTATAATTTGTAAATTGCTTATTGTCTCCATCTTTGTATAGTGGGATAACCTTTGCTGTTTTCATTTTACATGGAAATAAACCAGCTGTGAAAGACAAGTTACAAATATAAGTCAGTGGTTGCACAATAACCTCTATAACCATCTTTATCAAAGACATATCTATGTCATTCCAATCTGTAGATTTTTTGCTCTGACAATTACCAACTATATCAATAATTTCCCTCTCTGTTACCGGAGTCAGAAACATAGAAACTGGGTTGATTTCTATTAAATCCTCAGCACCTCCCCCTCCATCCTCTAAGTGAGGACTACAGATTTTTTCAGCCAGTTTTGGTCCCACATTCACAAAATATTTGTTAAACTCCTGTGCCACATCATTCATGTTGTGTATAGTTACATCATTTACCATAAAGTATTGTGGGTAATTCTTACTTGTGGAACCATTCCTGATCATTTTATTTAACACATTCCATAACCCTATAATGTTATTTTTGTTGATATCTAATAAATTATCATAATAGTCTTTCTTACAATTTCTCATAATATTAACGAATTTATTTTTATATACTTTGTATTTCTTTTCAGCTTCCTTTGTCCTATATTTTATAAAATCCCTGTATAGTGTACTCTCTTTTTTACATGCATTTTGTAAACCTTTAGTCATCCATGGTTTCACTCTACATTTATGCTGTTCTTTATATTGTATAATTGGACAGTATTTATTATACACCGATTTGAAGATGAGCAGAAAAGTTTCATATGCTGTGTTGGTGTCAGTTTCGTTTAACACTTCTTTCCAGTTTTGAGTTGTTAATTCTGCTCTCACTTTTTCTATGGCTTCGTCAGATCTGACTCTCTTATATCTAATTATAGAATCCTTCGTATATTTAACCCTTCCACAGTCATACATTGTAAATATTGGTAAATGGTCACTGATGTCATTTACTAATACAAATACTTAGAATCAGCCATTCACCTGAAGTCAGGAGTAACATTTGTTTATTTTAGCTCAGTAATTGAAGGTGGGGTTACAAGTCTGTGTGGAATGTCCCTTTAAATTATTCAAAGCCCAATCAGGTGTCTTTTTCTCCTCTGATCTAAAGATGGGTATCGGGGGTCATTCATTCTTCTCTCCAGGGTCACCTTTCCCTTGTTTCCTTTTAACACTGACACCCCCACTCACTTCCACTGCTGATCTCTTTCACTACTGTTATATAGGCTGTTGATGTGGTGCAACATTTGCTCAGGCGCACGAGAAAACAAAGCAGCTGTGTGCATATGCGTGCACGCCGGCAGCTCCTCACCACGATGCCCACCTAGCGTTCACATAGACACGCAGACATCGACTCGGCCGTCCTCTCTCCTGCAGCGAGCTCCATTGTGTGTCGGGACATTGTTCATTCCCTTTCTGTGTTTTCATGTATCTGAATGCATTTTGACCTTCTCACAGGCTGCAAGGATGTGATGCTGTATTGCTCCTTCTGCAGCTCGCTTTGGTGTGGAAACAACAATAGGTGACATGGCAAACTGCAGGAGAGCAAAGGCTCTTGGCGTTACATGATAATGTCGAGTCGTTGCTATAAATTTTTGTGTTTATGGAAATCTGCAAGCATGAATCTGTAAATCACGTGTAAGGATTTAACTTCCTGTAAGCAGAGATATTTATGTGCACGTTTATGATTCAGTGCTTATTCACATACATGTGCAGTTCCTTCTGCAGAGTGCAACTAACCGCTGCTTTATGTGAGAGCTTCCACTTTACAGTATGTGTGTCTGGTCTGTGTGTTCACCGCTGGGGGCTTGTTGTCAGAGCTTCTCTTGACTGGCCAATTAATTATGATGGCCTACTTATGATGTGTAATGGGATGATTTATTAGTAAACACACAAACAGAGCAGGGACACACAGTCAGTCAGGTAGCAGAGCTACATTTTGTGGGCTGGGATCACATACTGGGGCAAGATCATAAGCCACCTCTGGCTGTGTCCTACTGGATCAGAGTGAAGATTACACTTTATGATCCATGCATATTCCAAAATAGTGGGTGGGATGCAGTCAAGGCACGTATATTACTTCTGTTTTCTTTCTGTTAGATGCAATGAAGCTGTTTTAGGATGGAGTCGAGGAATCGGGTTAACCAGTTAATGGAAATATATTTTCCTTAGTTGTTTTTCTACTGTAAATGATTATTATTAAGAGATTATTGTGGTATTGAACAGTAATTGTCTCCATTTACTCTTAGATCCAGACCTTAGTTTGGTATTCCAGCCTCTTCTATTATTTTTTAACACCTGCACAAGCATCTGGAAACCTTTATGTACTTCTGATTTTTAGAATACTCACCCTTGAAGAGTGTGCTTTGTGAAGTTAGTGTCCAGGCATCAGCTGTGCATGCACATTTACACAGAGTGTGTGTGTGCATGCGTGTGTGTGTGTGTGTGTGTGTGTGTGTGTGTGTGTGTGTGTGTGTGTGTGTGTGTGTGTGTGTGTGTGTGTGTGTGTGTGAGAGAGAGAGAGAGTTGTGTTAGGTGTGGCAGCTATAGGTGAAGCAGGTCTGTCCTGGTGGTGAGGAGAGCTATTTGTTTCCTCTGCTAGCTGTCTGAGCTGGGTGGGTGTCCTATTTCTGGATCACACACACACACACACACACACACACACACACACACACCAAACTCTGTGCCCCTCCACCATACGTTGTGGGACATAATTTATGAAGGCTCTGTAACATATGGACTTTTCATCACTCAGTGGCAACAAACTCTCTTAGCTCAGTGTTAGAGCACATCGTTCTGTTCCTCTCACCATCATGGTGTTGTTTTTTCTGTTCTGTTTCCCTTTTTGCTTTTCAGACAGTATTTTATCTAAAAGTTCTCTGTTTGACATAAAGAAACTTAAAATAAATGTGGGAAGAACGGTTAAGAAGTTTAAAATATAATCTGTCACTTAAACCTCAATTTCCTTTATAATAAAATTATTAGCCTGTCATAATTTAACTTGCTTGTTTCTTGTCTCAAACAGGTGACCTTTGGTTTTTCAGCATCCTTTCTTTGCCTTCCTTCTTCAGTGTTTTTGTCATTTTATGCGGCCATTTAGAAGAGAAATAGTATCAGCATGATCTAAGTGAGTTGAGCAACTGTGCGTGCGTGTGTGAGATGGAGACAGAGGTACGTGGTAGTGTGATGATTTTGACACATTGTGAAATTCATGAATCCAAACATGGTGCTGATGCTTCGCTGTCCGGCGTATGCTTTTCTCATTTAATCAGTAAAAACACACCAAGCGTGCAAAGTTTACAAGTTTTTATCCAGATTAATACATCATTGTCTTTCCATAAGCATGCATAGAAGGTGTCACCTGTGTTACGTAGCTCCTCACACCGATCCATCTTGTTTTGTTCTCGGTCTGTGTTCAGGCACTCTCCGTGTAACTATTGATGCTACTTTGTCCTAGTGATGAAGCAAGTGGGCCGTTGTTGGGTCGATGTATGTCATTGTTATATTGATGCGAGGACAGACCCCTGAGGCCTGCAGCCTTCCACTCCCCTGAAAGCAATAAATCTATGGCCAACCGTTCCCCGTACACTGTACCGAGCAGAAACCTGCATCCACTGACCAACACGCAATCATTTGACTGCAAGTGCAAAAAATATGAGCAAAACAATAAATGCTGCAAACTTTATTTGTCAATTTTTACTTATTTTTGTTTGTGCATTTTTTTCTATGCATGTGCATCAGTTTGCGTGATTAAGCACTGTTGTGTTTGGTTTCAATGAATCATTTTAATTCCCTTCAATCAGCCAGTAGAGGCCACTCACAGCATTCACTATAGACAGAACACAACTCTCTCCCACACACACACACACACACACACACACACACACACACACACACACACACACACACACACACACGACAGCTGTCCATTACAAGGCAGAGGAAGCAGGGCTGCAGCAAGAGCATGAGGTGGCAGGAGGGACAAGCAGAGACGAAGTTAAAAGCATGTTAAATGTAAGAAGGTAATAAAGAGAAAGAAATGAGATGATGGCTTTTACTTTTGTGTCCTCCTTCTCATACATAGCAACTCTGCGCTGCTCAATTCTCTGCTTTTGACTCAGGCAGAGAGAGAAATTGGTGAGAAATGGAATTGACATTCACTAGTTTTCCCCCGTGAGGAGTGAAAAGTGGAGTTTAGTTTCATGCTGTTACTGTAATCATACACAACACCGCTGAAAATGTGCATACACGGTGCTGCAGTACATCTTTCTTTTTGTTCTTTATACTATATATATTATTCAGAGGAAAACAGCAGAAAAATAAAAGAATGATGGAGGATAAAGGGAATGTTTGGAAGTTCTTAAAGCAAGGAGTTATGTAACCTTAAGGTAAACTTCAGGAGCAGCCTGCAACCTGACATAAAGGCAAAACATTTTTATTATTTTTTTAATTTATTTTTTCATTCAATCAAGCAAATAAAAGTTACATTTAAAACAATTCGTGTTCACAAATAATCATAAATAAAAAGGAGCAGAAAGAAGCAAAACTTCTGCCCCCTCTTCACATCAAGACATTAGCTGTTCAACTCAAGTCTTGTCGTTAACCTACCCCCACCCCAACACATAACAAGTCTATCAGCCTACTTAAGATCTTATTAAGATCTTAAGTAGGCTTAATTCTTACTTACTTAATTCTTACATGGAAATGAGTGATGGTAGCATTAAAAGAACTAAAAGTTAAAGATTTTACCTGGCAGAAAGTTTCACTTTAAAATCTTAGTCGATACATATGTTTTTCTTTGTGCCTTTCTTTCCCAGTTACCTCTGATCCCATATTGTTTTCTTTTATTATCTTATTCTGTAGGGCTTCTCATCTGAAAGAAGGAAATAAAAAGTAAATAAAATAAACAATTTAGTGAAAGGAGGAGCTGAAAGGGAGGGTTGATTAAAGGAAAGTAATAATCATGAAGCATTTATTAGAGCCTTCATTGACACCTACATTTACCTATGAACCTTGCTGCCTGGCAGTGAGAACACAAGAAAGAAAGAAGAGTGAAAGAAAGGTGCTAAGGAACATTTCAAACCTCACGCTGACCTTCACGAGGCAGAAAGGACAGAGAAGTTCTGGAGGATTATGCTTCAATATTCTTTATGTTATATTTCATCCAAGCTGGGGGAGTGAGTAGAGATGCCGTGCTGTGACTAATGTGATGTTTGTTGAGTCCAAACTTTACCCTGCACACACACAAACACAGACACACGCACACACACACACACACACACACACACACACACACACACACACACACACACACACACACGCACACACACACACACACACACGTTGTCTCTTTTCACCTGTTTTCTTCGGGAATAGCCTTTTATTTATTTATTAACACTGGTTTTGTTTGTTTTAGCCTTTTTTTACTTCACACCTGCCCACCTGCAGGTAAACAACCTATTGTGTTTTTCTGACCAGACTCTATTCATAAGTTTGTGTTTGTGCGTGCTTGTGTGTGTGTGAGCACGTCTTGAGTCTGTTGCCTCTCCTGATCCAAATGTTGTTTGTGATATTATATCTGTGTGTGTGTGTGTGTGTGTGTGTGTGTGTGTGTGTGTGTGTGTGTGTGTGTGTGTGTGTGTGTGTGTGTGTGTGTGTGTGTGTGTGTGTGTGTGTGTGTGTGTGTGTGTGTGTGTAGATGAATTTGCCTGTGGAGGTGCTATCTGTGCTCAGATAAGACTGTAAACCAGATTAATCTGGCGTGGAAGAGCTTGTCAGCGGGACCACTGTGTGTGCATGTTTGTGTGTTTAGGTGTGAGCGTGCACGGACGCCGCTCTCCTCTCAACTGGTCCATCAGGTGGGCAACTACCTCCTGTATTGTCTGTGTGTGTGTGTGTGTGTGTGTGTGTGTGTGTGTGTGTGTGTGTGTGTGTGTGTGTGTGTGTGTGTGTGTGTGTGTGTGTGTGTTATGGAACTCTACAGAGAATGCTGTATAAGTGAACGAGTGTGTAGGGTCCAGCACAAGATAATGTGATCATGACTCCATGTAACGCAGCATGACACAGCTTGTGTATTTGTGTTGTGTGTGTGTGTGTGTGTGTGTGTGTGTGTGTGTGTGTGTGTGTGTGTGTGTGTGTGTGTGTGTGTGTGTGTGTGTGTGTGTGTGTGTGTGTGTGTGTGTGTGTGTGTGAGAGAGAGAGAGAGAGAGAGAGAGAAACAAGGCATGACAAGAGTGTCTCTCCATACCACTGTGGAGAGAATGGATTACTCTGCTCTCTGACTCAATGCACCAAAACACACAGTTCTCATCTTTAGACCAACTTCTCAAACACATACTTACATTTGCCTCACATAAACTCCAAGTCAGTCATCTGATAATGCAATTGTGTGCAGAATTTTCTGTTTTAATCACCACATGAAGAAATGCGATACTGGGGGAGCAGAGGGTTCATTTCTTTGACTCATCTAACGTTAAATGTTTTGAAAGTGTCTTTATGACTTATCCTAATGTGTGCTTTTATTAGTTTGTATCATAATGTAGACGGCATTCACTCGTTATTTCAATAAATCTGCAGTGGTCTCTAGTATGAATGAATGAAGGCCTTGTGACGCATTTTCTGTGCTCTGGCGCTCCTAGAAGTTTTTTTGGGGGATACATTTACATTTCATCAGAGATGCTGGAGTCCACCTACAGTGCCGTGGGACTCTGTGTCTGCTTCAAGGACATCGCTGGTGAGAAGTTTAGAAGTAAAACCAAAATCCTCCAGCTGCCAGCCCGCAGTTAGAAAACCCCTCTGTCTGTGGTGGGGATCAACCTAACAACCTTTACCTTATTAGTCAGCCTCTACATCCAGGCTGACCTATGGAGAGACGGTGGGTGGGAGTGGGATGGCAGCCAAATGTGTGTGTGTGTTTTGTTGAGTGGGTGGGGGTGTTGCTTCCCCAGTGTAAGGACTACGCTGTATCTTCCTCGACTACTCTGTGACAAGACTACATACATCACCACCCCAACACCTCTGTTTCTCTCGCCTCTCCCTCTTCATCATCCTTATTCCCTCTCTCCCTCCCTCCATCCATCCACCTCCCATCCCCTCCCCTCCCACCCTCCCGCTCACCTGCTCCCAACTCTCAGGAGTGTTGGTGTCTGAATTTCCCTTTTCACCTGCTCACAGCCCCCCACACACCTCTTTCCGGGCCTCCCTGAGTATCATTTACATCGATGATGCCTCATCATTACCCCTGCCCTACTTTATCTATCATCCAGCGGCTCTGCCCTTCTGTGGAGCCCATTCCTTCACCGGAGGCCTTGTTCTTATGGTAAATCAACACAGGTCTCCAAAAAAAAAGGCCTGAAAAGTGAAAGTAGAATTGGGCCTCCTATGAAATGTAGCAATAGTACGGTATAATTAAAATTTGTAATCATAATTTTATTCATACTTTATTGATCCCCTTGGGAAAATTGTCATTTGTACGGCACCTGGGTAACCTGTGTGGCCAATTTTTATATCTTCATACAAGAGTACTATAACGGAACACCTCATAACAATATTAGCAGGTAGAAAGTATGAAAAAATATCATAGATGCTTTTTTTTAAACTATCCATTTCTTGCATTTTGTTTAAAATAGAAAAATTGTTTTGCAGCTCCTGTGAAAGTCATCTTCCTCCTCTGAGCTCCCTGTGATGGTGCTGATACTTGTGGAACGCAGAGCTTCTCAGACTTATGGGCCTGGACCTTGGATGCTCTATTGCACATACTCCTTATGCATCGATTGGTTTTAAGAGCAGAGCTAACTTGGGTCATTTGGAGTTGGCAAGATTTCCTGTATGATGAGTAAATCCTTTAGATTAGTTTATAATGAATTCATTTAAAATTGTGATGAGAAAGTAATGCTGCTCTGCCAGTGGAAACTTGAATGGAATCCTGGAAGTATATATCCCGGGGAGTGAAAGGTTTACTGCATGCCGTGTATTTATCAGGGCTGATTATAAAAATGTACAGCACAGAAAATCGAAAGTTTAAACTGATCACAGCTGAGTATGTTTGACTCTGAATTTTACATTTTAAATAGGAAAAGAAGTATGACAGCTTTACAATAATAATGTCCATGTCTGTTTGATTCTCTGTCTCATTATTTTTAATTAAAAAATTGCTTTGTGGGCACATTTTCTTGAACGATTAAAATGCGATTAATCAAGATTAATTAATTACAAAGCCTCTAATTAATTAGATTATTTTTTTAATCGAGTCCCACCCCTTGATTTTATAGGTAACACATACTGTCAATGCAACCAGCCCAGAAACAGTGAGATTATTTGTACCTTTTATTATTTTTGACTGGATTGAGAGTGTTTGCTCTTGCAATTTTTATTTAATTAAAGGTGTGGGAAACTCATTTAATCAATACTTTTGCAGTGGTCTCTGGTAGGAATTAATGCCTTGTAAGCTGAACTAATTTCTTCGATCAGCACTGACAAGTCTGCTGCTGCACAGAGTGGCAGCAGACAGCAGGATTTGGAGTCTTATTTCCTGATATTTGGACATCTTGCCTCGGATTGGGTAACAGCAACACGACTCTACCACTGACTTGCAACAAGGTTGTTTGATCTCCACAAATAACACAAGCCTGGAGGAGTTTTTCTGTGTGGTGGAGTTGCTAATGCTAACGGTTAGCTTCTACTAGTCAGGACGTTCTTTGCTGTTTCCTGAAAGTTAAACCAATAACAGCCTTCCTCGTCGTGAGTCCATGAATGTTAAATGATGTAGATCTGTCAGGATTTTCAAATCCTAGCGTTTCACCGTCTATTTTCTATCAGAAGTTAATGCAGGAGATAGGTGTAGGAGACTAGCCTGCATAAAAAACTCAGTGACTGATTATAATCAGAAACAATAATTAAAAATGTTTTTTAGTGAACCACACCTTTAATATTCCCTGAAAATTTTCTGTAAATGTTTTTAAAAAGGGGAAAAAAAGTGGAAATGCCTTATCTTTGAGACTAATTCAGCAGTAAGGTAAGAACCAGCTCTCCTCAGGCATCATAAATAACTCTAAATTCTCACTGACTTATATTGACATACAAATTTCTTCTGGTGAGATTAGTAACATTACCTTGACCTTGGTTTATTGATCTTTACGTCTTCTATGGTCATTGAAAGAGGAATGGTCGCTCACACCTTTTTTACTCAAAAGCAAAGTGCAAATTGTGGTGACTCTGCAGGATAACGATGTCACCACTAAACTGCACCTCCTGTTACATTCAGCTGTATATAATTGCAGCTAAAACACGTATTTAAGGAGAACATTCAGGGAATGAGCATCCTTTTGGTTCAAGTTACTGCACATCCATTACTGTACCGTAATGGATGATGGATGTTGGTACAGTAATGGATGTAATTTCAGCTCATGAAGTTTGCCCAAGCTAGCATTTTGCCTATTTTTCATATTTTCTGTCATTTTCTACAGTATTGAACAAACCATCAAACTAATCATCAATTTGAGCTTGAATCAAAACAGAAAAGTTTCAAACTGCGATGTGATTCTACTTCTGTGTGGTTAAAAAGTTTTCTTTTTCAGCAAACTCACTTGATTCTGTGTTTTATGTTTCTTTTTCTCTGTTTTCTGCTCTTACCGTTTTATCCGCTGAAGTCACCGGAGACGTCGGATCAGCGTATATGAACGAAGCTTGCAGGGCTCTTAGGGTTAAGTCTCTCACTGTTGCTTTGCAGCGCTAAACCAAAGGAATCACGCATGCAAGTGCAGTAGAGGAGGACTTAATAATATGAAAGAAAATTGATTTTCTGGAACGAGATTTCTTCTTTGATAAGGTATTAGCTGGGAGGGGAAAATGTTGTGAATCTTCATTAAGAGCCTCTGATATGCACTGGGATAATCGCAGGGAGACGAGTACTGATGAAAAATGAACACAAAGGGAAAGAGGAGAGAGTCATACATTAGGGACAGAAAGAAAGAATGATGCCGAGAGTTAGAGAACAGACAGAGAAAGAACACTAAAAGAATCACATATGCACACACTTGAATCAGTGACTTAAGCAGGAGTAGGCTTCCCTTAATAAGAGTAAAAATTGATTTCTTTCCACTAGCGTAAGAGAAGATCTAAAGATGATGAAGGTTGCAGTTCATTATAGAAAATTAGACTATATTCCAGCTGCAGGTATATCCCTAATATGTCTGTCGTGGCTTTATTCACCATTTCTTCACACACTGAACAAACAGTGAAAGAAGTTAAGTGGAAGGACCAGTCCAAAGAGGAGAGATGGGGATCAGAAGAACGGTATAGCTGAGTAAATATCAGGTAATGAGACAAAAAGAGATCAAATGTGACACACATCAAAATGATTTCAATTTTGGGAATGAGGCAGAGGAAGAGTAGGGAAGTCAGTAAAAGTTGGAAGGATGAGAGAAACGGCTCTCTCTTGCCGGAGTGAGTATTAAGCAGAGCCGAGGTGAAGATGAGGATAGAGTTAGAGAGGATAACAAGCCGACGGACTGACTGTGGAGAGGGGAATTGAATGAACCTTTACCTTGACTAATACCACTGAAAGAATTTTACCACAGACCTGCAGAAAACTGTAGACCAACTGTAGCAAGTTCAGTCAGAGAAAATGCACCCTCAAGAGCTGAACTGACTGAATGTAACATTGTGAACCATAAAGTATAGATTTTAGGGGTGGGAATTTAACGCATTCATTATGATTAATTAATTAGAAAAAATAACGCGTTAAAAAAAATTAACGCATTTAACCCTTTAACCCAGAGGGTCCCCCAATTGGGGGATGTTGAAGTTTAGCAGCAAAATCCATGCCCTAAATATCAATATAGTCAAGCTGCACCTCTAAAGAAAGCTCAGAACCTTGGCTACAAGACCATGCTTCAAATCAACGCAAGCTGTGCATGGCAGCCATTTTAAACGCGCGTATGCATTGTTAAACAGCAAGTATATTCCGGCCCTAAGAAGCGTAGTGTTACGTCGCTCAGCTAAATTTACCCTTCAGCTTCTAGACAAACCTAGTAACAAAAGATTTTGTTCTGCAGGTCGGTCTAGCCACTTGCCCTTGCAGCCTCAGCAGGTCTACCATTGGCCCAAATAATTTTAGGATGGGCCAATCACATCGCTCTATATTTGTAGAGAGATGTTAGGCGGGCTTGGCACCAGAGCTACGTCGGAAAAAAACTACAAAGATGGCTTCAGCTTAGGTTTGGCTCTTATTTGAAATGGCTTTGGACTCCATTTTGGACGATTTAGACTTGGGCATCCAGCAGCTTTAAAAATAAAAGACACCTGCAGATTTTCAGGTGCTTAACTAGCAAAAAAAAAAATGTCTTTACCTGTGACACCTCCGTAGCCAAGGTAAACTGAACAGAAAACAAACCACAGGCCTTTTGGATAAAGTTTGCCATCTTTGTCCTTGTTTACTTTTGCATGAACCACCAAAATCATGCCTAATTTTGCAATTCTCCTGTGATTTTGTGGCATCGCAGGACCAGCTGCGTAGAATAGATGCACTGATGTGTAAGTTAATGTTAATGAACCCAAGGAAACCAAATTTTTGTTGTTTTCTTTTGACCAGCTGTGACTCCGTTTTCAAAGTGCATCTACCTTAACGTGTTAATGCGCTGATGCATGTGTACACGGCTGCCATCATTATGAAATCTCCATATCTAATGTTCAGACTGTGATGTCTCTGTTTCTCTTTTTGTGTGTGTATCCTTTTCTCTCACTGTTTCAGCCGGTGGGTTCTCTGTTAATGTGTGAAAGCAGAAAGTGGAAAAGATCAAATCCAGCTGACCTGAGAATGGTACTGACACCTTCTCACTTTCAGCCACACACGTGTGATCAGATGCATGTGTGCTTACTCATGTGCAGAGGCGGGTAAAAAAACAAACAAAAGTACATTTATAAAGGGAGGAAATAATCACAAATGAGCTAGCATAGGAGGAATTATAGCTTAGGACATAAAATGTCTAACGGATAAGTGATGAAAGGACGGAATGACAGAGAGCTGGAAGGAGGGAAACAGACAGAGAAATAGTGCGTATGGGTCAGAATAAGAGAGTGAGGAAGAGATGGGGGAAGGTGAGAGGTAGAGAACATTTATTATGCTGGAGCTTCATCTACAGATACAAATCACAGCCTGTTATCACGCTGAAGCAAACCTTGCTGAGACTCTAAACTTGGATCCATCTCCACTACGACACTGACGCACACACACACACACACACACTCACACACAAATGTACACAGATGTAGCAGGGTGCAACAAGAAACCAGAGGTGTGTGTGTACTTAGTGATAGGATTATAAATAGAGCCATATACAGTCTCTGAGAAAGGTGAGAACATCCAGTGGACGGGGAATAATCAGGGAAGGACCAGCGGGTTTTTGTGCTTTAGGGATGTCTTTAGTAGTTTTTTCATAGTTTCTTTTTGCATATTACAGTTTACAGGTTTCTTAGTGTTTATTGTACTGAAATGACAATGACTAAATGATTTAGTTTAGCCGCTGACGAACTAAAAATAGTTCTTTGGTGACTAAACCCTGAAGAGACAAGGGTGAGTTTTCATTGACGAGACTGAACGAAAACTTTTAAATGAAATGAAACAAATTTAAACAAAGATTTTTTTCATTTATATTTCAATGTTATGTAGAACACACTAAAAGCTCCCTAAGTGTCCATTCTGGCGAGGAAAGAAATTCAGTCTTCTTTTGTGAAAATCGACTGAATGATTCACTGATCTGCATCAATAAATTCATTATATACACTACAGTGATTATCAATAAAGATTAAAAAAAAATGTTTGTTGGGCAAAATCTGGCACAGCTGAGATTGTGTCCATTCTCTTTTAGCTCTAAAATAAATGATGTTGGTATGAAACTCACTCAAGTATAGCTCAGAATACGTGTCCATCCATCCATTCATTCTCTTCCACTTATCCAGAGTCGAGTCGCGGGGGCAGCAGCCAAAGGAGGGAGGTCCAGACTTCCCTCTCCCCAGCCACTTGTGCCAGCTACTCCAGGGGAATCCCAAGGCGTTCCCTGTCCAGCCGAGAGACAAAGTCCCTCCAGTGTGTCCTGGGTCTTCCTTTAGGTCTTCTTCCGGTTGGACGTGCCCAGAAAACTTCACCAGGGAGGCGTCCAGGAGGCATCCTAACTAGATGCCCAAGCTACCTCAACTGGCTCCTCTCAATTTGGAGGAGCAGCAGATCTACACCGAGCTCCTCCTGGATGTCCGAGCTTCTCACCCTATCTCTAAGGGAGAGCCCAGACACCCTGTGGAGAAAACTCATTTTGGCCACTTCAACTGTCTCCCCAAGGCCACCAAGAGCAATCTCATTCTTTTGGTCACTACCCAAAGCTCGTGAACATAGGCGAGGGTAGGAACGTAGATCGACCGGTACTATGCCCACATCACTGCAGATGCAGCACCAATCCGCCTATCGATGTCCTGATCCATCTCACAATACGTGTGTGACATAAAAATTCATTTGTTAAACACTAACACATTATTTGTTAAACTAAAAACCAAAATCTTTGTCTACTAAAACACTTTTGAGTTTAGTCGACTAAAACTGACTTAAACTAAAAAGTAATTTTGTCTGAGTGGTGAAGCCCTTGTTTATGTCTTGTGCTAAAATACTGTCACTTTGAACTTGCATTAAAATAGAGACACATGCTCAAGGTGATTCTTTTAATCATTTACTTTGTTCTTGGGCAGGTGTTATCATCCAAAGCCCTGCAAGCCTCATTGGGTTTAGGTTAATGTCAGAGGTCATGATTCGATAATGGGAAAGAAACTTGGCAAAAATAGCCTTCATGCTAGAGTTCAAAACCTCTGCTGACCAAAAAGACACCAAGTCCCATCTCACATTGGTGTAAAAACAGCTTGATCAACTCAAGACCTTATAACATATTAGGTGCATTTCCTTTATTGGAACTTCTGGGTAAATCTGTGAGCGCGAAATTGACCGGGAGATCCGAAGCCCTGGTCCTCTTAAGCTGTCCTGTCTCCATATATATTTGGCCCTGTAAGGAATTTAATGAAACATCAGCACTTTGCGACCGCTGCGCAGTGAGTTACGTCATCGATCAACGCAAAACGCGTGAAAAGCAGAAAACAAAGATCGACACAATGGAGGAAGCAACAATGATCACCCCTGGGTCGCCCAGGTGAGGGTGTCTGAAGATCAAAGACCCATTAACGGTCATCACAGATGCTTGAATGTAGTTGTTGTCTATAGGGTGTTAAAACCAGGTATTACATTTAGGGGTAAAACACTTTTTTCACAGAACAGAAGGACTGTAGAAGGAAACCACAGAAACCTAACAGACATGGTGGAAACGGAACAACCTACACAGGATTTAAACCAGGGGCCTTCTTCCTGGGAGGTGGTGTTGCTGGTTGCCACATCCCCACTGATACTCATAAACATAATTTAATATACATTTTTGCCGAGCCCAGTGGAACAATAGGAGACCTTTGACCACTTCCTTTATGTATTTTTAATGAAACACAGATTTTCAGTTTTGTAAATCAAAACAGCTTGACCTCTTCTCACTGCCGACCACCTTCTGTATCCCTCCCACTTCTCTAACTACCTCTGGAATGCAATCGTCCTCCCCATCAGCAGCCCAGGATCTCTCTGTGGGAGCGAATAATTCATTGTCTAATAAGAGTGGAAATGCAACACCTCACTTTAGGGAGAGGGTGTACGGAGAGCAGGAAAGGGGCAAGACTTCAGCCGGTCTGCATTTAAAGAGGTGATGCACATCGGTTCTACTACCCCTCACTACTCCCTCAAACACACACACGCACACACACACACACACCTCTATTTTACTCCTTTGCTTTCATTGCCTTTTTTCATTCACTCCCTTGCTGCCGTTGTTAAACGAAACCCGCCACACTTTCCTGCTCCGAGGCAAGTGTAAGGTTAAACACCTGAAATGAACTCTAAAGTACTGCGGGGGATGGGGAAAAGGGTTGTTCCTTCACAGACATTGGACTATCAGTTTCATTTACATTTAGCCTTTAAGATTTTGAAGAGAAATAAAACAAATAAAAGCAAAAAAATGTACTGTTAGTGAAAATGATTAAAAAAAACAAGAAAAGAAATAATCTGTGCAAGATTTTATGGTACCATTTTACAATAAGGGTCCCTTTATTAACGTTATTTGTGCATTATTCAGCATTAATAAACTACTAAATAAAGTATTATTATAGTACTAAACAGACCCACCACCACCACCCCCACGATCTTTGTCCTAACCTTAAGGACACTTAATAGTTAACAATGATAATGTTAAAAAGAGACACTTTGTTTATTAATGCTTAATAATGCACTAAGTAACGTTAATAAAGGGACCCTTACTGTAAAGTGTCATTTTATTTTTTCCAGGACTTTGGCTTATTTTAGGTTAGTATTTTGATTCAACAAGTTCTGATTGAGTATATTCCAACTGTAAATCTCACTTGAGATACCGACGTGTTGTTTATGGGGATTGTTTTTTTTTTTTTTTTACTTTGATATTTAACAATAAGTAAAAATGAGAATGACTTTGGTTTTTCACCATATAAAAAGTTAACTACTTGGTTGAACATATTTTAGTCCTCATATCTTTTTGCAACATTCAGTGAGCTAAAAAAAAAGCCAAATTAAAATAAAATATTCAGATTTTTTAAGTTATTAATTAAATAATTAAGTTATTAATGACATTTTGTCAATGTTACTTTTATTTATATTATTTTAAATCACTAACACATTTACTGTATAGCTTGCATTGCCCTAAATTAACATAAATGCAAATAAAAATAAAACGCATCACGTTTTTTTGTGAGAAAGTTGAGTTAAAGTAAAACATTCATACATGTGTTTTAGTTTTTATGTTTACATATATTATTTATATATTTTTTCATTTGATTTAAAAGTCAGTACAGGTTAAATGAAGAAGTATTTTGCTTAAGTCAGATTTACTCTATTGTATTTAAAGCCATACTATACAACTTTTTCATATTTTAAATCATGTTCTTGAGCCAGTTTGTGCTAAAAAGACCCTTTACAGGGTTAATGAAATGTCACTCAGACCCCCACCGCCCTCTGTGGACGGAATACCGCATTTGCAACTTCAGAGTGGCGGGCTGCCACCTGCTGGACTGACATACCTGGTGCTGCAGTCTGCTTCCAGCATGTTTCCTGCATGTTTTAGATTGTGAACACAGCTGATTTGTTTGATTTAGTGATGAACCGCTCCTGTAGACACTAATGAAGGCTGAGGAGACATTTCAGCAGTTAGATTAAGGTGTTAAAAAGACGAACGCACAGTGAGGAGATAAGTTTCACTTTTGCTTTTGCTCACGAACACTAGGGGGTGCTAAAAACAAGCCAAAACTGCCAAGTGTTCCTTTAATTAAAAAAAACAACTTAAAGTGTAAAATATTTGATGCAAAGGTCACACAAATGCATTCCATAATCTAATGCATCATGACTATCATGACAAGAGATGCTTGATGGAAAAAGGCAGAAATAAAAATAAGATAAAACTTAATTTATTATCAATGCAATTCTCTGTGTTTTTATTCCATGCATTGTTTAGGGTGCAGATAAAATTTTTTTTAAATACTTCATTGAAGTAGAAGAGGTCAGGAGTACATTAGCTGAAATATATCCACTGTCAGAATATGAGAGCAGGAAGGAGAGAGAGAGGCCCTAGCTGGCAGCAGTGCTGTCTTTTCACCCCTAATTTTTTCCACCTTGTTAGGCACTCAGCCGTGGGCCAGGCAAATATAAACACCCTGGCAGGATAGACAGGGATGGAGGCGGGAAAGGAGAGGGAGTAAAATGTGTGTATCGGAACGATCAGAGGTAGAAGGGGAAGATAAAAAGGCAAAAGGATGCAAATAAAGTTGTGGAGGAAAGGTTAGGAGAAGAAAGGATATTTAGAGTTTGATGGAGAGAAAATCAGTAACGGCAGAAAGAAGAGAAACAGCTGATGAGTTCTCGGGATATCCTGCTTCGATACATGAGCTTGCATGAAGTTCTTGTAAATAATCTGTTTCCCAAACATAATAAGCGAACAGCAGACCATCAGTCACAAAAATAAACAGAATGTTTGAGGTTAAAATAATCATAATTTTCACACTTTATCTCTGTTTCAAGCATCAATTTGCCTGGTGGAATTTTTCCATGTTTTCCAAAATTTAGATCGTTCTGCAAAGACAACTGGACCTTTTAAGGTTGCTTCTGTCCGGAACCTTGAATTTAAAAAGGAAAACCAATTCAAAACAAACAAAAACCCTCCTGTTTCACTTTTTCTGAAACTACAAAATGACCCTGCACTAAAAACCTTCACCGCCATATAAAAACCCCAACATGAATATTTCATTAATGAATCAGCAATGATGACGCAAAGAAATATGAAAAAGACATTCAGTGCAAGGGATTTCCATGACTACAACCGACACACACATTTCTGCTGAATTTACAGCAATGATGTTTATGTTTATATGTAGGAATAAACACGTCTTTCCTGGCCTGCATTCAAGCAAACTAGATTACAAATGTTAATGATCCCCATGCGTGTTATTAAAGGTTTTACTTGTAAGTGACTCTCCAGCGCTCTCACCCCCTTTATCTTATTCTTTGCGGTGCCACCCGTTGTTGCCCTCGGGTTGTGTGTTGGTTGTCTAGCAGACTCTGGCAGTATTGCCGTGGCGACAGAGACAGGAACAGATGTGACTCTGGTTGCCGGGCGTTTGGCAGGAGCACTCATCATCACAGTGATGAAAATGCAGCTGGACGTCGCATCATCTGAAGCTTTGTGAGGAGATGTGTGTGTGTGTGTGTGTGTGTGTGTGTGTGTGTGTGTGTGTGTGTGTGTGTGTGTGTGTGTGTGTGTGTGTGTGTGTGTGTGTGTGTGTGTTTGTGTGTGTGTGTGTGTATCATAGGGAAATTGAGGGGGTAGGGGAGTTGGCATCGGGCAAAGTCCCCTCACCCACCAGCGTGTGCACACACACACACAAACGCACACACAGTGACCCCACACAGCCTAGAGGGACTGCAAGTGCACAGCCAGTAACCAGACAAGACGGGGGGGGTGATGTGTGTGTGTTTGTGTGTGTGAGTGTGTGAACTCTATCCAGGCAGCAAAAAGTGCTGTCAAACATACAAGATGTTTATTTTTCCTGTCTCTATTTTTTGTTTCTTGAGGTATTTTCTTCTATTTTGGTCCGTCTGTCTGGTAAGCTGGAGACAAATGGCTGTTTGGGGGCTAAATGTTTGAACTTGAGCAAGGAGAACCAAATTGACACACTTAAGGAAAACTGAGTCCTGAGGATAGCAGAGGGAGAGGGAGAGATGGAGAGAGATTACAGATGGAGGCATTACTCAAGACATCTGTAATGTGTACACACCAACAAAGAAAACAAACAGAAGAAGTGGCCAGTGGATACAAACCGCTGCTGTGCTCACTCCTCCATGAACTCATTTCCACTTTTTGTGGTTTGGAATTTCATTGTCTAAAATTGTTATGAAAAAAATCTTGAGATGATACTTTAATAATAGGAATCCACTTAAAAAAAATCTATTTGGTTGATTTTAGTCTTGTAAAACCTGTCTGTGTGTAATGTTTTGCATGTGAAACAGAATTCGTGGCAACATTAAATATGTGTTATTCTGTGTGTGTGTGTGTGTGTGTGTGTGTGTGTGTGTGTGTGTGTGTGTGTGTGTGTGTGTGTGTGTGTGTGTGTGTGTGTGTGTGTGTGTGCGCACGCACGCGCGTGTGCGTGCGTGTGTCTGTCAGTGATGTGCAGAACAGCGGTTTGGCAGTGGTCTGACATTTCCTGCTCTGACATCTTGTCTCAGTTCATCTCCCCTGCCAGTGAATGGACAGAAGCCCTGGAGGGACACACTAGCACCAGCTACGCAAACTTGTCTTTTTGTCAGGATCCGTGAAGAGCTCTTCAGTACATTAGTTACAGACACATATTCACACAAATGCACACATACATAAGTTTTTTTTCCTCCTTTTTTCTCTTTTGGTGATGTGAAATGACACAGTAACTGGGAAGTGCAGAATGTCAGCTTTCATTTTTAGTGATTTAATGATAAACGTGATGAACAGCTTGAGAACTAAAGCAGTTTTTACCTAAACTGTGTGTCCACTGTATATTTAAACGAGTAAAAGGGAACTTCTTGAATTATTTTTTCTACCTTTTTAGTGAAACATTTTGTGTGGGTTTAAAAGGTATTGACAGTCATTCAGTGATGTGAGTCAGGGTCAGCAAGGCTTTCTCTGTGGGCCTTAACATGATCAGAATAACTCATTTATGTCTACAACTTAAATTATGCTTGTTTAGTGTAGGCAATGTAAACCAATGCAATTACATTTATTTTCTTATTTGCGGAAAGTCAACTTTTTGATGGATTTTGTATTTTTGATATTTTGTCCAATATGATGTCAGCCACCAATGTTGCCAGGGGGAGGAGTCTAATCTGCCTTCAGAATCAGTAGGTCAAGCCTTTGTTAGCATTCCACACTAGCATCGGCTCTACCCCGCCTAGATAAGGTAGCGTGTGTTCACATCAGTATATTGTGGATTTTTTTCCGTGCACAATCGGTCGTTTTTTCAGCCCTCTTCCCAAGGCGGTCTGCTTCGGGCAGAACTGGTCCAACACACCCACTGCCGACTGATTGGCCGGCTCAAATTCACGCCTACCATTAGGGGGAGCCTCCGATTGGCGGATAGAATCAGTTAGTGGGGGATTCCCACATGTGCAATTCATTATCATTCTGAATACTGTGGAGCAAGCCTCTGACTGAAGCCACACACACACACACACACACACACACACACACACACACACACAGAGAGACAGTGCTGCCAGGACACACAGCAAAGCAGGATGCAATATCACAGTCAGTCTCCAAAAGCAACTCTGCTCAGGCCTCCTTTGTTTAATAATGGAGACTCTGCAGACTTCTCCGCGCTCTTTTGCCCCGCCCACATGCTCGGATTTGCACCAATTTTTTGCACCATTTTTCTACAGCTCAGCGCCAGAAGATCCTAGATGATGAGCAAAGTTGAGTGACGGTTAGTTGATAAGTAGATAAATACATTTCACTGTAATATCAAGTTGTTCGTAATTGGGGAAAAAAAGTAGCATGAGATGTTTTTAGAGCCAATTATTCATTTCTAATTCACCGTTAGCATTGTTAGCTCAACGTTACCTTCTAGCCTTCTCGATATCAAAGTAAAACAAAAAATGCTGTGTCTACAAGAAATAACTTCTGGGTCGCTCCTTGTACTGGCTTACATTAATTCCACAATGCTGGTGCTCTCTGCCAACCGGTGCTGAATTACAAACTCTGGTGCAGCAGCGTTTGTCGGCACAAACTTTTCAACCTTAGGGCCACCTATTGTAAATAATGAATATGTCCCTCTTCAGGCCTTTTTAAAAACAAACACCCAGCTGGCTAAGAACAAAATCTGTTTCAATGTAACCTTCCTTCCAACATGATTGAGACATTAGACTGTTTTGTGATTATTTCACTGTAAAGTTCTTACTTATTGAAGCTGTAAAAGACAGAAACAATCTTGTTTTTCTTGAAACTTTTTCCATATTATAAAATCTTTTAAACCACTCCCATGTTGTAAGTTTTGAGTCCAACCTGTTTTTTTACTGTACTTTTATATAAATCCATTTCACACACAACAATGGGAGGAGACTTGAGTATCATGTCAAAAAGCAAATTCGGGAAGCACCAAAAGTCAAACAGAGGCCAAAA
The DNA here is from genome assembly GCA_006937985.1 of Aphyosemion australe. NCBI lineage: Eukaryota > Metazoa > Chordata > Actinopteri > Cyprinodontiformes > Nothobranchiidae > Aphyosemion > Aphyosemion australe. The sequence goes on along the minus strand of SSNS01000051.1, from coordinate 695,271 downwards.
AATAGTTTTTTTTAATGTAGGTTTTATGATCATTCATACAACATCAGTAAACAAAACTATAGTGTTGATGTGCTCATCTAAATTATCTGAGAGAGACGCTGTCTCAACGTTTTAGTCAAAGTATCAAGTCAAAGAGCAAACCCTGAATCACGTTACACACCTACACGTGTTGAGCGGAGATGATTTCTGACTCACACTAACCAGACCTGCCGTCTTCAGTCATCTCATCCACCCCCATCTTCAGAGTCCACAACCATCTCTACAATGAGGCTCAGGAGAGCTTTGACATTTCTAAATGAAAAGGCTCTCTTTGCAGGGCTGCAACAGCTGACGATTTATGACAACGGGGCCTCGCTGGAATCTTAGCTGCTGTCATCCAGCATAATGATGTTTTGATATAAGGATGATTGGTGGGGCTACATGCGCTGCACTGTGAATCAGGCTTGCCCGCGTCTGTATGATTGGGTGATTTAATGTGGACACTTCAGTTGTTTACCTGTTGTCTATTGTTTACTCCTTTGGTGGCTTTTTTATTTGATTTTCATTTCAGCCTGACATTTGCTATACCCTTCAACTTGGTCTTCCCTTTTTGTTTCTGTTTTCTAGTGTTTGGTTCTCTGCCTGTTGATCCTTCTCACCTCTGCTTTCTTTCTCTTCATGACTGTGTTTAGCTGTTGATCTTCATTTTTCTGTTCTATTTATAGAATTTTCTCGATCTATGCAGACCAGTAATCGTAAACTTATCCTGTTTTTGCCTAATTGTTTTGTTTTTCTTCTTATATCTCTCAATACGCATGCTAACCTGCGACTCCCCCACTCCAGTCACGGGTGACAAGCATATAGTTTTTCTATAGTTTCTATTAGAGGATCATTGCATGCTCGAGGGCCCCCACAGATTGGTTACATTTTGTTCAGCAGGGCATTAGTGGGGCCTGTCGAAGGGCCCCATCATCATCAGTGTGTCTGCCATCTTCCGGCGGTGATCTATGATTCAGCCATCAGACATACATAAATCAGAGCGCTAAAAGGATTTCTACTCTACCCCACAAACCCCCCTCCTATTAAATTTATGCTGCTGTAAAAGAAAGGAAAATTAGTCATTGAGCCCCCCCACCCACCCTCTAGTCTTTCTCTTTCACTTTGTAGCTCCCTCTCTGCGATGTGTAGCAGTGAAAAAAAATATAATAATAATAAGAGAAAAGACGGGGTGAACAATCGCATGCGGCGCCCATCATTTTCTCCTCTCCTTCCTCCGCCCCCTCTTCTTCTCTCTAATATCATCATTATCGGAATCGTAAAGCGAAAAATAACATGCCAGAGGGGAAAAAATAGGAGCGGGAAGAGGGTTTGGAGAGGGGTGAGTGTTTTCCCTCCAGCCTCTAATCCCTCTTCTGTCCTCGTCCCCTCTCCAATCAGCTCTCCTCTTTCACACATACTTGAATATGCAAGAAGTGAATAATTAGTAGAAACTATCTATACATGCTCATACATTTCTGCATGTATTCGGGTGTTTAAACAGTGTTTTTTTTTTATTTTGAAATGCACATGCTTTGAGACTTCCTGGTGTATGTGCTTGTGTGTCTTCACTGTTGAATGCAAATCAGTGAGTCGCCCAAGCGTAACGCCTTTCAAATCCCATCGCCGCTCCGCTCTGCCCTTCTACTACCAGAATGCAGTACAGCAAAGCAGGTAGGTGCGGAGTATGGCCAGCGCGTTGTCGTGGGTGACTGGTTATGTTATTGGCCCGCAATCTACTCATTAACTTCCTGCTTTCCTCTCTGTCTATCATCACAGCCCCTCACAGAGAGGGTTTTATCCTGACTCTACTTACTGTTCTGTATGTCAGCGTCGCTGCCCGTCCATCAGGTTGTCTGTGTGATGGTCACCTCATGGTCGCCAAGTTTGGATTTCCATAATGTCATCACTAAGCTTGAGCTCATTAACGTATTCCTGCAGGATGTTTTAATTATAAATATTTAAAGCTCAGAGAATTTTACTTTTATATTTAAATATACCAGACCACAGCTGCATGTTGATGCAACTGGTAGCACCACTGCTGTGCAGGAAGAAGGTTGTAGGTTTGAATCCCGGCTGTGATCGTTCTGTGCAAAGTTGGCATCTTCTTCCCATGGAGGTGTGGGTTTTCTCTTGGAATTCTGAATTCCCCCCACAGGTCAAAAACATGCATGTTAGGTTAATTGGAGACACAGAATTGTCTCTAGGTGTGAGTGAGTGAGTGACTTGTGTGTCCTATGTGGCCCTGTGATGAACAAGCAACCTGTTGTCCCCCGCTTTGGGTCGCAGGGGCAGCAGCTTAATCAGAGAGGTCCAGACTCCCCTCTCTCCAGCCACTTGGGCCAGCTCCTCTGGGGGAATCCCAAGGCGTTCCCTGGCCAGCCGAGAGACATAGTCCCTCCAGTGTGTCCTGGGTCTTCCTTTAGGTCTCCTCTCGGTTGGACGTGCCTGGAAAACCTCACCAGGGAGGCGTCCAGGAGGCATCCTAACCAGATGCCTGAGCCACCTCAACTGGCTCGATATGGAGGAGCAGTAGGTCTACTCCGAGCCCCCCCCCGGATAACCGAGCTTCTCACCTTATCTCTAAGGGAGAGCCCAGACACCCTGTGGAGAAAACTCATTTCGGCCGCTTGCATCCGTGATCTCGTTCTTTTTAGATTGACCAATAAGTCGAGAGCTTCTCCTTCTGGCTCATCTCTATCTTCACCACAACAGACCTGTACAACGCCTGCATCACTGTAGATGCAGCACCAATCCGCCTATTGATCTCGTGCTCCATCTTTCCCTCACTCGTGAACAAGACCCTGAGATACTTAAACTCCTCCACTTGGGGCAGGACCTCGTCCCTGACCTGGAGAAGGCATTTTACCCTTTTCTGATTCAAGACCATGGTCTCCGATTTTAATATTAATGTATATCGCCTATTTTGACCATCTTTAAATAAAGGTAGTTTACGATGCTGGGGAGAAGCTTGCCCAGGTTTCTATCCATTATTCTTTCCTTAGTCCTTGCCTGCCATCCAGCATACAAACTTGTTTCTCTTCTTGCAGGCGGTAGACCCATTTGAAGTCTTTGCCTTAATGGGGTCGCTGGGTTGAGTTTTAGAGACAAACTTAGGAGCTCCATCGTGGGAGCTTGGGTAGAGCAGCTGCTTCTAATCAAAATGAGTCGGCTGAGATATTCAGGTATTAGATTAAGACGTTGCCTGTTCACTTCTGGAGGTTTTCCACGTACATTCCACCAAGAGGAGAGCCCAGGGCAGACCCAGGACTCATTGTGCAGATTATGCTCTGTCTAGTCTGTGAATTCCTGGGATCCCCAGAAGGAGCTGGAGATGTTCTGTAGGGAGATGTCCCTCGTAGACCTCAGTGAAAAGAAAACTAAACAGCTGGATGGATGGATGGATGAATACATTTTGAACTAAGTTGTGCGTCCTGGCCAATGCTGAAGTGAGGTTTTTATTTTCATGCTAAAACATACCAGCAGTAAAGATCTGTAACATCTCAGTGAAAATCTTGCCTTTAGGTTGTATGTAAACAAAAAACGTTACTATATTTGGTTATTCAGAGCTTGTCCCTCGTTAATATTTTCACCTGTTAGTCCCAGGTCTTGTCGTTTCCTTGCCTGCTTATTCTGATGTAATTTCAGTTTCGAGCTACTCAGTTTTGTTCAGTTTAGTTTGTGCTAAATCCTAAATTTCCACTAATGTGCAGAGGTGTCAAAAGAACTCTCGTGTGTTACTCAGATTGAAATATACATACCAGGGTTTAAAAGGACTTCTGTAGAAGTTGAACTGTCAGTTCCATCTTTGTATTTCCATAAAAGTAGATAGTGGTTTCAAAACTACTCAAAGTTTAAAAGTAAAATTAAAGTAATTTTTAAAAAGCTCAATAAAGACAATTTCAGGAAATCCGGGCGGATCTCATCAAGCCCCGGAGCCTTGCCACCGAGGAGTTTTTTGACCACCTCAGTGACCTATCCCCCTATCCGAAGACGGAGGGAGGCTACCCTCTCGCTCACCGGGGTAAACCCCAACGTACAGGCACCAAGATGGGGGGCAAGAAGTATGCCCACCCCTGCTCGACGCCTTTCAGTGGGAGCAACTCCAGAGTGGTAGAGAGTCCAACCCCTCTCGAGGAAACTGGTTCCAGAGCCAGAGCCATGCATTGATTTGAGTCCAACTATATCTAGTTGGAACCTCTCAACCTCACACACCAACTCCGGCTCTTTCCCCACCAGAGAGGTGACATTCCACGTACCAAGAGCCAGCTTCTGTAGCCGAGGATCAGACCGCCAAGGTCCCTGCCTTCGGCTACCACCCTTTCCACATTGCACCCGACCCCTTTGGCCCCTCCCACAGGTGGTGGGCCCATGGGAAGGGGGACCCATGTCTCCTCTCCGGGCTCCATGGGTGAAAGCCCGGCCACCAGGCGCTCGCCAGCGTGCCCCATCTCCAGGCCTGGCTCCAGAGGGGGGCCCCGGTGACCCACGTCCGGGCGAGGGAACACTGATTCCATTTATTTTAATCATCATAAGGAGTCTTTGGGCTGCACTTTGTCTGATCCCTCACCTAGGACCTGTTTGCCATGGGTGACCCTACCAGAGGCATAAAGCCTCAGACAACTTAGCTCCTAGGATCATTGGGACACTCAAATCCCTCCACCACGATAAGGTGGCAGCCCAGGGAGGAGCTGCGAACCACTCCAGCGAAAGCTGGAGATCACGGTCTGATGAAGCCAACAGAACCACATCATCTGCAAAAGCAGAGAACTGATCCTTGGGCGACACCTTGGCTGCACGTAGAAATACTGGCCAGGTTATGAAACTAATCTGTGACAAAGGGCAGGCTTGGTGGAGTCCAACTCTCATCAGGAACGAGACCAACTTACTGTTGGTAATGCGGAACAAGCTCTGACACCGATCATACAGGGACCTAAAGGTCTGTATCAATGGGCCTATATTACATCACAGACTGTGATTACATTTTCACATTTGAAAACTGCATTTAGGATTTACTCGTTTTTTTGGGGGGTTTTTTGCACATTTTTTGTTGATCTTTAACACTAAAGTGTGTCAATTAAAAAAAGCAAAACCCCAAAAACTCTTTAAGGAAGTAAATTACTTTTCACAATACTTTAATCAAGAAAAGCTACACTGGTACTACGTTTCTCCAGCATTTTGTTGTACTCATTAGTTCAGCGTAAGCTTCAGTTATTCTGTTGTCAGATTTTGTCGCCAGAGTTGTAACGATGAGCGAGCGAGCGAGCGAGCAGTGTTAATGCATGTCATCGTTCCTAGAATCAAGACAAGGAGAATGACGGTGAGAGGGGAAAAAGCAGCTTCTCCACCACTTGTAGTAATCCTGTCTTTGTACGACGCTAATCATATGTAAATCCGCGTTGTAAAGTGATTTGGTTTTCCTCGTATTTGAAATAATTATACAGGCCGTGCTTATGGTGGAAAACCTCTTCAGTTTCAATTGGTACATGGATTTTCTGTTGTCACTGCAAAGGAGGATGCTGGCTGGTGTCTTAATCCAGCAGACCTGCGTATTTACCAACAACAAGAGAATAATGTGATTGTCATTGTCAGTAACTCTTATTGTTCATTTCACTCAATCAGGTTTGTGAAGGTTACTCTGATTGTGTAGTTTAAAGCAGAATAATAATTATGTACTTAAGAACAGATTACTTTAACTCAGTCTTCTGATTGCTTTTTGACTTACTTTAAAGCTTTTCTTTCATCTGCACAATAAAAAAGAGGTAAAATGTAATTTAAAATGATTCCACTGTGTAGGATTAGGTCAGTCTGTGAGCGAACGCTAACACTATTTACATTAAATATGTCTAGTGACACAAAGATTTGAAAGTGAAACTCAGCAAGAAAGAATCTTCAGAACGGAGGGAAAATGTTAGCTTGGCCTGCCAGACTCTCCCTCTGTCTATTCTACACAGAGGACGAGTCTGGATCCTCAGAGGCAGCGAGTACCATGAGGGGCGGGACTACCCGGCTCAAAAATAACCAATCCGAAAAAAGGCGGAAATGACGACTTATCGCTGTAGTTTTTAGCTGTAGTCAAAGATGGCGTCAAAGTAGCGCTGCTAACAATCTCCCTCTCACTGTTCACGCCGAGCTGCACTGCAGTTAACCCCAGCTTTTTTTACTTGTTGCTCCATTAGCACAAGTAAAGGTGACACCATGATAAAGTGTGGTTTTTAGCTGGGTAAGCACCTTTTTCAGTAGAAATGAGGCGAATGGCGACCCATCCAAGATGGCGGCCAGCCACTACGGCAGCGCCAGTCCACGAGGCGTCTACGTATATATGTCTGAAAGGCTTTTAGCGCTAATTCTTGTGGTTTTAGAGACATGTCCAAGTCATTTAGATCAGAGGAAAGAGCCGCAGCGAACTCCGCTTCAGACGCCATCTTCGTTGTTTATGAGAAACTGAGCATCACGGTGTGTGACGTACGCTGCTCAGCTTCCTATAAGGAAGCACTGGTATGGCTGGCCTGGCTAGGAACATGTAAAAAGGGAATACGAATCATTTCAATGTCAAGTTTTTACACATGCTCAAAGATTTTAATAGATTACAATATAAAACAAAAATAAACACACAATGCAGATTTTTATATTAATTTCTTCAAAAACAACTGTTCTACACAGTGCAAGTCTCTCTGAATCAGTCAAATGACTTCTACTTAAAGGCTCAATAGATTATCTGTTTCTTCATTTCTTTCTTTTAAGATAATTCCCGTCATCATTGACAAAAGAGCTTCTGCTTCTTACATATCTTTTAATGCAGCCCGGTCAGATACTGGCTCAAGTTTTCAGACAAACGCACAAAAAAGTTTAAACTTAGTTTTATGAGGAAGTGTGTCTGCTCTTCAAACCAAGTAGGAAACCATGGAAGGAGTTGGTGTCATTTATTGGTGGTTGGTTGGTTTAATTCAAACAAGTTGGAATAAGAATGTTAAAAACCAAGTTTGCTCATTTTTAGAACACATTTGGAGTGGTCTCTAGTATAAATTAATGCCTTGCGAGTTGATGTCTGTGGGGAAAAAAGCTCTGGCGCTCATGTTTCAGGGAGTAGAAGTGAGCCACAGTGTAGTTGAGCTGAAGACAGCAGGTTTTGGAATCCTGTTTCCTGATATTTGGACATCTCACCTGTGATTGGCGAACTGCAACGTGACTCTACCACTGGAGTTTTGACGTATTGTTGAGTTGCTAATGCTAACGTTAGCTTTGACTAGCCGAGACGCGCTCTGCTCTCTCCTGGAGGCAACAGCAGCCTTCCCTGTCATGAGCCAAGATGGGTGAGGTCATGAATGTTAATTTTCAGAGTGATGCAGATCTTTGTGGCTTTTCTAACCCGAGTGTTTTTCCATCTATTTTCCAGTGGTGGATAATGCAGGAAATAGGGGTAGAAGACTATTCTCATGTTTAGCTTGCATGTTAAAGCAGCATTCTGCAACTTTGCAGTTATATGGTCTCTGTCGCCCTCTAGAGGCTTGCTGTGTAACGTCACTGTCTTAACATTAAATCTTTTTTTCGGGCATAAGACGCATGTTTACATTCCTAATGTCAGGCAAAACAACGAAAACAAACTTTTCCACCTCCACACGTTGAATAGTTTTATCAGGACTGTATAACAACTTTATGCCCGACCAAACACAATAACCCCGGTGAAATCATTTATTACTTACCTAGCCATTAGCAGCACGGCTAGGTCAGAGTCCGTAGTTCATGCTGTTCTTTCTAAAAGAGCTCTCCAGCGAGGAAAAGACGGCCCAATAATAACTCTGGTCTTTGCTCTTGCTTTATCACGTTCTTCTTTTCTTTTCCTATATTCCTCTGATAAGGGATTTCTAGCTTTCTTTGGTGAATCTGCTGCTGCTACAGCGAGTCTACGTTATACAATTATGGCAAGCCAAAGGGATAAAAAAAAATGCACGTTCTAAACTCGCATTATGTCCACCAAAATGCTCGTTCAAGACGCACGTTTTGGCGGACATAATGCTCGCTTTTAGAACGCGCGAGTTTTTGTCCCCTTTGGCGTCAAAACACGCGTTCAAGACACGCATTTTGGCGGACATAATGTGCATTTAGAACGTGTGCTTTTTTATCCCTTTGGCTTGCCATATTCTGCCGTAAAACGACACCCAGTCAGTACTTCCTGCGCTACCCGAAGCACAAAAACTGTATAGTGCAGTAAACAGACGTGGGACCCCCCAACACTATCACAGGTATGAAAATGAACATAATAGATAATCCTATGACGCAAAAACATTACAATAGAGCATAATTTTAAGATGTAAAAGTTGTGGAATGTTGCTTTAAACTCAGAGTATGAAATATTTGACCAAATAAATTTTTAAAAAAGTAAAAAAAAAAAAAAACAATTTCACAGTGAACTTGGCCTTTTACTGCACATTGAACAATCTGACTTCTTCTTTGTAGAGAATTCTTGGAAATCTTTGATCTGATTTCAGATTTGTCTCATTTGCCATCCATTAAAAGGAACATTTTTGACTGTCTAATTGTATTAAAATTCTGTTTCACTGTTTGCCTTGACAGCAATAAGCGAAGTTTCAAAACTGTGTGTGTGCGTGTGTGTGTGTGTGTGTGTGTGTGTGTGTGTGTGTGTGTGTGTGTGTGTGTGTGTGTGTGTGTGTGTGTGTCAGTCAGTCAATCCTGTGTGTAACTTGTGTTCTTTGACTGTGAATTGGTTCTAAGCAGGGATCATATTAGATGTAACACCCGCGGCTGCCGACTAAAAACATCCTTTTACACCTTGTGATCAAAAAGTTGTGTCCATCTGTGTCTCTTACAGTAAATGTGAAAGTGAGGCTGTGTTGAAGATAAAAAGAGAGATAAAAGATAGGGATTGAAGAAAAAGAATGACAGACACTTCAAGCGTGTTTCTCACAAAAGAAAACAAAGGAACAACAAAGGACATGCATTTTGTGAAGATATAAAAACACAAATCACTTCATGACAAAAAATTACATGCGAGCAAATTCACAAGAAAAAACACGTCTTATTAAAGCAATCCAGATTTGATTTCAATTTATTCAAATTACAAATGAAAGAAAGTAGATGGAGTCTGACCACAAAGTGCCACTAAAACGAGATTGTGTGTGTGGTTGTGGGTCAGATGGTGGAAGCAGGTTCACACACATTAACACACACACACACACACACACACACACACACACACACACACACACACACAGACAGGGTGTGGCTGTTATTTACTTGTGAGAAAAAAGGCTTATCTTGCCCACAGCTGTGAGGCTAAAGAGAGGTCTGACCTCACCTCCTCTCTGCTCCTCTCCACTCCTCCACCCCTCTTCCTCCCCCTTTCCCCTGTGGCTCAAGCGCACACGTTCGCTAAGTAACGCAACAAGGGCTCTAACCTCTGACTTGGAGCACATGGCACGTAGAAATGATTCACAATCTTCTCTGTGTGGCTCTGTTGAAATGTTTTGTCTTTTATAACTTTGTTCAAGGAGAATTTTTTTTTCACTTATAGATGAAACTGAACCTTCTGCTAGTGATAGCACACAATCATCCTTTAACATTTTAATGTTTAAGTGACCAGTTATGCATCTTATACAAGTAATAGACTCTTGTTTTGACTTATTAATAATACATCTATAAATTACATTTTCTAAAAGGTCAGGAATATTCTTGCTGTTTAGCGACGCTGACGCGTTTTTAAAATGGCTGCCACGCATAGCTTGCGTTGATTTGAAGCGTTGTTTGTGTCTGAGCGATGTAATATACGAGTAACCAGTAGGTGGAGTAGACAAAACGAGTGAGACACACTCACCATGGTGACTCCGTCTCTGGTTTAGAGGTCTTTCACACCATCTATGATACCACTGCTGTCTTTTTTTCTGCCGTGATATCAAAATGAACCAGTTACTAATTTCTTTTATTGACGCCATGTTTGTTTTGGTTGTATCGGCTCTCTATCCGGTCTGAGTACTCTTGTTTACCCCCTAGTGGAACACTCCGGTACTACATGCAGTGCAGCGCTGTGTAGCAGCAAGAATATCAATCAATCAATCAATCAATCAAGCTTCATTTATAAAGCACTTTACACACACAAAGTGACCAAAGTGCTGTACATGGCAATAAAACCACAAAAAGGACACCACGCCAAGAGAAAATTTCAATTAAAACAAACATCAATGATAAAAACAGCCTGAAGGTTTCTGCTCATTTAGTATTAAAAGCCAAACTAAAAAGATGAGTCTTTAAGAGAGACTTAAAATCATCCATGGTTGCAGCCATCCTAACAGTTAGAGGGAGATTGTTCCACAGCTTAGGAGCAACAGCTGAAAATGCTCGGTCTCCCCGGGTCACCATGCGCGTCCTGGGAACTTCTAAAAACAACTTGGTTCCAGACCTCAACCCTCTCCTAGAAACATGCCTATGTAGGAGCTCTGATAGGTATGAGGGTGCCTGACCATTAAGGCATTTAAAAACCAAGATTAAAATCTTAAAATCAATCCTAAAACGTACAGGCAGCCAGTGCAAGGAGGACAGGATAGGGGTGATGTGGTCACGTCACTTGCAACCTGTGAGCAGACGGGCTGCAGCATTCTGCACAAGTTGCAGGCGCCGCACAAGAGAGGAATCTAACCCAGCATAAAGAGAGTTACAGTAATCCAGTCTGGAGGTTATTAAAGCATGAATCACTGTTTTGAGGCCTTCATATGGCAAGTATGACTTGACCCTGCTTATTAGTCTCAAATGGTAAAAACTTGACTGGACCACTGCACTAACTTGCTTGTCGAATTTAAAACCATTGTCAAAAAGCACACCCAAATTCCTGACAACAGTACAACTAAAAGAATCTAAAAGACCAATCGAACTGTTGCACTCAGAGAGCAGGTCAGTTTTTGTTATATGAACAAAGACGCAGCCTGCTGTCTGCGCCAACGCCAGGTTAAACTGCAAGTATATTCCGGCCCTAAGGGAGAGCCCAGACACCCTTTGGAGAAAACTCATTTTGGCCACTTGTATCCACGATCTCATTGTTTCAGTCACTACTCAAAGCTCGTGACCGTAGGTGAGGGTAGGAACGTAGATCGACCGGTAAATAAAGAGCTTCGCCTTCCAGCTCAGCTCTCTCTTCACCATAAGAGACAACGCCCGCATCACTGCAGATGCAGCACCAATCCGCCTATTGATCTCCCGCTTCATCTTTCCCTCACTCATGAACAAGACTCAAAGATACTTAAACTCCTCCACTTGGGGCAGGACCTCGTCCCTGACCTGGAGAAGGCATTCTACCCTTTTCTGACTCAAGACCATGGTCTCAGATTTAGAGGAGCTCCAAAAATTCTGCTTCAGAAATTCAACAGCAAATATTCAACAACAAACGAGGTGAACTCCCGGTGACCCAAGCCAGAGCAGTCGCCACTCGATTGAGTCGACACCTCACTGGGGTCACGTGATCAGAGAAGTGTAATTTGATTGTTGTTGCTGTTGAATTTTTACAGATGAAATGTTTGCTGTAGTTTAAGCTAGAAAACCTCACATACATAATTTCACAGAGTAAAAATTCAATGTCATAAATTCAGTGTCTAAAAAAAGCCATATTCTGGTGAGACTATTTCTTACATATTCTCACTAAACTAGTTTACATCAGAGAGTAGAAACATTACTAGAATGTTTTACCCAGCATGCTACTTATTTTGTTGCAGACTACAGTACACAGATATTTAGATAGGAGTGTTTAGATCAGAGGTGCCCAATCCTGGTCCTGGAGGGCCGGTATCCAGCACATTGTAGTGGTTTCTCTGCTTCAACACACTTGATTCAGTGGTTGAATCACCTGTGCAGCAGCTTACCAAGCTCTGCAGAAGCCTGTTAATCACCTGCTGATTGAAATCAGGTGTGTTGAAGCAGAGTTAAAACTAAAACCTGCTGGATACCGGCCCTCCAGGACCAGGATTGGGCACCCCTGGTTTAGATAGTTCTTTCAGCATCAAGATAATAAGAAATAATACACAGATTATACCAATAATTTAGAAAAGAGGGGTGCAATGATGCAATCTTTTCAGCAACTGTCAACTGACTGCCACTGCAACGTCAGACACCCCTCTATTACCTAATGGTGAAACCCTTGTATGTTATCCTACCTGTTTGGTTGCATGCAAAATGACGAGCACAAGTTCAGAGAAAAATAGAATGGCTCTCAGACCGGAGACAACGCTAACCCAAAAGTAGCTCTTTTTGGTGAACGGGAAGAAGCCATAATAGGTAAGTAAAGTTTATTTATACAGAAAGAAAAATCACAAAGTGCTTCTCAAAGATCATTAAAACAGAAAGATCACAAAGTCAAAAACAACAAGATATCAAAAAACAAATGAAAGATAATTAAAAACAGAAAAAGTCATTAAACTGTAGTTCTAAATCAGAGTACTCAGTTTAGTAGTAGAAAACTAAAGTTAGCAGAGGAACAAAACTTTCACAGAGCTAAACCCAGACCAAGGAACCACAGTGAGGTGCACGGATCTGAAAATGAAAACTATTAATACAGGGAGATATTATTTATTAGAGGGAGAAGAATTGGTTAGTAAACTATTTAATCTCTATAGGGCTATTTAATTCTGGTCCTTGAGGGCTACCACCCTGGATGTTTTAGATGTTTCCCTGCTCCAACACACCTGATTCAATGATTGAATTGTCTCTTCATCTAATTCTTGAGTTCTTCAGAAGCCTGTATACGCCAGTGATTCAACTCAGGTGTGTTGGAGCAGGGAAACATATAAAACATGCAGGTGTGGCCCTCGAGGACCAGGACTGAATAGCGCTGTCACAAACATTTCAGTTATTTTAGGAGCGGATTCTGCAGTGATGAAATTCTGCAGTCGCACAGTTAACCGAACACAAACACGTGTAATCACTGAAATGTCAAGTCCAACCTGCATGTTCCCTCTGTTTCTGTCGACATTATAGACAAGTAAAACAATCATTTTATATGACAGAGCTGTATTGGGTCATTTCACATTTACTTTGAACTGTATTGAAAGTGTCACTGTTTACCTTTTAGAGTCTGTAATATCAAAATCAAAGAGACAAGCTGAACAGCCTGTTGGTTCAGTGATGGCAGCACTGAGTTCTGTCCACTTTGTCACTCTACCGCTCCGTCTACCTTTCTGAGTGACTGTAGGAGCAGTCGTGTGGCGGGCAGTGACAGATGTGCTGTATCACTGCTTCTCTTCATGAAAGGAAAAGGGAAAAAAAAAAGAAATCATGTCTTGTCCTCCACATGTCTGCTCTCTTTTTAGAGCTGCTGAGGTCCTGGCCCCATTACACTGATTTACACACACTCTCTTCCTTTTTGTCCCCGTCTCTCTCTGTCTCTTCAAGTTAATAGCAGAATGCAGATGAGCACTTTTTCACAAGGAGCTGGACGAATGCGTTAGGCATATATATGTGCATATGTGTGTGTATGTGTGCACGTGTGCAAATGAGTTCCTCCGGCCGAGGGGATGAGAGGGTAGTGACAGGGGTCTTGACATGCTAAAGAGGCAGAGTAAATGGGTTTTTCTAAAGCAGTGGAAGAAATATCACCGTTTTATACCCGGCCAATTTATGTCCCCTTATCTCTTCCTCAAACATGTCACTTTAGCTACTGCTGAATGGTAATTACCACTCTCTCAACACTCAGTCATTCTTTAACACACTCACACACTCTCACACACACACACACACACACACACACACACACACACACACACTCGCACAAACCTGTAGTTAAGAACACATTCAAGTACAAACACATAGACCAGATGAGTAAGTGTACTCATGCACATTGTGGCTTAGATTAATGTCTGTGCAAATAACACACACACACACACACACACACACACACACACACACACACACACACACACACACATAAACACAGAAGTGCATCTTATACGAACAAAAACAAGCTTTTTAGGCTCTAATGCGTTAAGCTTCATCTTCTGTCGTTCTGAATAAATATGTTTCCCACTAGATGTGAGACCTGCTTCACGTGCTTCAGATGGCCTCACCAATCAGTTAATCCACCTAAATGGCCAGCGGTGAGGAGATAAACAGATAGGCACTCACACCCCAGGGATAAATGGCCATTTCTACTCATCTCATTCTAATTCTGATGGCCTCCCTTTCCCCATAAACTGTCACAGGAATTGGATCACAGTAGGCAGATTATGATTATGGTTATCAAGAAACCCGATCACAGATCGCCTGAGTATCTCTTTTCCTCTTTGTTTGTTATTTTAATCGTTAGCACTTGCTGTATTTGTGCTTTTGAAATAATCTTTTATGTTCAGAAAGTTTAATACAGAAGAAACAGTCAGATTTGTTAAAAAATCAAGAATTTTATCCACTTGAGGAAGTAATATTTTAATGAAATATTGTACGAGTTTCTGAAAAATGACTAGGCATTAGTTATTGTACCACACTAAAGATTAGTGCTCAATTATCAGTATGTTTTTTAATTTATTAATAGACTAATGGAATAAAAAAAGGAATGTCCATGTCCATTTATCCATGGGATAGCATCCCAGTGCAAAGTTGTAGGACCAATCTCGCAAAAGCAGAATCAACAGCAGAGAGGAGCACAGCAGTGAAGTTGTTCACTCTAACTTCCTTTTTACAGGAAATTGAGAAGTTAAGACAGTCAGGTACTGTTGTATTGTTTTTATTAAAGTCAGTCACGGATATTTCTATTAAAGCAACATTCCGCAACTTTTACACCTTAAAATTATGCTTTTTTGTAAAGTTTTTGCGTCATAGTATCATCTATTATGTTCATTTTCATACCTGTGATAGTGTTGGGGGGTCCCACGTCTGTTTACTGCGCTATACAGTTTCTGAGCTTCGGGTAGCCGCAGGATGTACTGACTGGGTGTTGTTTTACAGCATAATATGGCAAGCCATAGGGATAAAAAAAAGCGCGTGTTCTAAACGCGCATTATGTCCACCAAGATGCGCGCCCTGAACGCGTGTTTTGACGCCAAAGGGGACAAAAACTCACGTGTTCTAAAGCGAGTATTTTGTCTGCCAAAACGCGCGTCTTGAACATAATGCGAGTTATGACACGCATTGTTTTTAATCCCTTTGGTTTGCCATAATTGTATAACGTAGACTCGCTGTAGCAGCGGCAGATTCACCAAAGAAAGCTAGAAATCCCTTATCAGAGGAATATAGGAAAAGAAAAGAAAAGAAGAACGTGATAGAGCAAGAGCAAAAACCAGAGTTATTATTGGGCCATCTTTTCCTCGCTGGAGAGCTCTTTTAGAAAGAATGGCATGAACTACGGTCTCTGACCTAGCCGTGCTGCTAATGGCTAGGTAAGTAATAAATGATTTCACCGGGGTTATTGTGTTTGGTCGGGCATAAAGTTGTTATACAGTCCTGATAAAACTATTTATTCAATGTGTGGAGGTAGAAAAGTTTGTTTTCGTTGTTTTGCCTGACATTAGGAATGTAAACATGCCTCTTATGTCCGAGAGAGAGATTTAATGTTACGACAGTGACGTTACGCAGCAAGCCTCTAGAAGGCGACAGAGACCATATAACTGCAAAGTTGCGGAATGCTGCTTTAAGATTTAATGACGCTGCTGAATTTTAAAAACGGAAAAGAAGGGTACTCAATACCTAAGCATTAAATTCTTTACTGATTTCTTAATAAACATACAACATACTGAGCTGATTTATTTATTTATTTTCTCAAATCGTTATCTGCTAACACTGACATTTAATTTGTAATTTTTTAGGAATGCTCGATACGAGCTTTTTTTTTTTTACCGATATCCGACAGACTGACAGTGGTATGTCTAGAATTTTTTGTGGGATGACCAGGTAGGGGCACAAATTCGGACAAGGGTGGCACATGTAAACAACCCATAACCTTGAAAAAATGTTCTTTTTTTTTCTTTTACAAAATTACAAAGCGTTAATCATAATTGTCTGCTCTAAACCAAAATAAAGTCAAAGCACAATACCAATGGTGCACTTTCATTAATAATTATCTATGACATTTTGCCATGAATAAATGCATAACTTCATTATATTAAAAGTAGGAGTCATTTCCAGGCTAGCATTCTAGTTCATTTTAACTTTTAAACTGTTAAATTATAATTATTTAAATATTTTTCAACTTATTTAAATTTTTTTCAACTAACAACTGAAACAAGTGAGCTTTAAAACCTAAAAAAAAATCAATGAAATAACATTAACATCAACAAATATCATGAAATGAAATGTCTGGTTTGTTATTTTGTTTGAACCCACTGGTCTCATTATCTGAATTTCAGAAATGTTTTGGAGCACAAACCAAGCTCTGTTTATTGCAGAAAATACTAAAACATTAAACCTCAAATGAAAATGTTGGACATTTATTTTATATTTGCTGATAATAAAAATACTAGTAGGTGTCTGTGGACTGGATTAGGATTTAATGATAGCATACCTAGCTGATGAATCTCCTTCACTATAGCATGCTAACTGCATTAAAAACCTTTCCAATAACCTGTCCTGTGGGGACCTTTAGACTTCTATCATCTCCTCATGTCCACTGTGTCTGTGGGGAGGAACAAATATAACAAACGAGAAAACCATCTAGCCTTCTGTAACTTAAAGTGTCACTGTGAAAATGTCATCATACATTTAGGTTTTATTGTTTATATGTTTTAGTTTTTATGTTTTTAATGTTTAGATGTTCTAGATGTTTCACTGTCTCAGTTTTGGGGGTGGCACCTTCCCCGGACACGCCCCTGCATACCGATATTGTCTGACTCTTAATTTCCGATATCGATATATGCTGTGTCCCCCTCTCATAGAAAAGAAAAACTAAAACATTTTAGGTTACTAACATCATATCTTCTATCGTGCATGCTTACATTTTACACATTTTCTGTGCAGAATGACAACTGGACAACAATTTCAGTTAGTAATGGAAAAGTGCCATATTTATTTAGTCTCAAACAGCAGCTGAATCACATTCTCCCTAAGCTAAGATGTGTGTATTAGTTGGACATTTTTTTTCTTTTTCTGTATATTGCAACTATGATAAAACATTTATAAAACTCTTCAGATAAGGGGTGAAGATTTTGGTTTTTGTCGTAGAGGTGGAAAGAGTACTGAAGTTTTCTACTTAAAAGAAAGTATCAATACTTGGATGAATTTTTAATCAAGTACAAGTAAAAGTATTTGCTTAAATTGTTACTTAAGTAAAAGTAAAAAGTATCTTAAATAAACTGTGCTCAAAGTAAAAGTTACTTAGTTATTTTTTATCAGCGTAAGGAGAGCCTCTTCTAAGTAGTGTAAAAACACACCAGCTCATGACACGCTCGCACACACACACACACACACACACACACACACACACACACACACACACACACACACACACACAGCTCTGCCAAATGAGGACAAACAGCATTTCACAAAGAACAGTTTGATGGATGTAATGATCCGATCATTGAGAACAAGACGTTCACATTGATTTCATGGCGTTTTTCCAGTATTGAATGTTTCTAATGTGATTAAAATTGTCCTTCTTTTGGCAAATCATTTAATTTATTAGTTGCCATGAGTATGTGAAGAGCATTTCAAGCAAAATGTCAAAAAATACTGCAGAAAAACATCTACCCCACTTTTGAAATACAAATTTATAAACCACAATGGATCACTGATGATCACAAGTCTTGTGACCTTCCTTAAATGACCCAAAGAAAATGATGGTGGCAGAGGAGTTGTGCCCGCCCCACAATCGGAAGGTTGTAGGTTCAAACCCCGCTCAGTCTGTCGCTGTCGTTGTGTCCTTGGGCAAGACATTTAACCCACAATACCTGCTGGTGGTGGTTGGAGGGACCGGTGGCACCAGTGTACAGCAGCCTCGCCTCCGTCAGTGCGTCCCAGAGCAGCTGTAGCTACGATGTAGCTCATCACCACCAGGGTGTGAATGTGTGCATGACTGGGTGAATGACTGATTATGTTGTAAAGCACCTTGGGGGGTTCTAGGACTCTGGAAGGCGCTATATCAAATACAGGCCATTTACCGTTCTCTAACATGAGACCACTCTAACCTGTCAAATAATGTAACAAGTCAGTCGAACTTCAAACATTTCAAATGAGCCATAAGGCAGCTGCTAACATTGGCCCTGCCCTACTGTACCTCTACATTAAAGTTCCTTTACTCGTCTCCATTCTAGTGTTTCTCTCTGAACTTCATGCTTATTTAGGGCAGCTGGTTTTTAATGTTTGCAGAGTTCATCCTCGCTCACTTTGCAGTGAACAGCAGTCCAGCATAGCTGGGAGATCCTCACAGGAAGCTGTGGCAGACCGTTTGTTTGATGTGTGGAAGTGGGTTCACTCATTCATTTATCTGTTCACCGCTGACATCAGTTTGTTCATTGTGATCTTCCTAGATTATTATCCAACAAGTGTTATTCTTTCCCTATCCCCTGTATCATCTATTCTGTCAGAATACGCCTTGGGCGCTCAGGTGTCATAGAACTAACCGCGTCTCCTTACCACACACGGTGAACTCTAAATGTTTACTCATGCATTTATTTCCTGTAACACACTTTTCACATGTTTTAAAGAGCTTGTATCATGCTGTTCGATACCTCCAAGACCAAAGATGGACACAATATATGATCAAATGTTACCGCTGACACTATTGAGACACCTTCTTTTATGAAATATGTTATTTTTGTGAGTCATTACTTCAAACCAGAAATAACGTGTGGATTTGATAAAAAAAACACTTCCCCCGTGTAAATTACACAATAATATACGGCTGCAGACCTGTATCATTTCAATTACTAATTTAACTACATTGAACTTAGTTGGAATTTCATTTTTTAACTTAACATTTTTCTCTTATTAAAAAATACTTGTTTTGATTGCTTTTGTAATAATTTAATCTCTTGTTCTTGAGTAAAATAAAGACACAGGCTAAATAATCCCATATTTTTGGCAACAAGCAACTCCTGAGTTCATACACACACAGGGATGGTGCACATAGCGTTTACATTTGAATCGGCTCTAGTGTCAAGTGTTGCATATTTGCACAAACAACATGTTTTAACTCACGTGGACTCCTGGTGTATGAGCAAAGCGCGCCAGGAATTAGCTTGTAATGAGCGTGCACGGTTTTTGTCGCTCTAGCTGTGTGGAGCAGTTGGGGAAACGCATTTCAAAGACGGAACCGAGTCCGACTACAAAACCGAGTGGAATACTGACGTAACACCGGTGTGCAAAGGGGAGCACCAGGAGAGGGAGGGGAGAGGGGATCAGATGGACTGAACCCCCACGGCTAAGACCCATGCAGGTGTTTCTCATTCTTATTCCAACGCTGCGAAGTGCAATATGTTTAATTTATTAGGCCTATAAATATATTTTTACTCAGTAAGGGACATGATTGAAATTGTAGCAAAGTAAAAAGCGTACTCAAGTAAAAATAAAAGTACAGACTTTAAAATGACTTTAAAAAGTATAAATACACAAAAAAGCTACTCAATTTGTCATAATTTAGTCTTTATAGAAGCGCAAATTTTAAGTTTTTGTTTAATTTTCATTTGCAAAAATTCATTAACCACAGTAAAAAAGAAAAAAAACAAAAATATTGCGTCAACTAAATTAACACTGATCGATTGGCGACATGTTTAGACAACAAAACTACTTTTTTTTTCATTTGTGGCTTGGGGGAAAATGATTGACTTTTAATTTGTACTGTACTATTATTATACATTGTGAGACCAAGACGGGAAAACCTGTTTGCAAAGGTACCTATTAGAAATGAGAAGAATATAAAAATCCCAATTTAATTTTTTGTCAGTTATGAATAAAGAGAACTGGAAAATAAAGGGATTGACATGATTTTAGACTTTAGCATCAAATTCTCGAATAAAACTACATATTTGTGTGTTTGAATCAGTTTGTGCATAAGAATGCTTGTGTGTGTGTGCTGAATAAAATCTGTGTGTGTGTGTGTGTGTAGTCATGGCCCATGGTGGTGAGTGCTCCTCCTGACCTTGAGAACAGAGCGCTACGTTGTCAGTCTGAGAGCTATAGCTAATGCTAATGCAGAGAGAATGAAGCCCTCTCATCCACAGGAGTTTTAAGTCTTTCACTCACTGGAAGCAAAAAAAAATGTCCAACGTCTCTTTTTGTTTCGTTCAGTCTCTTTCTTTCACTCTTTATTCTATGTCTTCTGTATTCTCAACTTTGTTGAATGTCTCTTTTTTCCTTCTCATCAGTTTCAATCCATGTCTCTGTGTAATCTCCCTTTTGTCAGTTTCTGTCTTTGGTTTCCTGTCTGTCCTCCCTTGACCTGGTTTACTCTCTTTTCTTACTTTTTCTTTTAAACTTTGTGTGTTTTCCAAAGATATTTAGGAATAATATTGTTTCTTTTCTATAGATAGGTCAAATGCACTATGTTGTCTTAATAACGTGTACTCAACTCCCATTTTGCTTCTTTTTCTGTCCTTTACATGGCTCTTTTGTAACCTTTTCATTTTCTTTTCTCAAACGTTTACCCCTAAATGAAATTCTGACAGTCTAAGGATCTTTTCAGACATTAGCCACCCTTAAAAGGTTTTTTCATTCCAGTATTTTCTTTTTATTTTCGTCTTTTTTTTCTTCCTCTTTCTGTTCTGTGCCAAGTTTGCACCAAATACATTGAGACTCAATGCTGGATATATAATATAATACTACAGAGTTACACTATGGGTATAGATTTACTAAATATCTGCATTTGAAAAGGACTGTGTAATAGAATCAGGGAGAAAAGATGCCATATTGTGAGTATGTATGCCCAGAAATCCTGTTAGAGACCGTGTCTATATTCTCATTCTTTCTATTTTATTTCCAGGGCAACCAGAGTGTCTTTCACTGAGAAACTCAAAATTTAATTTGAGCCCATTGTTTAGTCTGCTTCCAATCCACAATCCTTAATTGTATGAAATGTGCTAAAGCTGTGATCCGTCATTGTACCAGTGATTCACATTATCTCCTCTGACCTGGCTTGGTTTTGTAGGGGTTGAACTTCATCTTCAGAAATAAAAAGGAGACTTGAGGCGCATGGGTATATCAATAAATGCAGCTATTACAGTGAGATAATGCTTCCGGATTCCATGCGGTGTCTGCATATTGTGAATCGCCATGAGCCTGTAATTCAGGCTTTGTAAACTGGTGATAACTTTGAGGTGACATTGAGAAGAATCTGTTTCAAACTTATAAAAGCGCCTGTTGGCTTTTGATACGCTATTGAATCAGATACCAATAATTAATTTCAATTATTGTTGTTTTCTGGAGATGATTTAGAGCATTTCTGCTGTGACAGATAGCAGTGAATAGAGGGAGGCAGGGAGAGGGCGTGGCATGGATTTGAAAAGCTGCAAGGCTTTTAAACTTGGGGTGTTCCAGTTTTCTGCCACCTGACACGTGTTTGACAAAACTTTGTTTTCCTTGAAACAACTGAGTGATTTTGCCCTCTTTAAAAAAAAGTGTTTTTTTTTTCATCTGAAACTAGATGTTGTTATAAAATCATAAACCAAATGCAGCCACCGTGCCCTATTTTGATGTCATCAGTCCACGTGACCATGAGTGTGTGTGCATGAATGTTTATGTGTGTGTTTTCTTGACGTGATGATAGTGGACAAAGTGCTGGGAGCTTGAGCTGTCAACCTGTCACACACTGACAGATATGCAGCCCGTACACCATCCAGGCAACGCTACATGGGATTTGTGAATTGCATGTGTGCTTGTGTGTGTGTGTGAGTCCTTGTGTGAGCTGGTCATATGCAGTCTGGGCATTGCCAGAATACCCATGCATGTACTTTACACCCAAACCCATGTGTTGTCAGAGTGAGAAAACACTGTGACTGATCAGGTCTCTGATATAGGATATTTTTTAACAAAATGTTGTTGCATTTTCACTTTTCTTGACCCCAGTACCTTGCAAGGTCAGAAATGGAGGAGCAGCCAGAAAGAGATAAAGAATAAGGGGGTAAAACACTAGAAATGTACAAAAATTGAAGTTCAGCATTTTCTTATATTATGCAAAACTCACCTTTCACCATGCTTTTGTGCTGAAATGTTGGTCTTTACTGCCTATAAATACTACAAACATAGGAAAAAACATGCCTAAAACAAGTCATTTCAAAATGTCCCAGTTTGTGATGTCACAAAAGGGAAAATTTGCATAAACCATTTCTCACATGGAGGAGCAGCAGCTCCACTCAGAGCCCCTCCTAAAAATCTGAGCTTCTCAGTTTATAGCAGCCAGATCGGGGGAGGGGTGGGCGTGGCCAGCTCCAGCATGTTTTCTTAATGGGACAGAACCCTGAAAGTACTGAAACTGTCAGGAATAAAACTGCTGAAATTGCTTTATGTGAGGGATTTTGTGGAAAAACTTCTTAAACATGTTTTATAGACCATAAGAAAAACATCATAATGTGTCTCCTTTAAAACTACGTAAAAACACTTAAAATGTTTTTTCCTGAGGTACCTGACAGCATAAAATGAATAAAGGCCAATCTTGTGTTTTCTTTCTTGTTACTTTGAGAATTTGATGTCATCCGATCCACCAGGGAGTTCAGAACAACAATCAACACCAACAGGAGAGTATTGCAGGGGGTTTAACACATTTTTAGGAGGCATTACCCAAATGTTTAGCTGTGTTTCTCCTTCCACAGATGCACAAACCAAATCAGGTATAACTTATAGAAAAGGTGACTATTCCAATGAGAATTATTGCCAAGAGTCATTATTGCAATGGAGAAATATTCATCCAAACACACACTTCCTTTGCTTTTTTAGTAGAAATGGCTAAACCAAATCCATTTCATGTGTATATTATTCACACATACACACCAAATATTCTGTATAAACATGTATATTGGTCCCTGATCTCCGTCCAGCAGGTAGGCTTCCTGCTGGTTTCCCTTTGGCTGAACCCTCACACCTGGTGTTTTTGTGTTGAGCCACAATGACCAGAATACCAAGCTGTGAGTGTGAACGTGCATATGTTTTTACATGTGTCTCTGCTACGGTACTACTCTGCTAAAGTATACCTCCCAGCCTTAAAACCTTTGCATGTGTGTGTTTTTAACCACCAGTTATTATGAGTGTGTATTCTACACGTTTTATATATAATTCTAATGTATTTTTGTGTGATTTAAAAGTGTGCATGCATACTGGCAGAGCAGATGGCTAAAATTGAGGGACTCAGTGTGAGACGAGACATCCACCATGATACTCGCGTATCGCACACACACATTTACCAACATCCATCATTAATTTCATTATCATAATACTCTCAGTGCGACGCACCCTGCCTGTCACAAATATGATCACTCCTATCATTCTCACTGTTACACCGTAATTATTTAACTACCTTTGTGTAAGAAAGCATTGCTACCATCATTTGTACCTGCCATTTTAAAAATAAGTTTGGATTAATAATCAGTTGGTATAATTATTCCCTTACTTTGCTTTAATTGCAGTTTTTCCTCCTTTAATTACAGTACGTTTGTTTACCATTGATTGAAATGGACACATTTAAGTGTAACGAAGTCATATGCATCATTCAACATAAAGATCGGGTTTGTTCTTGATCATTTTGGTAAACAAGGGCAGCAAAATGGCAGGTATAGACTTTGAGACAAATGTTATAGATACATGTTGCAGACAGAAAAAGCTGTTCCTCAGTCTTGTGGCTGACTTTGTGGTTGCGCAACAAAACTGGGGTGAATATGTTATTACCTTTAGTCATTGTGTCTATCATTCTATTATTTGCTCTAGAGAGAGAGAGAGAGAGAGAGAGAGAGAGAGAGAGAGAGAGAGAGAGAGAGAGAGAGAGAGAGAGAGAGAGATTTTCTAAGTGGGCTATTGACACGTAATTTCCTCCACATGTCAATATCAACTCATGTATTTAATTCATACAAAGACATCTAAACATTTAAGTCCATAGATTGAGTTATGTGTACTAAAGTGAAAAGACAAAGGGAAAAAGTATTAAACACATGAAGATAACCAGGTGCAAAATGGCATAGAAATCTATAGCATAGCATAGGATATCACCTGAAATCTGTTAGTATTGAGAGAGAAACCCCACCCCCTATCACTACTAATTGATATCAGCTGGTTTAGTCCTAATTGATGGCCTATAAAGGCTCCTCATTACCCATGAGACACACAGGAAAGACTTCATGATGGGTAAATGCAAAGAACTCTCCCAAGATCTTCGTAGTCCTATCATTGAAAAGCATTCTGATGGGAATGTTTTTAGGTGTATTTCAAAAATGCTGAATGTTCCTGTGAGCACTGTGGGGGCCATTATCTGGAAATGGAAAGAACATCAGTTCATCATAAACCGGCCACGATCAGGTGTTCCACATAAGATTCCTGTCCGAAAAATCCAAAAAATAATCAGGAGAGTTCTTCAAGAGCCAAGAACAACTTGGGCAGAACTTCAGGTACCGTTGTTTCAAAGAAAACTAGAAGCAGTGCACTGAACCGCCATGCATCGATGCACGCTCACTACGCAAGACTCCGTTGCTGAAGAAAAAGCATGTTGAGGCTCAGTTAGGGGTGGGAATTTAAAACCGGTTCTTGTTGAGAACCGGCTCCCATTGTTTAAATTCCTGAGAATCGTTTGCCGTTTTTGCAAACAATTCTCTTATCAATTCAATCGGCACAAATGGCATCACCATACTCGTTGCGTAGCTTATGGAAGTTAGTTGCGTAGCTTATGCATTTACTCAACAGGAAACATGGTGACTCAGTGGCACAAATACTCACAAGTTTGGTTATAAAGGATGACAACAGGGCAACTTGCAATACTTGCAAAGTAGATATTTCATCAAAGGGAGGAAACATTACGGACATGCAGAAGCATTTGCACTCAAAACACACGATAACTTTAAATGAATGTCGTGTTTTTGACCCGCTCCGAACTAGTGAATTTCAATGCAGCAGCAGCAACGTTTGCACGTCCTCTCCTGTTAACACTGCAGGTAAGGAATCAGCCAACATTGCCCATCATGTTAGCGTCATTTGCCTTATATACACACCTCCACACTAGCAGACTCCAGCGACTAAAGTCTGACCTGTGGTGAGATTTTGCCCATCCTGCAAAAGCGACAGCAACACTACACCGTACAAGAAGATGACTCCGCCTTCACAAAGAGCATTAAGGAAAACATTTGGAAACAATACCAGGTACGATTGATGACAGAAATACTTAAGGATAGTCATGGTGTCACAATTAGTTATTTTATTTAATTTATTAACTTATGTTTTAGGAGGATAAAACCATGAGGTGAATCATCTTGTTTTCTAGTGGGTCCTCTGACAATAATGCACATAATAATATCACTTCTAAAAAATGAAAGAAGCTGATATCCAGAGATTCCTGGAGGAGACCACTATCTGCAAGGATAACACCACCCTATGGTGGTGGAGCAAGAGACAGACCTGCTCCTGCTGTCAGGACTAGCAGAAACCAAAATTGTACTTTTTGGTTGTCATTCTACACACTGTGTTTGGAGAGGAAATGGCACTGCCCACCACACCAAGAACACCATAGCAACAGTTAAGTTTGGGGGTGGAAGCATCATGGTGTGGGGCTGCTTTTCAGCAATAGGTCCTGGCAGACTTCATATTACTGAAGGCAGGACGAATGGAGAAATGTACCGGGACATTCTGGATAAAAATCTGCTGCCATCTACCAGAAAGCTGAAAATGAAAAGAGCAATACGATGATCCCACACACAAGGCCAAGGAAACAATAAATTGGTTTCAAATGAAGAAAATCAACTTGCTTGAATGGCCCACTCAATCACCTGGCCTAATTCCCATAGAAAATCTATGGAGAGAACTGAAGGTCAAAGTTCATAAAAGAGGCCCAAGGAACCTTCAAGATTTAAAGAGCGTTTGTGTGGAATAATGGTCCAGAATCACTCCTGAGCCATGCAGACGACTACTAGAGGCGTCTAGAAGCTGTAATCACCAACAAAGGCTTTTCTACAAAGTATTAAATAAAATGTGTTCAAGAATTATTCCCTGTGTCATTTCACGTTATTTATTATGACTCAACTTAGTTACTTAATTGTTCTGATTTCTTTGTATGAATTCAATTTTTGGCTTGATGGCAACATCTGGAGCAACGTTTGTGTCAATAGTCCACTTAGAAATATCCTTACTGATAAAAATACTGACGTGTCAAATACTTATTCTCCCTGCTGTGGATGGATGGATGGATGGATGGATGGATGGATGGATGGATGGATGGATGGATGGATAGATGGATAGATGGATGGATAGATAGATAGATAGATAGATAGATAGATAGATAGATAGATAGATAGATAGATAGATAGATAGATAGATAGATAGATAGATAGATAGATAGGAGCCAGTTGAGGTGGCTTGGGCATGTGATTAGGATGCCTCCTGGACGTCTCCCTGGTGAGGTTTTCCAGGCAACTGAGAGTACACCTAAAGGAAGACCCAGGACACGCTGGAGGGACTATGTCTCTCAGCTGGCCAGGGAATGCCTTGGGATTC
The DNA here is from genome assembly GCA_006937985.1 of Aphyosemion australe. Classification (NCBI taxonomy): domain Eukaryota; kingdom Metazoa; phylum Chordata; class Actinopteri; order Cyprinodontiformes; family Nothobranchiidae; genus Aphyosemion; species Aphyosemion australe. The sequence goes on along the minus strand of SSNS01000051.1, from coordinate 668,661 downwards.
CCCCAGAAGAGCAGGCCCAAGTGGCTGGGGAGGGGAAAGTCTGGGCCTCTCTGCTTAGGCTACTGCCCCTGCGACCCGACTCTGGATAATCGGACGAAAATGGATGGGCGTTTTCATTGTCGGAACTTCAGGGTAATTTCTGAGAGTGGCAATACAATGGCTCAGTCCTCTCAGCTGTTGTCTCCATACAATTTCAGCCCCTCAGACGTCAGCATATTGGCAGTGAGTGATGTCACTGATCAGTGCCAAAAAGGGTCCACAGATTTTAAAAACATTAAAAGTTTTATTCTGTCAAAGTTGTGACTAATTTAATCCATTCGGTGGACCGTGAGAGCAGCTGTATGACATAAAATGTGTTCAGCGACCAGAAGAAACACGTTTTTTTATGGAGCTCTGTGAGACAACAAAGCCCCATGAACTACGTCATTGTGGTTGGGATTCCGCTGCATTTTTCTGTGTTGGGTGTTAACAGCGATTTAAAAACAGCAACTCTTCTAATCTTAAAAATATCAGTTATTTGGGTCGACGTCTATTGACGTCATTTCCTACTGAGCTACAACCAGTTGGCGTGAGTTAACCAAAGTTCTGCTCAGCAACTCTACCGGGCCATTCCGAGTACCTACCCCTGTTCAGGTACTCTGTTGGTTCCTGAAAATGGCCCAGAAAAGGGCTTGTTCGACACGCCCATGCCAAGAAGATCCGGTAAAAGTACCTTGAAGTTCTGGTAGTGGAAACACACCTTTAGATAGTAGGGGTGTGTATTGGCAAGAATCTGGCAATATGATATACAGTATATCACAATACAGGGAGATAATTCAATATATTGCAATGCTATAAAAGAGTTTTATTTGAAATCTCAAACTTGATGGTTCCAAGACGCACCAAGTGTTATCACGAGATCTCGTTATTCCGTCAGAATGAAGGCGATAAAAACTGCTGCCACCTGGCAGTCAGACTTTGAATTGCATCATACAAAAGATGTAAGAGTTAGTGTTTGCATGTAAATTCTCAATAAGAAATTAATACACTGCTTTAAATATTGATTCAGTATCATAACACAAAAATCGTGATATTTCAGTGTGTCAATGTTTTTAATTGCAAGCAGGCAGGGTGTGTATTGGCAAGGATCTGGCGATATGGTATAGATCACAATATAGGGAAGACATAACGATATGTTACAACACAAAAAACTGGACAATAGTTGTAATTTTTATGACTGAATATTTTTCAAAATCTCAAACTTGATGGTTCCAAGACACATCAAGTGTTATCGCAAGATTTTGTTGTTCAATCAGACAGAAGGCAGTAGGAACCGCTGCCACCTAGCAGTCAGAATTTGAATTACACCATACAAAAGAAATACACTAAATGTAAAATCTCAATAAGAAATTGATACACTGCTTTTAAATATCGACTCAGTATCATAACACAAAATATAACAATATTTCACTGTATAGATATTTCCTTTAATCCAAGATAGATAGATAGATAGATAGATAGATAGATAGATAGATAGATAGATAGATAGATAGATAGATAGATAGATAGATAGATAGATAGATAGATAGATAGATAGATAGATAGATAGATAGATAGATAGATAGAAAGAATGTGTATGCCTATAGCAGTGATTAACTCATTTAGCAGGCTGGAGCTCTTTTGTCTTTAAATGCTCTCACAGTTTAAATGGTAATTAAACAGCAGTTCTGCTGTCAACAGCACACATTCACATTGGCACTACACACACACACACACACACACACACACACACACAGCAGACATGCAGGCACGCACACAGGCCCTGCTGTTTAAATGGTAATTAAAAGGCCATTTCAGTATCAACATCTGGGCATACTTATAAAGGATGACATTAAATGACACACACATGTGCACACACACACGCACGCACACACAAAATGCTGGTTGTGAGGCTGTTACAGAGCTCTTTGTCACACTAGATTTCTTCTCACCTGAATGAACTAACAAGAATGAATATAAAGCATGTTAATAAAAATTTCAATTTAGACAGTGGGACAAACGTATCTCGACACTTGCCTCATTTTAGTGGTCGCGCCCAGAAAAAGCCTCTGTGACCCCGACACTCAGACATATGCACACATAAATTAACACAGTTATGGTTGAAGGTTGCTCTGCTGGTGCTTATTAAGCAGGATTATCACACAGACATGTCTTCATTAATCACAGAATCAGACAGACGGACTCACACGTACTCACGTAGTGGAGGTGTTACTCAGGTGCCTGCCAGCCCTTGGGACCCCTGCTGTAAGCTTTGCCTTCTCTTGTCATTTTTGCTCCTCCTCCATCTAATCATGTATCACTCCATTCAGCTCTCTCTTCTCCATGTGTCATTTTTGCAGCTGACCATTCTCATCATCTTCTGCCACATCAAGCTTTTTCCCATTGTGACCCCTCTAGCAGATAAACAAATGTGTTTAGATACTTCACCTAATGCCATCTTGGCTTTAACTTTATGTTTTCAGTGATTAACCTTGACAAGTGTTTTTATTTTTTACTTAACTCATCTGAACTCAGAACAGCCACAATCACATCTATGCAGGTTCAAGTGTTTAAGGTTTAGATATAATGATTTTGGTCATGATAGCAAAAAAATATGTGGTGGGTAGTAATGTTTGATCCTGAAGGTCATTGGCTTAAATGTGGCCATTCTGTGTTGCAGTCTCTTCTTGCATGGGATTTCTGCAGATGTTGTAGTAACTCTGATGTGTTTGTCCAAAGAGATTTTTTTTAACACCAGTCTTTTTGTTGTTTCACATGCATGCCATTGTGTGTGTGTGCTTGTGCCTTTGTTGTGTCTTCATTTCAGTGTATTTTATCATTTCTTCTGTCTGGCGTTGAGGGAACAATAAAGATAAAACAGATGCCGGCAGATGCCCTGTTTAAAGATGATCGGCCCGTCTCACCATACTGTTAAAAACTCACCAGGGACAGAGCAACATTTAACACAAGCCATTTACATAACAAGACACATGGCAATGTGGCTCTGAAAGACAAAGTAATAGAAGGACGGGCTGGTGTGGGGTCGGTGGTTGGTAAAAACGGTAGTAATAAAAGAACAAAAACGACAAATAAAAGATAAAAATGATGACACTGCAACAAAAAAAGTGTTTAGTCAGACTGTAGTTAGATATTGAAGAAAAAGCATTACATACTGGGAATAAAAACAAAGAAAATACCTATTTATGAACCTATCAACTTCCTGATACTGGTTGTGTAGACTGCCGTAAAATAGAGAAATGTGTTACAAAACATGTTTGCTCTTTTATGATTATTAGAAATTGAAGCAAAATATATTGTTAGTATTTTTAATTTGAAAACTTAAAAATGTAATAAACATTTTTTTTTAGAAGAATCAAAATTTTGCATTAGAGGTGTACAATTGGAAACTGTTCTTTGAGCCCCTATATAACATATGAAACTTTCTTGGGATTTAAAATGTCCCAGGAGCCATGATAAATGGTCAGATACAACCCCACAATAAAGTCCCACACAGGTTAAGACTGGTTTATCCCGCACACCCAGCCAGGACATGAATATTAAATGAGCTGCATGCCGATTGGCCGGTTTACCCTGATAGCGCTATGACTCTGCCTGAAGCTAGTTACTGTGTACAGGGTAGAATGCGGGAGTGTGGACTAACGAGGAAAGAAGCGAATGTCCGGCTGGTTGTGGAGCAAGGGTTGGCGGACCAACTAGGAAGAGAATAAAAAGAACAAGCTGTGGATCTATCTGGCATTCATTAGATGGGTGTGTCCGAATCCAGGGTCTGGATGCTTGTGAGGACGTGTACTCAGTGGTCCCCCGAGGTCAGGTCCTTCATCTACCGCTAAATCCGGAAATAAACGGCTCTGAAATCGGACAGCCTAGCGTCATAAATCACAGCCCCTACATCCTGTCACAGAGCTCATTTGCTGGTGATTTATTAAACAAAATTTATTGGAAATAACTAACTAACAATGCATATAAACAGGCTTTTAATTTTACTTTAACCGTATTTTTTTATAAACACATTTGAAAGTGTAATGCTCTGCTGATCCTTCTGCCATCGCAAATTTGTCGTACCACGACCGCTGCGCAAAGCATCCTGGGATAGCCTCTGCCAGCAAGGACCCACCTGAACCATCCTCGAAATTTGGGTGAAACGAGGCCGCATCTGAGGACGCATGGATGAGTATCCTTCGAATTTGGACAGCACTTGCTGGGACGTCAACGGCCTCGAAAGGCGGACTCACAAGCATCCAGCCCCTGGATTCGAACACAGCCATAGTCTGGTTATTCCCTGTGCATCCTGGAATGTGTCCATCCTCCAACATTCCTTTGTTGTTTTCCTCTTGTCCAACAAGGACATTAGCAGTAGAGCAGGCTAGCAGTAGAGCAGGCTAGCGTTGTTCAGCGGTTAGCATTACCACTAAGAAGGATAAAAGGAGAAGATCATAAAGCTCTAGCATTACTCTAACCCTTACACTAACACTAACCCTAAACCAAACCTGTTGACGTGGATTGGGAAATGTTACTTTAAGGGTGTGCGTCTAAGCTCTTGACATGTTAAACTAGCTTTTCTCAGAACAAACCATTTCTCAGCGACCATTACAACATTGCTAACTTACATAGGAAACAGATATTTTGGTATGTTAGACACGTCAAGCTGCCTATATTCAACAACATGGTAAATATGCTTTTTAAATTCTAGGACTGCTTTAGGTCTTTTAGTGTTAATTTTATTTGAACTCCCAATATTACGTACATATTTTAGATAACATCTAGATGTTTTTCCATAACTTTTTCCATAACTGAACTGGTCCAACAACACAGATGCTCTGTATAAGAAGGGCCAAAGCCGCCTCCATCTCATGAGGAGGCTGAGGTCCTTCGGAGTTAAATCCCAGCTGCTGAAATCCTTTTATCACTCTGTTGTTGTCTCTGTTATTCATTCTGCTGTGGTCTGCTGGGGTGTAGGCAGCTCTGACCGAGACAGAAAGAGACTGAACAAGCTAGCTACCAAAGCTAGCTCGGTTCTGGGCTGCCCACTGGATTCTGTTGAGGAGACGTGTGAAAGGAGGATGCTGGGGAAGATGACCTCCATCTTAAGAAACCCCTCCCACCCACTGCACTCCACTGTGGAGATCATGGACAGCTCCTCCAGAGGTAGACTGAGACATCCCAGATGTAAAACTGAGCGCTATCGTAGATCTTTCATCCCCTCTGCTGTAAGAGTGTATAACTCCTCAGTTTAAGCTGTACTGGTATCATCCTGGTACACAATAACACCAATGCAATAATCATGTGTTCTATACTTGTGCAATACCGGATTCACATTGTTGTCTGTGTCTCTTACAGTATGCTGCATAGTGCTGGTACCAAGTTTGTTTTTATCTTTATTTGTGGGTTTTTTAGTGATCTAAGATTACAATACTAGATTACTGCCTATGTGTATATACATGTATCCTTGTTTTTATCTTCTTCTAATTACCTTTTGAGTGATGGTGCTGCTGTGACAAGTGAATTTCCCCACTGTGGGATCAATAAAGTATATTCTATTCTATTCTATTCTAAAATAACCAAATATATGCTGAAATCCAAGTAACCTCTTGTCCTCACAACCAACATTCATACAGGATTTAGTTTCTCATTCACTCATACAGACTTTCTATTTCATTCAGCTTAGTTCATCAAGTTCAAAAGACATCAAAGTGTCTGTCTTCTGCCTTTTCTGTCTTTTCCCGTCTATGCCTGCTCCCTGAGAGAGCATAATTACCAGTACAGAATGATAACACCATTAATAACTGTGTGCACAGTCAGGATGAGACAATTCCCAGAGTAAGACTCATTTCATGCTTTGACAATTCCTCCAGGAATCATGGCACACAAAGACCACTTCAGGATTTGTTATATTCCTACAACCGCTTGAAAAAAAAGTTCAGGACTTTTCCATTCACTACTCCTCCTTTTTCTTCTTTTTAATTTTATTCATTTCATTCTATCCCTTCCCCTGACCTGCCATCATTCTAACTTTCCATATGTTTATTCATCCATTTTCCATTTGGATTTTTATTTCATCTTTTATCTTCTCCTTTTATCCTTCTTTTCAACCATGTCTTAATTTTTCTACTTCTGTTTGAGGCAGCAAACATGTTTCATCTCTCTGTTCTATTCCTGTCTTTTTGCCATAACCTTCTTTTTCTCTGCCTGTGCTTCCATTACTTCTTTGTCCTTCTGTCCTTCCTTTTTTAACCCTCTATCTTAATTTGCTCATATTTTTATTTTCGCCCTTCCATTGATCCATCCCTCTATTCAGCCACATGTCCATCTCACAGGTCATAAATCTGCAGCTCTGCTATAACGGAGCATCGTCTCCCCCGTCCGTAAACAGGCCACACCACTGTGAGCACACATCTATGAGGCAGCAGCCAAAAAAAAAAAGACAGCATTAATGTACACACACATTTATTGCATGTTTCCCATTGAGGTCCCAAGCTCTTAGGGGTTTTCCATTCCTCCCAAAAGTGTTAGATTTTATTTTGGAATATTTCTATAAATCATTTTGTCGTGTAAACATGCCCCTGAATTCTGGACATCGCTGAATTTGAGTTTTCTTTTAATAAACATATAAGAAATGGACTTAAAATACACACTCTGTGGACGCATACCCATGGAAATGTGTGGCCACATAAACACATGCCACACACAACCCATATTCCCTCTACACTATGACATGGCCATAACTCAAGCCACGCTACCAGGTAGTGTGAAATATGACAGCCCCACATTGCTGCGGCGGAGAGTGTGTGTACACGCGCGCACGTGAAAAAGAAATAGACAGAGCATGTGTGTGTTTATGGCAACGACAAGCGTCCACCCCAGTGTCCTTGTCCGTCTCTTAGTAAACTTTTCATTGGGTCAGACATTAGCATAGGCAGCTAACTATAACCCACATGATGGATGGAGCCACAACTCTATCTGTGATGTGACCCATGCACAGAGCCTCAATGGATAGAAAGGGCACTTCCTGGTGGATCATGCTAATGCCTCTGGTGCAGGTGGGATGGCCGATGTAGAATTTCAATAATGCTGCTACTGAATCTATCTGCAGACGATGCATGATAATGCTATCTATTTGAAATCAGATGGTAAGAAATAAATAAATGAAATGGACAGGGAAATTAAGAAATCATAAAAGTGCATCACTTTGTCCAGAAGTTTTGTATTGCTAAAAATCTTTGTTATCTAACCCTTCAATTGGCATTCAAACCCATTCTTCGACCATATTTAGGCCCTATATTGCATTGAGGCAACAATTGTATTTAACTGGGAAAAAATGTTTAATATAAAAATATATATATGTATGTATATATGTATATAAATAAATATATATATATATATAAAGTCTGACAAACTTTTTCCTGAGACCATTTTGCACCACACTTCCTGCTGATGTCACCAGCCCGGGACTATTTCAGAAAGTTGGAATTTACTGCTCGCGGCTCAGTCTATGGCTGTGTCCAAATCCAGGGATTGCGTGCTCATGAGGTCAGATTTTAAGACCAGTGACGTCACAGTGCCGTGAATAAGACTGTCCAAATTCAAAGAGTGCTCATAATGCAGCCTTGAAATCCGTTCTTCTTTTCCCCGATTTTGAGAACAGGTGCGGTGCAGTCTCCTGTGGTCTTCTTACCTCTATAAATCCCGTGATGCACTGCGGGATTGATTTCTGTACCGGCAACAATGGCGGAAGAAACGGGAGACGCAGCAGTACAACTAGTTTATTCAAATCTGACTGTATGAAAAGTAAAAGTCTGAAGTGGTTATATTTTTAGGCGTTTCCTGTTTTAATTAGGCCTGTTTTTGTATTCTTGTTCTTAATTACAGTTTATAAAATTGGTATATCATAAATCATAAAAAAAATCATACAATTAACCGTAAATAATTCGGCATAGGATCCATAATTTGTAATAGATTTCCTTTAAGCAGTTGCTAGGTGACCGGAGAACTTCCGCCAAAGTAGGGGCGGGTATTATTTAAGGCTAGACTGTCCACATTCACAGCCGTTAACATCTGGTCTCACCGGTAAATGGTAAATGGTCTGTATTTGTATAGCCCATTCTTAGGGTTCTACAACCCCCCAAGGCACTTCACAACACAATCAGTCATCCACCCATTCACACACTGGTGGTGATGACCTACATTGTAGCTACAGCTGCCCTGGGGTGCACTGACAGAGGCGAGGCTGCCGCACACTGGCGCCACCGGTCCCTCCGACCACCACCAGCAGGCAAGGCGGGTTAAGTGTCTTGCCCAAGGACATAATGACAGCGACAGACTAAGCGGGTCGCAAACCTGCGACCTTCCGATTGCAAGGCGGCCACTTAACTCCTCTGCCACCATCGATCATGGAAGAACACGTTCTCCTGAGACTAGGGCTGCACGATATTAGGAAAATCTGCGATATGCGATAACAGTGCTTAATATTACGATATCGATATGACTTGCGATAAATGAACAAATACTTAAATCTGCAGTTTTTGTATACTTTAGACATACCACTCCATCCTCTATCATTAGTATTAATACAGTAACAAAATGAAATCATGCAAGTTTACATTACAAAATTAGCATGATCTGTTTCAATATTTTTGTAAACAATAATCATTAAAATATGTTGGAGCGATTTAAAACATTAGGACAACACTGTAGAACATTTACAGAGCTAAACGAATATGTTTACTCTCGTAGCACTTAACAACTACTTCCATTATTTCCTTGTACCGCTTTGATTGTTTCCTCATAAGGAGTTCCACCCATGGGCATCTGCTGGGCTGTTGTGCTCTTACTTGTCTTAACGTCAGAGACTTTGGGTTTGCTAACGCTAGCTTTCTAGAGCCCAGTTTATAGATCTTTATGGTTGTGTTGGAGGTGACAACGGATATTTGTCATGTTTCCCCTCATGGTTGCCACAAGTGTTTGGCATGTCTTGCAAAGTACTTGTGTTTGTTGAACACAAGTACTTTGAAATAATAGTCATGCTGTTTGAATTATGAGTTCTTTCTCGCTAACATTTTCCACACACGTCTCACCCTCAGTCATTGCGACGCTCTCTAAGCTAACTCAGGCGTTTGCTAGTCATCCTAATGAAGTGCCGTCCACCTAGGAACCAAGGCATCTAACCTATAAGAACCTAACCAATTGGCCAAATGGGTGAAGGGCTATATTTGATTTGTCAAAAACCTCTTGCTTCCGTTTTATTGACAAAATGCATTATGTGTAGCAAAAATCTGAGATGACCATTAATTGCGATATTTTTCTGTTCTTTGCGATATGCCTATTGTGCATGCTGATATTGCAATAACAATATATTTTCAATATATTGTGCAGCCCTACCTGAGACCAGTGAGGACGGGTACTCATGAGCATGCAACCCCTGGATTTGGACACAGCCATTGTTTCAGCTGAACTCTTACCTGTCGTTCCAGTAGAACCTTGTCCGGCGTTTCCCAGTCCAGTGGTCCACGTGCTCTCATTTCCTTTCGAGCTGCGCACCGCGGGTCCTATATTAACTGCGCGTCTGCTCAAACCCAGTGTCAGTCTCCTCCACGCTTGGGTCATACATCATGCCACATTCCATCTCATGCTTGTGTCTGTTCAGTCCAGTCCTAGCCAGATCCTGACAATGGGTTTTTGAATCAAACCTGTGGCTTTTTTCTCTATAATAATCTATATATTATCTATATAATCTGGTGTCCAACACCTGAGACCTGAGAATGTCCTAAAATGTACACTGTACTATGGGTAAGTTGGGACCCAGATTTAAATCAAGAATTAATTTTAAAGCTCTCATCCACTCATTTTTTTTCAATACCTTTGCTGTGGTCTCTTGTGTCTTGTGTGTTGTTTTCTGTGAAAAAGAAAGCTCTTGCGCTTCTTTATCAGGAAGTAGAAGTTAACCAGAAAAGTGTATGTGTGTGTGTGTGTGTGTGTGTGTGTGTGTGTGTGTGTGTGTGTGTGTGTGTGTGTGTGTGTGTGTGTGTGTGTGTGTGTGGGGGGGGGGGGGGGGTCAGAAAATGGCACGATCTGAAGTTATACTTATTAGTATTCATGATATACAGACATCTCGCCTCTGATTGGCTAACAGCAACCCAACTCTTCCACTGACTCTGTTTGCTCTGCCATGTTGACTTTGGCAAATAACAAGCCTGAACCAGCTTCTACTGGCTGAGATGTTCTCTTCTCCCTCCTGGCTGAAAACATCAAAACAGCCTTCTTTGTTTTGAGCCAAGATGGGCGAGTCCATGAAAGCAAGATTACATGTAGTGTGACGTCGATCTGTGTGGCTTCTTTTGACCTGATTGTTTTCCCGTCTATTTCTATCAGCGGCTAATGCAGGAGATAAAGGTTGAAGAGTTCTTTGATGTTAAACCTGCATGTGAAACTCAAAGTGGCCAATAATATTTAAAAAAAAACAAGTACAAATCGGTTTCTCATAAGAATGAACATGCAAACAGAGATTCTAATTTTTGCTGTTCTAGTTTTAATCATTTTCATTCTAAATGCTCTGGTCTGCAATAAACAAAACTTAAACTTACCAATGCAACAGATATTTTACATTTTTGTTCATTTACACCAGTTAGCATTAGCAAGTTTCTGACAAAAATGCACATGAACATGTCTACTTTGTGGACGTTGTGTGTGGGGTTGAAGTGTGTCTTGTCTGGCTTTAGGCTGGTGAAACTATCTGAGCTGCTGATTTCTGAGTCTGGCTTTCAGAGCAGATCTCAGGAGGACACAGAACATCTACCTTTGACTGAATTAACATGAAGTTCTTCAGGCAACAGAGAAGAGAAAATAGAATCAGGAGCCGGAAGAATCGACAGTATATGCTTTCACTAATTATGGTTTCATTCTTTGAAACAGAGATTATAATATTGCCCGTGGTGATTAAAAACACACATACACTCTTCTCTACACACATACGGTACCAACACAGTTGTCTGTGTGTGTCTGATGAGAACATTTTTATTCTCCTCTACAACATTTCTTCACATTGCTTGATTTTAAGCCCTGATGGGGTTCCACTCAAGGGATAATATGCTAATGATCAATTTTGAGCCATTTACTCTTAAAGGAGACATTTTCCATCTTTTCTTTTCTTACTTTGTACATTTTCCTGCAGATCTCCAACCATTCAGTCATCTTTTCAACCACCTGCCGGCCCCATCCCCTTCTGTTTGGTCAGGGCCCATCATGGTCAGCCGTGTTGTTAAGGGATTAGTGACAGCCCGGTCAGATGGCCTCCTTCAGATTCTATCCCCCAACTCACCAGGGATCAAAGAGAGACACAAACACACACACAAACTTATATCACAAGGGAAACCACATAACATTAGAACTCCAAAACATTCCCAACAGGAGAGCGGGACATGCTGAGGGCTTAGCTCTGTGACATGATGGCGGCCTGTTGTAAAAGTGTGCATCTGCTGCGCATTTGTGCAATTTTGTGTTTGCATGTGTTTGTTTCGTACGTCCTAATGCGTGAGGCAGGTATAGGAACGAGATCACAGAGATGATTTGACAAAAGGATGTTGACAACAGTCATTTGAAACGGAATTGATGTCAGGTTCTTTTCACAGCGAGAAGTTTCCAATAATATGCATGCTGTTCCGTGAGTGTGTTTTTGTGCACATGCTTTGTGTTTATGCATGAAAAAGAAAGCAAGGGGACGTATTTATTACAAGAGTGTACTAACTTGATGCAGCAATTTAACGTCCCACTTCACTACTGTCATACACAATCATGCAAGTTGGGGTGGGTGCTCCATGAATGCATCTGACACACAAAATGAGTATGCACACAGAAATTGCATTTGCTTCTGCATAGAACGACACACAGAGCTTATATGTACAATATATAATGAGTGATTAATAAACACAGCAAGTATTGACATGGCAATATAGAAGGAATTACAAATATTATGACTCTTAAGAGTAAAATGTACATGCACACACAATAACATGGTGACAGAGTGTATAATTATCCTGTTATCAATGAGACTGCACTTCTGTCGTTCTCTGGACCACTGGAGTGTGTCATTACGTTTCCTCAAAACCTCATCTGTCTCTCACACAGACAGGCACACACGTATTTCGCTTGTAAGGCGACGATAACATTCCATTCCTGTTAAAATTCTGAAAGAGAAAACAGCCACAAAGGATGATGTGAAATCCAACCATCTGATGCTAAAATAACGTTGGCAACTCTGAATCAACACTAGGTTTAGCAGACACAACCGGCATCTCACCTTACACTGAGTAAGTCCTGGTTAGCCTTCTAACCTAATCAAAGTATTGAAATTTTGTTAGTTTTAGTCTTCAATGTTTTTTGTAGTTCATTGCACTAGTTTTCCTGCTTTAGTTTTGGTCTGCTTCCTAGTTTTAGTAATTCCCTGCAACCTTAAATGTTTGTAGTTCCTGGTTAGCCTTCGTACCTACTCACAGTACCATCACTAGTCACCAGCCACTTTTAGTTTTCTACTCAATGTCTTATTGATATTTTGTTAGTTTTCTAGTTTTAGTCTTCAGTGTTTTTTGTAGTTCATTGTACTAGTTTTCCTGCTTTAGTTTTGGTCTGCTTCCTAGTTTTAGTAATTCCCTGCAACCTTTAAAGGCCCTATCAGTGATATTCATAGAAATCATGGTAAAAACTGCGACTCTTTAGCGCCATGCAGTTTCAAGTAAGTATTGCAGCTACGGTGGCCCACTCAAAAAGGCAACAACTCCAGCGTTCACTCCAGCTATCTGGTTCGTTTTTTTATAAAAAAGCATGAGATTGATTTATTTCCAGTCTCTGTAGCCTAACCCACACAAAGCATATAACTACTCAAGCAGGTAAAAAACATTTTTTAATGAGTGTTCAGTCTTAATGCATAATGCCACACGTAGCCCCCCCTCCCCATCCCCCGACAAGACGATGCGC
>SSNS01000051.1:623832-655434 GCA_006937985.1 Aphyosemion australe | reverse complement strand
TGAGGATCGAGATGGAGCTAACATCAACCACTGGCTGTTTAGCGATCGGATAGCCGATGAGGTTTGGCTGGAGCCGGGGACACGCTGTGGAAATAAAGTACCGGTAACTAATGCTAACATGGCTACCGGCTAGCGGACCACCGTTGGGAGAGACACGGCAGGCTGCGGTAAGAGAGGAGACTTTAATAGAAGGAGCTTTCTTGAAGAAGGACTTTGGAACTGATACGTTGGGACCGGATTGGGAGCTTTATTATGAAGAAAAGATCAGCTGAGGTGAGTCATAAAAACAACACTTAGAGGCTGGTGTCTAGCTGTTGCGGGCGGGGTTCTCATCATATGCGGCTGCTGAGTGTTGGAAATCAATAAGACCTGACATATTTGATGTGTCTTTTGATTTCATTGTTTGTTATTCAAACTAACAAAGTCCAGCAACAGTGTAACAGCTAGTCTCGTCTCTTCTTAGTTGAATTGTCAGACGCCATGCTTCCACGGCGCACTGCTGCCCTCTGCTGTTTCTTTCAGGTTACAGTCATAGTGCAAACGCGTAACTCAGAGCTCGTATGTCCCTAAATAGCTACCGTATTTCAAGATGGAGGATGACCATGGAGCGTCGACCACAATTTATGTATTAAAAATGTAAAATTTGAAGCTGAGAGGAATATTTAGAATTGATGTTGGTGAGAAATATTAATGAAAAGGGACAAGTTTGTGCACTGGATGCACAGAATTTGGTAGTAAACAGGTAAAAATATTACACATTGTGGCTTTAATGTTTAAATTCATTTATAATTCCTGGTTAGCCTTCTTACAGTATACCATCACTAGTCACCAGCCACTTTTAGTTTTCTACTCAATGCCTCATTGATATTATGTTAGTTTTCTAGTTTTAGTCTTCAATGTTTTTGTAGTTAGTTGTATGAGTTTATTGCCTTACTTTGGTCACCTTACACATTTAGTTTAATCATTGTTTTTACATACTTAATAATTCCTGGCTGGCCACTTTTAGTTTTCTACTCAGTGCCTCATTGATATTCTGTTAGTTTTCTAGTTTTAGTTTTTAATATTTTATATGTAATTAGATGTAATTCCAATGTTCATTTTTGTGTGTTCTGTAATGTAATGTGCTGTTCTTGCTGCTGTAAAGCACATTGAGTTGCCTTTGTGTAGGAAATGTGCTATATGAATAAAGCTGTCTTATTTTAGTTGGTGGGCTAGCTCCCTTGGAAGATATCAAGTTGTTTATATTACTTGTTGTTCAAACCAAATAAACTGGCACATTTGTGCCAGAGGAGTACTAACTCTACTTATAGTTCCTTCTAAGCCCCCCTGCCCTTTTTTGAAGTGAACCAAGCAATAACGCTCATTTCAGACATTTCAATACATGGCGTTATTGGGTCACTGACCAGTAGAGAGCTGGAAAATAGTCACAAAAACATGTGAATTACTAGATAACAATTTTTGAAGTTTTAACAGTGTTGTGCAAGAAAGCGACACAAATAAAAAAGCAAAAACATAGTTGCAATGTCACATGTACATTTGTTGTTTTTCTTTGCTCCTTCCACATTTGTTTGCTCTTTCTTTTGTATGCGTGTGTGCATGCATGCGCGTGTGTGCGCCTGCATGTCTATAGTCTATCCGGTTGTTTGGTATCAGTTTCAGCCTTTAGAGAGCCACTGTAACAAAAACAGGCTCAGAGAAAGTGAGATGCAAAGAAGGGACACGCTGTTTTAAACTAACAGATGAATGATAATAAAACAAATTTTCATTCATTTATTGAAGTAATTCTACAAAGTGAATCAAGCCAGTTTTATTCAAGACTAAAGCCTTTTCATAATTGCAAATCTATAAGAGGGATATAGTTTAAAACTAGCACAAAAGACATGAAGATTATGAAGAAACAGAAAAGACAGAGAAAGTAAAAGAGGTACAATGAACATGATATGGAGGAAAAAAGCACCAGATTCTCTGTTGTTATGTGAAATGACAGTAGCCTTACAGACCTATGGGTCCACGACCTGAAGGGCCTGAAAAAAAAAAGTTTCATAGATTCAGGGTAGAAATGCCAGCTAGCTTGCAGCCTCATCCCATGATGAAACCTTCCTCGGTGGGTTGATTGGCCTCGAGAATCACCAGCCCTCACCTCTCTTTCAGCTGCATATCAGCTTAAAGGCACACACACACACACACACAATAAGAGTGGTGACCTGACAGTAGAATCAGAGGGTGAGAATAAAATCTCCCCATACTCAACTGACCTCTAATTAGTGCTCTTGGCAAAGTGGTCCTTCCTAAACAGACTCACACAGACACCCACAAGAATCAACAGACACTTGCGTTGCACACACGATGGAGGGAGTAGTCCTGTGTGATGTGCACACCAAATGGTCATGTAAATATATTAAGTGTTGCTTCTCCTTCGTAATATGTTCAAGATAGATGAATATATAAAGTTAAAGTCCCAAGTATTCATCACACACTGGTGAAATTACATCTCCGCATTTGACCCATCCCCATGGTGGGGAGCGGTGATGATGTAGTCCTTTTATTTGAATAAAATTTTGCTCCTTTTTCCAGGTCTTTCTTTCGATCTGCCCTCCTCTTCTCTTTTCTCTCTCCATTTTCTTCTTCTTTTCAGAGGCATTATCTAATCTCTTCCAGAGACAGGAGCTGTCTATAGGCTCGTGAAGCCACCTTGTATATTCATTGAAAAAACACAGCTTAAAAAAGAAGCAGTGTTTAGGCTGAAAACTTGAGATTGTTTATTGATTTTTATTTGTGTCGTTGAATAAGTCTGTCTGACCATGATGTCCCAGAAGGGGTTTGGCTTGGGACACAGCATTAGGCACGCACATGCAGAGGCAGACACAACATGTGCCTGCACCGCCACAAGGGGAACCACACACACACACTCACACACACACACACACACACACACACACACACACACACACACACAGAGAGAGAGAGAGAGACAAAGAGAGAAAAATACATCTTTGAAGCATTTTTTGAAAATATTTGTTGTTGCTATAAATATTTTAACTCCTGTAAAATGTAGGAATATAATTCAAATTGATGTTATTTTGAAGTAGTTAATGTTACCCTGATGCTGATGAGCTAACAGCTCTAACTTCATTTAAATATATAAAATAATAATAATAATAAAAAATTCCCATCTCACCCTCCGTGGGTGTTCTCATCCTTCCAAGCTCGGGTCCTCTACCAGAGGCCTGGGAGTTTGAGGGTTCTTCAGTATCTTAGCTGTTCCTAGAGCTGCACTTTTCTTTTAATTATTATGTTTTTTACATGTTAGAAATTAACTTCCTAAACTAACTACATTAAATTCTTACCAGGATTTTGTTTCGGTTGATAACTGAAACGAAATGATGAAAACAGGACAACGTCATATAACACTGCAGACTGTAAAAGCTAGATTGTAAACATTTGGATTTCTTTCAAGTCATTCATCTCCATCTTATAACAGAGTGAGTCTGCAGGACGCCTAATGATGGCGACAGATGCTTAATGTCTTCTTCACAATACTGATGCCATTAAACACAAGGCAAGCAGGCGCACCCTAAAACTCTCCGTCAAGCTATCACCTTAACTACACTAGCAACAAGGCAATGTGCCAAGGGTGGGAGACAGCTCCATACATGTGTGAGAAAGTGAAACGTAGGGGAAGAATAAAATCCTGAACGGAAAATCGAGAAAGATTAATTGACACTCAGAGGACAAGAAAGATGGAAGTAACGTGTGCAGTAGACAGAGTAACAGCGTAAATTAGCAACCTCCTAGGTAAACGACACATAGCATCGTTGTCTGTCATCTTGAATTGAGGAATTCTAAATACAAGGTGATGCAAAAGTAGAACACCTGTTGTCTTCTTCCCAGCTGTAGAGCAGTTCAGTATTCCAGTGAGGTCCATTAAATCACAAGTCTTTTGTTTTTCTGTTAAGTTTTTTTTAAACCCAGTAGAAGAAAATACTGGGCAGCAGTAGCTCAGGAGGTAGAGCAGGTTGTCCAGTATTCAGAAGGTTGCAGGTTCGATCTCGGCGGTATGCTGACATGTTAGCAAAGCCCTGAAAGGGCAGATCATGTATGGAGACACAACCACTGAGAGGACAGAGCCAGCGCATTTTTCCCTGTCACCTTCTCCTCTTTCCAGAAATTTCCCAGAACGTCTGTATTGGAAATGCAGAAATGCAGCTACTGATGTCTTCTGAGGTGTGAGAAAAAAAGTGAAGCATTTAATTTGGGTGATGTGTGAAAAACTGGAAAATAGTTTAGTAAAGGTCTCAAAATGCAACGTATTGATGATGATCATGACTTTATAACACGGAGCTTTGAGAAATACAACTATTTTATTGCTCCCCACGGCACTCACTCTTATCAAATGGTCCTTTGAAAGACTTCTAATCAAGACTTTTACACCCTGTGCATGTGTGTGTGTGTGTGTGTGTGTGTGTGTGTGTGTGTGTGTGTGAGAGAGAGAGAGAGAGAGAGAGAGAGAGAGAGAGAGAGAGAGAGAGAGAGAGAGAGAGAGAGACTAAGACAAAGCTGGGCTTGCATAGCTGTACATGATTACATTTGGTCTGTTTGCATTTGAGCCTACTTTATGCAGATCTGTTGATTTTGATCTGTGTGTGCATGAGTGTGTGTCACAACACATGTGTTGCGCCTATATGTGCAGTAATTTGCGTTCTCAGCTTGGCGCCCCAGTAATTATTCAGACAGTACCTTTTGCTCCAACATAAAAAAGCCTTCATCAGCCAAACATGAAACAGCAGAGAAGCCGATAAGGCTTCAAACGCCGCCTGCCATCCAAAGAGAAGCGGGAAAGGTGAAGAGATGCATGACGGGATAGATGAGATTGTTTTTCTCAGGGGATTTGCTTTCACTCTGGTCTAACATCACTGTTCAGACTGCACGTGTAGCATTACTGGATTCTGAAGAAGTGGAAAGTTAAATAACATTTTAGAAAAATCATATATATTAGATGTGGTTTTAATAGTGTGACATGCAGGGCTTAATTTGTCAATCACACGTTACCGGAACGCAAGTAGTGATGTCAGACCAAAGTTCACTGAGGGCAAAACTGATGCCGGATCGCGGGGGGGCTATTATGAAGTTTTTGATGAATAACTAATAATTGCGCCCACATTCTCAAAGTTTATGGATCATCATATAATTAACAATTATTGACACTAATTGACACCGACGACATGAAAACATCTGACAATATTCCAGAATACTGTAATCATCCTGGGAGGTTGCTGCTGCTCTGATAAGTTGGTTGTTATTAAATGTTTAGGAAGAGCTGGAGCTGCAGGGAGATGCAGCTTTATCTCAGCTGTTTGCTTGAATACTTTAATAAACCACTGCTAAGGGCAACATGTTACAACTCTGCTTTGCTGCAGAAATGTTACATTATATCAAATGATCTCATCACGTGTTTGTACTCCAGCTTCCTTAAATCGTCCGGTGCCCAGATCAAATGAGTAGCATGCTGGTGGCCATTTGTCACCAAAAAAATGTATTTGTGTTGTTAATATTAGGTTTTAACGGAGTTAAATACTGGCGGTACGCCGAACTCAAATAAAAAAAACACGACGAGCCTTGGGGAAAAATGTATAAGGGCTGAAAGGAGGTAAATCTGCTAAAGACCTCGACAGAAAACTGTGTTATTTAGTGGTGATTTGACAAATTTTAAGCTCAATACCGCTGCGAGACGTTGTAACAACTGTGGGCAGCTCACTGTGAGGGCAGCGCGGCTGCGGTGCTGCCAAAGCATCTGTTTCCGCGACTGTGATTGGTCAAATGACGACACGCGACTACTGAAACAAAGATCGTTTGTGAACAAGATGAATCCCCTCCTTCCTGATTGATTCTCACTGCTGAAACCTGAACGCCATATTTGGCTTATAAAATGGCGATTTTTGCCAAAAAGCGACAAGTATGCAGGTATGCAGGTCACAACATCCTGCTAATGTGTTTACTGAGTAAAATCTTCTTTGCAGTAATTAGATATGTCATTACAACTGAGCCCTGATGCGTCCTAAGTCATACGATGACTTGAAGACCACAGATGACTATTATATATATTCACTGGGCCTGGCTGAAATGACCCAAGCCTAAGGGCCTGCTCAGAACTGGTTTTAACAGGAGTCCTGGCTTTGTGTGTCAGTTTTCAGACCAGATCCTAAAAGCCGCTAATCAGATCTACAATAGTCAGCTGTCAGCAAACAATGAACAGGACATCAGCAGGTCAACGACTGTTTCTGTAAATGTACTTTTTTGCCAATTCAGAGTCAACTTTGCCATGCTTTTCTGGAGCTAAATATGCATTTGCTGATGAGCTTGACACATCTCTGCTTTTTTTAGACGATGATGTCCCTTTGGCTTCATCAATCCAGGGCATCTAGAAGGGACTGGAGTTTCTTGAAGCCAAATGCGAAGCTGGGATGAAGATCAGTACCTCCCAAGGTCCTCGACCTGAAAAGGTGAGAATGTAATCTTCTAATCTGTAAAGCTAACTATGTGCCTGTTGCTGCTGCCTCTTGGGCAGATCGTCGTTGTAAATGAGAATGAGTTCTCAATCGACTCATCTGGTTAAATAAAGGTTAAATAAAATAAAAATAAGATCTTTAAGTTGGGAATGACCCATTGGTCCAGGTGGAGTTCAAGTGTGTCAGGGTCTAATTATTGACTGAATATTTACATGGAACAAAACATCCTATTTAAGGCCTGCTTTGAATTTATACCCCAAAAATACTTATATGCTCTAACATTTCAGAGATTTCTTTGTAAACTTTGAAATTTTAATGAATTTAATGTAATTCAGCATCCAAATGTCTTCTGTTTTTTCTCTTTAGATTTTATGCTTTTGCTCAACTTTAAAGAAACATAAATAATTCCATAATTAATATGCTGCATGTTTTTTTTCCAGTATGATATTAGTACTGGTGATATTTTAATTTGTATCATGCTTTAAGGTGTTTTAATTTAGTGTATGCATCTTTGGTTTTACTCTACTGGTTTAGTCAAAAATATTAAGATTTAATCCCAAATATTAAACTACATAAGATTACTAGAATTGAAACAAATGTTTTTCAGCTACTAGAAACATGATTTTGTTTTTTCTTTACTAAATGAAATATTTAATTTGGAAAAAAAAAAGAAAAAACACTTTGTGTGCAAGCAATGAACTCTCTGGTACCAAAATTCATCTCTGATAAACAGTCACACACTGAGGGATTACAGAGGGAGGAATTTGTATTTTGGATAGGCCTTGGCTTAGATTAAAAACACACTCAGATGTGCTGAAAAGCAAAATCTTTCCATTTAAAAATAAAAAAAGATATTGTGCTTCATGTTTCTTTTTACTTGTCAGTTTGTCCATGCATCCATATTCATGACTTTCCCCATGCATGAATATTAATCCTGCCTTAAAGAGCAAGAAAAATAAATAGGGAGAAAGGGAGTGTGACAGAGTGTGTGCGATGTTGAATTCATGTCAGTTTCAAAGCCCCTGTGTCTCTATTCCTGTGGCTGACTTGTACCAACATGCTAATCAGCTTTTCGTTGCACCCTGTTCTAGCTAATTGTCGACAAATTATCTCGGCTCCAGAGTAATGTATGCGCTGCGCCTCACTGCTACATACAGACAATCCAGTCAAGTACACTGCTTTTGTTTCAACAAGCAGCTCAGTGGTAACATTTAAATATAGAATTGTGTGCAGTGTGCATTGTTATGCACGACTGGCACTCTCATTTCCACTTTTCCTCATTTTCCCCCTCTTTCTTTTCCTCTGTTTATTGTTAGTTTCTGCACACATTTTCAGCTCAATTTATTCCTTTCATTTTCCATCATTGAACTTCTCATCTGCTCTAAGTCTGCTTACTAGAGAACTTTCTCTGAGTTGGTGTCTATTTAGTTGTTTAGGTGTTTGTAGGTAAGATTTTCCGTTATTATAATTTTCTAGATAACCCCAGGAGAGATCTATGTGGAAATTTTGAATTATAGCCATAATGCATTGTCTGGTTTATACTTTGTCCACGTGGATAGCCCTGACTTTAGACAACTTGTGACTTTTTAAATGGGACATATTTTACATAACTCACTTTTTGCATAGTTTTGTGCTGCCATGTGGGTCTCTACTGCCTCTATAAACACACCAAACTTGACTATCAGTGTTTGGGTTTAGGAATGATGTGCCTATAAAACAAGCTATTTCAAAATGTCCCCATTTGTGACATCACAATTAGCATTATTAGCATAGAACCACCTCTCACCTGAAGGAGCAGCAGCTCTACTCTGAGCCCCTCCCAGATATCGGAGCTTTACAGCTAAATGCAGAGTGGGAGTTGGGTGGGCGTGGCCACCTCTAGCTTGTTTTTCTTAAAATGACAGAGCCCTGAAACGGCTCATTCTGGAAGGTATTGAAAATGTCAACAATAAAACTACTTTCTGTGAGAGGAATTTAGTGCAAAAACACTTCATAAACATGTTTTTGTAGACCAAAGAACTATTAAAACTTAACCCTCAGCTTGTTAGGGTTTGCTGAGCTAAAATTAAAATTCATTCAGGTGTTGCTCGCCCAAAAAAACTTCTTTTTCAATAACAAGAAGTAATATTTTTATGTAGGTTCTTCAAACATAAGATTTTTTTTTAATTTAAATTCTATTTACCTATTTAAAGAAATGCTAAAGAATAAGGTTTTAGATAATAGCAAGCACTTTTCCCCTTACAGATATTTTTTTCAACAAACTTTTGTCTTTAAAGGTACAATAAGTAAGAATTTTACTGTCAAATTATCTCAAAACAGTCTAATGTCTCAGTCATGTTGGAGGGAATGTAACATTGGAAAAGATTTTCTTCTTAGCAGGCTGGATTTGGAGGCCAATTTTTCTCTTTTTAAAAAGGCAGAAGAGGGATGTAGTGTTTGTTTACAATCTATCCCACCTCCATATTTCCCAATTCCACAGCCTTATTTGAGCCTGCAGAGTTGCTAAGTCTACACCGGCAAACAATGCTGCACCGGTATTTGTATTTCGACATCAGACAGCAAAAAGCAGCAGCGTTGTGGAAAGAATGGAAGCCAGTAAAATGTTATTTTTTGTACCTCTAAGAAGCCAAAGCATCATTTTTGTTTTACTTTTATAGCAATTGAAGAATGCTAGAGACTAATGTTGAGCTAACAATGCTGTGTGTCCGCCCCGGGACTGGGAGATCAGGGTTCGATTCCCGGTCGGGTCATACCAAAGACTTTGAAAAAATGGGACCCAATGCCTCCTCGTTTGACACTCAGCACTAAGGGGTTGGATTGGGGGGTTAAACCACCGAATAGTTCCCGAGCGCGGCCGCTCACCGCTGCAGCTCACCGCTCCCCACCATGGGAATGGGTCAAATGCGGAGATGTGTGATGATGACTTGGGACTTTAACTTTAACTTTAGTGAAATGTATTAATCTACTTAGCTGGCAACAACCATGAAACTCACGGAACGGGAGTGAGAAAGTCACTGGTGTGTTTGACAAATGGGCTGCAGTACCTGATTTTTACCACAGGATGTCACTATTATTTCATTGTTATAAAATTGCACCTTTAAACACAACCTGTCAGTTCGTTGCCTTGGAGCCAGCAGAGAAGAGGGCTAGCGAGTGTAAATTGTTGATTAATGCACCATTTTTCCTCCCCATTGTTGTGGCGCTGCTACTGCTGTATATTTCCTAAAAGTTAAACATTAAGAAATGTAATAAATAGAGTAGAACACCACAACATTTAATTGCCACATACCGTTACAACCTTTCTCAATATGACGAGATATTAAATGCGTTATTTCGTGCAAAATTCTCATTAAAATTACTTTTAAATGTTGATATTATGAAAAAGTTTCTTGTTAAAACAAGATTTAAATCACATTGTAATGAGAGATGTTCTCGTTGTTACGAGATGCTGCTCTTAAATTTGTTTTCCTCGCACTGACAGCAGTATGCTTCCGTACTTTGCGCTGTTATTTAGTGGTGAATTTCATGCTAGCTGACATTCACTATTAATCTCCTCAAAGCTGCAAATTTTCCTGATAATTCTCATTCATTCAGCAGTCCTGCTCACACTGACAGGTGAGTAGGTGAAGAATGTGCTGGGAGACACACTTATTACATGCTGTATGAATAAACAATGAACTAAGATTTAATTACATAAATTGTAACTTCATATGTTGATGGTTGGTCCATGTAGTGCATGTCACTTGTTATCAGTGGACTCATAACAGAATGCTAGTATCTAATAAATATGCCATGATGAGTGCAACAAATCAGCTCCTGGCTCAGATTTATGCCCTTAATAACTAGATTTGGCATAATGCTGACACCCGCTCTGCAAGGCAAAATGGAACAGAATATTTCAGCCTGTGATAAAGCACAAACATCTCTTTCTTCTCCCCTCCGTGTTTCAGCTACGACTTTTCCACAGCACCTTTTTCTTTACGGCCTTTACTAGACTACAGCATCAGAATGAGAGTCTCGTTCTCCTGTCCTCTTTTTTTTAAAGTGGGAATCATCTGGCAGATCTCCTTTAGGTATTAGTTTATGGGCCATGACATAAGCTATGAATGAGAAACAATGAGAAAGACCTGAGAACATTAATCATGGAGCAACATAAGGTAATAGATGGTTATCAATTCCCACAGACCCTGTGATTAGGAGGGGAGAGGGACAGAGAAAGAGGGTGAGGAGGAGAAGAAAAGAGGAGGAACTAAAGCAGAAGTGTTGAAAGGAGAGATGACAGACAGGGAGTTGATTTGTTATTAATTAACTTTTAAAGTTATTTATGCTCATAAATAACTGCTTTAATAGTAGATTGTTTGGTGTTTGGTGGCTTTTTCCCCTGCTTCCTTGTAAAATAAGCCAACATTTTGACCTATAACAGCCTGTATTCTACTACAGAACAATCTGCATGTTTTCCAAGACAAAATGTTGACTGGGAAATAAACCTAATTGTGCTAAAAAAAAAAAGACAACCTTGGTCTTGAAAAGATTATGTAAAAAAATGTGAGAAAACATTTTGTTTTTTGTTTGTATGTGAAAGCTTAGGATAACATCTGTGGATTAGATGAAATAAAAACAAATTAAAGGGATAAAGTAATCAATAAATGAAATATTTTTATTTATTTATTTTTAAATGCTTTGGCTAACAAGGCCATTGTATTAAAAAAGGGCAAATTAAAAAAAGGTTGGGGGGGCATGTCTGCTTAGTAATGCTTTACATAATATGGTTAAGCAGTTGTTAATACTTTAGTAGTTTATTAATGCTTAATAAGGCACTAAGTAACATCAATAAAGGAACCCTTATTTTAAAGTGTTACATGTTGTTATGTTGGCTTATGCAAAAAACTTACAATATGTACTTTTTCCAGCCTAATAAGGAGAAAAAGCATTTAATAGCTGATCACGTGTGAGTAAATTAACTGGTACCCTGCGTGTACCTGTGCATCGGGAGTCGAGAACCTCCTGCCTGCTTGTTCTTGAGCATTTTGGTGGAGATTTATAGACAATTCCACCCCCACCCCTCCCCCCGCTTCCATCACCATGCAGCTGAATTATCTCATCGGTCACATTAATCCAGCAATTACATTTGATTTAATTTTCATAATAATTAAAGTGAACCATCACTAAAATTAAAAGCTGAGAGCGCATGTGTGTGTGCATGTGTGCGTGTGTGTGTGTTTGAAGGGACATGTGCTTGTAGATGACAGAGCTGTTGTTGTGATATTTGCTCCTTTTTTCTGTCCGTTTGTTACTCTTTGCCCCCGACCCCCTCCCCCGACTCGTTCTGGGAATTTTGATGAGGTGATTAGATTGATACAGTTGAAAAAGGGAAAGAAGGAATCAGATGAGTGGATAAAATTGATCAACTTAGCATATCACAGACACTTCATTGTCAACAGAAAAAGAAAATCCTCCACAGTGCTGAAAAGCGCAGGACCAGGAAACCTCACCATGCAGGTTTAGAACCCACAACCTGAGCTGGAAACAAAGTAGGAGTAAAACCTACAGATGCACCGGAGACGGTGTGTCTGATATCTGCAATAGGTGGCAGCAAAGATACAGTAGATCTCCGTTCCTTCATGCAGACTGTCTCACTGCTTGTGCCTGTGTGTTGGTGGGACATCGGCTATGTAATCAAAACAAAAGATCTTTTAGATTTGAACTTTTAGAGACCAGAAACTATTAAAATCCAGTTTTAAGAGATTTCATTAAAAAGTTCTGCGTGTTCTTTCATATCGCATCACAACAGCATTTACGACTTTTACTTAATTGTTCTTCACAGTTCATGTTTTTTCTTTTGCTAAAACCAAGCCTCGATTCTTCAACCACATCTCAGCTTGTCGTTATTACTGTGCAGTATTTGCACGAATTCATCATACCAGTATTTTTTTATGAAGTAAGAAAGTCATGCAATGCTAAAAAATGTACAATTATAAAGGTAGCGAAACATAAAAATATTTATTGTAAATGGGACACGTGTTCCTGTTCTGCAGCAGTCAGCAGTCAACCCTGCAGAGGTTCCTTCAGTTCAGTTTATTTATTTAGCTCCAAATCACGACACGAATACACAGAATAAAACATACAAAATAATACATACATAATAATTCCTATACGTTTTTGCAATAATGCTGCCGCCATTTTTCTTTAAAATAGAAATGAAACAGATATTATATTTAATCAAGTAGTTCTGTGTTTAATTCACCGCTTGGACATTGATCCTCACGTGTTTTCCAGCTGTAATGCACAGCCAGCTTGTGCGGTGCAGTAAAGCAATGGCAGTTCTCTGACAAATCGGAAAATTAGCCAATTGTGCATCCAGACCTGCAGTCTGCAGCCAGAATCCCACATACGGGGAAAGGAAAAACCCTGCACACGATGAGCTAATGAAATCAAACATGCCGTGCAGTTTTGCATGTTAATGCTGGCAGTGGGTGTCAATAGCATTTAAAGATGTCAGCAGGTGGATAGCGAGATGGATGGCCCTCTGCCTGACTTCCACTTCTTGCTGCAGGGAAGTTAAACAGCTTCTGCCCTAAATAGAAAACTTCAATATCTATTTGGATGGAAGGAAGGGAGACTGTTAGGGAAATATGGGAAGCAGAGATGGATGTGAGAGTCAGGAAAAATACAAGGAGAAGGAGGAAAAGAAGCTTGACCTCGAGTGCAAATTGCACAACATTGATGTCATTAGTTAATCACTGGAAAAACCATAGAGGCAACATGTTTAACAGTTAGAGATGCAATGAAGACCACAGCTTGTTTTTGTTTTCCTTTTCTCAGTTCAGTCAGTTTACAACCTGAATGAACGCATCGCTGAGGCACACATGACATTGAACCCTGTGGTATGAAACGTTTTACCTTTTTATTCATATTTTAGAGTTTATTCTAAAAAATAAAAGAAATTTGCTGCTAATTTATGATCAAGTTGAAATAAATTGAACTCATGAGGAGCAACGCTGACACTTTTTTATGATTGTTTTTAATCTGGGCTAAGGAAAACACTTGCTGTTATAAAATCTTACAATTCAATACCACACCTCATCTTTTTTTATTATAAACTTCTAGCATGTATGGTGTCTTTTCACACGTGTGTTAGTTTGTGTTTTATTGTGCAACCTGCCCTCATTAAGCTCCATCTTCATTAATAATAGTGAAGCTTTTTAATTTCTTTTGCAGAGCCTAAATTAAATGTGTCACCGGTTAGAATAAATAGCGAGGCCTCGATCTCACGCGTCCTCTCTAGCTCTCCTTTTCTCTGTCTGTTCCAGCCATATACACATGCAAACAGGCAGGCGCAAAGGGATAATTTACAGGATAAATAAAGCATTGCTCCAATTAGTCTTTAGTCAAATAAATTAGTCATAAATTCCATCCACTCTGTTTTATG
Organism: Aphyosemion australe; assembly: GCA_006937985.1. NCBI lineage: Eukaryota > Metazoa > Chordata > Actinopteri > Cyprinodontiformes > Nothobranchiidae > Aphyosemion > Aphyosemion australe. The sequence continues at coordinate 641,499 of SSNS01000051.1, read as the reverse complement.
GGTTGGAGATTCACGATGCAGGTTGCTGCAGAAATATATCCTAAAACAACCAAGGTTCTCTCTTGCGCCAAAATGAAGGTAAAGCTAGTATTTATAGCATTAAGGATATGGATTTAACCACAAGCTTATTGAGAGCATCATCTAAATGCAGTTTGAGAATCCGAGGCGTCAACCTGACTCAAAGATCTCCAGAAAGATCGCTGCCGACCCCTCCCACCCTGGAAATAAACCTGAGTTGCTTCCCGTGATTTAGTCAAAACTGCTGCTGTTAAACACACTAGAACACTTAATCCTTTGTCTATGCAGAATTCCTGAAATTGAATGTTTGTAGTCAGTCTACCATCTGTTTGAATGTATTGCACATCCAGTTTTTGCATATTTAGATATATTTCTTTAAAGTGATTATCGTGTATATTTGTGTGTGTGTGTGGGGGGGCCTTGGTAATCAACCCGATTCTGATGCGATAGGAAAAAAGAGGACAAACAAAATTTCTGACTCCAGTGCAAAACAGAAACACAAACTTATTAATACTTCTTGTACACTTTATGTTTTCTGATTATTTATTAAACAGTTTGTGAAACCATGTAAACAAAATATGTTCCTTTTTATCCTTTGACTTTTTGCCCTGTGTCTTTTCCATTCAAAAATCATTCCTTTTCTTTGACACCTGGGTTTAAATTCAGATTTCTATTTGTTTAAAACGAAAACAAAAATATAGATATACATATACAGAATGTTTATTACTGTAAAGGTGCCGTTGTTTGTGTCTGAGTCGCGTCGAGCCACAGAGACGGATGGAAAACAGCAGCGTTTACAGTAAAGGGATCAAACTCATCTGCTTCTCTGTTTTCTTTGCAAAAGTTGGAGCCCATCCACCACTTTTACCTCTTGTTTTTCTCTCTGTGTCGTGGAGAATTTATCTTTCTTTGATACCACGGCAGTGTGATCATTTTTGTTCTAAGTTGTTTATTTTATTTTGGCGATGTGCTCTTTTCCCCTCCCTGTATCTTCCAGTTGATGGTAGTTTTCCTCTCTCCCTCTTTCCTCCCTCGCTCCTGTTCTGCTCCCCGTGTGCTGGCTCTGTCTCCTGGGCCCTGACCTCCCACTGTAACCCCACAGACCCACAATGACTTTGTTGCACAGTGCAGTCTACTTGGTAGAAGTCAGTGCCGAGGCTGCAGATATGAGCTGCAAACTTTTTCTCTCTTGTCAGCATAAAAGTACGTCTGTGTGAATAGATCCTGTTGCATGCAAGTCCTCCTTTTCTGTGTGTGTGTGTGTGTGTGTGTGTGTGTGTGTGTGTGTGTGTGTGTGTGTGTGTGTGTGTGTGTGTGTGGTGGATCCTGTTGCATGGTAGTCCTCTATCAGTGTCTGCCTCCTGATCCAATTGATTGTTCTGGGTAAATTAGGACTGAGAGCTGGTGATGGGGACAGGAGTGAGTTACACACTTCACCCCTGTCCTTGCCCTCCACCTGTTTACTTCTAGCTTCATTCATTCATTCATTCATTCATCCATTCATCCATCCATCCATCATGCATATTTCATATCTCTAAGATAGTAAACTCATTGGACAGCTGGATAATGCCAATTCCAAAGAAAAATTTAAATTTAAACTCCTGTAATTTGGATATCCGAACATATATTTATACTAGTATAATTTATATTTTAGATAGGCAAAACTACAATCTTCCCAGGAACTTCTTTCCATCTGTTTTGATATTGTTGATGTTCTTTATTTAATTCCTCCCCTCCACAGAGAGCCTGAAATTTTATTCAACAAGTTTCTCCCAGTAAGAATTCAGTTTCTACTCCCTACAGTGTCCATTCTTGATGGGAGGAGTATAATTGTGGACAGGAGGGCTTGCAAACCCAGTACACATGAATGGGAAATGTGATGTCAAATCTGGGGCTCCACATGTAACGTTAACATGTTAAAAGGAACTGAAATATTTATAATAATATTTATAATATGTGGATATCTACGTCCTATTATAGTCTTTTAGGACATTAAAATAAATTGTATTGGGAAAAAAAATGAAAAAGGTGCTTTTCTGACCCGTTTTTCTAAAGGACATATTTTCTCGCGAGATAGATCACACACGATATTTCAGCTGTGCCGGACTGCCATTATAATAATTGAAGTTTCTCACTTCAGCTATCTCTGTGTTTTCGGCAGTTCTGAACATGGAGCCCAGCGTCCCAGCATTCATACACAGTAGAGTATTAAGATTCTGCTTTACCGTTTGAACTGCCCCTTTTGGCCCCTTTTTCTAGACGAATCCTTTATGGTTAGCACAGACACCGAGACCAGTGGGGAGGGTTTCTGGAACAGCGCCGTTAAAAACGAAAGTAATCCACTGGTCCCTGGTAGCTTGGTAGAACAAAAACATTTATGTGTTGAGTTTGGCAGTCAACTACTGAGCATCTCACATGTGAAGCTCGCTTCTTCATTTTGCGTTCTGCCGGTGCTCGACTGAGGGGGAAAGGGGCAGTGCGGCCTGTAGCAGCGTTGCTCTGCGCTGTCCATATATGGTAGATCCTGCCTTTGTGATGACATGTAGGCGAGAACTCAAGATCTCGTTTTGGAGTGCGCATGCTCGTGGGCTGGTTGAAGAAGGCAAGATTAAACAAATGCTCCAATGTTAAATATCGGCTTCCCGGCCAGTGAAAAATCCTAAGGAAGACATTTTTTCAAGTGGAAAAGTGAAAGTTTCAGGTGATGACTCCTTTAAAAAGCCTAGATTTAGAATCAGAATGAAGGAGATGACTATTTCTGTAACCGGTATGAGGATATGGAACAACCTTAAGAAGGATAGAAAGGAATCAAAGTCACTAAATATATTTTTAAAATGTATGAAATCAAGTGTACTAAGGAATTATGAAAATGTAAATTCAGATGTTGATTAAGTCTATAAGAACAAAAATACAGTATAGTAAAAATGTATCTGTGATTTGTTTCAGAATTTGAGTATGAATGCTTTGTATAAAAGGACTTCCCCTTTTCATTTAAATTGGATGGGGTTGATGTTTATGTACATATATTTTGTTTGTGTTTTGTTTTTTATTATCCCATTTTGGTAACACTTTATTTTAGGGAACACAAATTAATAATTAATTAGCTGCCAATTAATATACATATTAGTAGACTACTAAGTCTTAATTAGTCATTATTAAGTACTTATTAATTGCTTATTACTAATGCCCTAATTCTAATATTAATAGGCCATAAAGTAAGAGTTTCACCATAATAAGCCATTAATAATGGTTTGTTAATTGAAAGTAAATGGTTTGTTGCTGATTAACGCAGATACTAATTAGCTCTAATCAATGTGTAGCTTATAAACAAGTAATTCAAGGGGAATAGTTATTTTGCATTAATAACCAGAAAAATGATGTTCTGGTATTATGTAAATAAACACCAAAGTCCAAGAGTTAATAGAGGCAAAACAACAATGAATTAACCACTTATAAGCAAGAATATGTTCCCCGTTCTAAAGTGAGCTTATGTTCATACCTAAATATTAGTAGTTTGATATTAATTTATATATACAACCACAACTTCATTGTCAGGAGACAACTTCTACAACTAAGTCTTGGATTACAGCTGGAAAACGGAGTTCCTTTAAAAACAAAGATCTAGTTCATGTTTAGTCACAGTCTGTAAAGTCAACGTGGACAATGCCAGCAGATATCTGTTACGCCCCACGCCGTCTAGGTGGCCAGGGGTATCAAAAAAGGAGGCATGATGAGATGTTAAAAGCATGATAAGATGTTTTATTTACAGAACTCAAAATAAACTGGCGGAAAACAGAATTAACAAAGGTCTCATAACCAAAAAGCAAACCGAACCCTTAGCTGAGGTGATTTTTCCAGCAGACTCACACAAAAGACATCACAGAACTGTCACACAAATGAATAGTTGTCCAGAATCACATCTCAAACGGTTATCCGAATGAATACTGAAATGTTTGCTTAAACCTTAAAAAGAGACCCAAGCAGGAAAAATCACACAAAATACAGAAAATAAACACAGCCAGGGAGACAACAGAACAGAGCTCCTCTCTGTCCTGCTGCTCCCTGAAACAAAGGATTGGCTGGCTTTTAAACAGTGGCAGGGCTGATTTTCATCAAGGACAGCTGGCACACTCAAAGTGGAGGCAATTATTGGGAGTGTAGCCAGGTGTTGCAGGTGCTCTCCGCTCACACTCTCAGGAAGGGAGAAAACCAAAAGGAGAAGGTTAAAATACAACACACAAAACAGCCAGAGGCTGTAACACATCAAAATATCTAATTTATTGAGCATTTAACAACTGAAATAGCAAAACATTCTTTCTCCTGGTATATTAATTGCAAGACCAACCTTGCCACTGAAACCAAAATTATGTGGAGGTTTTTAGGAACGTTTCCAAACTTAGTAGCCCACTAATGTCATTCATTGGCAGCAAATTAATGGTAAATTTGTGCTCCCTAAACTAAAGTGTTACCATCAGAGTTTCTCCTTGTAAGAATTCAGTTTCTACTATCCATAATGTCCATTCCAGATAGGAAGAATGTAATTGTGGAATGTATATGTTGTCCTTAAATATATCAAAGATCATAACAATAATCATAACACAAATATTATAAATTAAGACTACATAGTGGAACACAAATCTACTTTGTTGTTCCAGGTTTCTGAACTATAACTTCCAGCTCAGCTCAGAATAAAAGACGACATATCCATAACTCACACCTTTTCTTCAGTAATTTTTTTGAAAACACACATTTAATTTGTCTACAGAATAAATGTTTTGAATGACCCACCAAAGGAAAAACATTTCTGCAAAGTACTGAGCATACAACATATTTATGACTTGGTTGTTTTCATCTTTAAAAGATCAAATCCACATTGCAGAGTAAAAAAAACATGTTTCCTCTGCTACTTGAAGGGATATTCCACCAAAAATTAAAATGTTGTCTGTTGACATATTTCCCAGAGTTAGATAAATGGGAAAAAGCATTTTGTAACCAGCGCAGTGATTCTCCTGATCTGGCAGCAGTTCGTCTGCTTTAGTTTAGCTTTAGCTTAGCATAAACAATGGAAGTGAATGGCAGGTACTAGCATGCTTTAAAACATTTGTTCCAAAAAATGATAAACAAAATATAAAATCTACTTTGTTAAAGGCATTGTAGCTTCTTTTTTAAAGCCCCAGTGTGTAATATTTTTACCTGTTTACTACCAAATTCTGTGTATGCAGTGCACAAACTTGTCCTTTCTCATTAATATTTCTCACCAACATCAATTCTAAATATTCCTCTCAGCTTCAAATTTTACATTTTTAATACATAAATTGTGGTCGACACTCCATGGCCATCCTCCATCTTGAAATACAGTAGCTATTTAGGAACATACGAGCTCTGAGTTACGCGTTTGCACTATGACTGTAACCTGAAAGAAACAGCAGAGGGCAGCAGTGCGCCGTAGAAGCATGGCGTCTGACAATGCAACTAAGAAGAGACGAGACTAGCTGCTACACCGTTGCTGTACTTTTTTAGGTTGAATAACGAACAATGAAATCAAAAGACACATCAAATATGTCAGGTCTTATTGATTTCCAACACTCCAAGTGTTGTTCCTGACTCACCTCAGCTGATCATTTCTTTTCTTCATAATAAAGCTCCCAATCCAGTCCCAACATATCAGTTCCAAAGTCCTTCTTCAAGAAAGTTCCTTCTATTAAAGTCTCCTCTCTTACCGCAGCCTGCCGTGTCTCTCCCAACACGCTTCAGCCGACGTCCGCTAGCCAGTGGCTACGCTAGCATTAGTTACTTCATCTCCACAGCGTGTCCCCGGCTCCAGCCAAACCTCATCGGCTATCCAATCGCTAAACAGCCAGTGGTTCATGTTAGCTCCATTTCGATCTTCACTGCGACTCACACCGTGTGCTACGATCAGCTGATGGCTAACCGGCAGACTCTTGTTTACTCCGCTGCTCTGATCCACATGACACCGGACGCCACAGCTGATGCCACCCCTCCTCCGTGTGTGAATCGGTGACAGGCAGCTATGCTAGCTTCCTTCAGGACTGGTAGGTTGATGTAACAGCTAACAGCAGTGTTTCCCCTAGAAATGTTTACAGCCGTGATGCTAGTTGACTGCGGGGGGTGGCGGATGGGGATTATGCATTACGACTGAACAGTCATTAAAAAATGCTTTTTAACTGGTGGAGTAGTTAGATGCTTTGTGTGGGTTAGGCTACAGATTGGAAATAAATCAATCTCATGCTTTTTATAAAAAAACGAACCAGATGGCTGGAGTTGTTGCCTTTTTGAGTGGGCCACCGTAGCTGCAATACTTACTCTGAAGAGTCGCAATTTTTACCATGATTTCTATGAATATCCCACATAGCACCTTTAATATTTATTTATTTATTAGTAATGAAAGCCACCAAATAATTGATAAACAGTTTCTTTGGGGGCGATGGTGGCAGAGGAGTTAAGTGGCCGCCTTGAAATCGGAAGGTTGCAGGAGGGACCGGTGGCGCCAGTGTACGGCAGCCTCGCCTCTGTCAGTGCGCCCCAGGGCAGCTGTAGCTACAATGTAGCTCATCCCCAACAGCGTGTGAATGGGCGGATGACTGATTGTGTTGTGAAGCACCTTGGGGGGTTGTAGAACCCTAAGAAGGCGCTATACAAATACAGGCCATTTACCATATCCCTCTGCAGTTGGACTCATGAATGATAATCATAGGGCCGCCCACTCCGGTCACGTTGTTTCAGTCACTTTACCTTGTGTTGTGTTTGCACCTGAACAGATCCGTTCTGACCAGTACCTACACTGTCTTGTATATAGTAGCCATTTGTGTAATTATTGCCTCCGTATATTATTATTATTTCATTGTGCTGATTTCTTATTTTTGCTTATTTCTTGTGTTTTTTGCACCAAGTTTCCTAATGTTGTGATTTCTCACACATATGGCAATAAGACCCTTCTGATTCTGATAAAAGAAGCTTGTCTTCATTGATTGACATTTGTTGACCCCTTCAGGGAAAAGCCACAGCTGACACGTTGAATTACCACTGCAAATCAAAGTCTCATTTTCAATCATGGTGTCGGTAGCGTGGCCTTCTTTAGCCCTGAGACGCGTTCGGATCAAACTAACCTCATGACAGTCTCAGTCTCAAGTTCGTCAGAATGAATGAAAAGATGTTTTGTGAGATCAAAGTGCTTTCACATTATAATCAATCTTTTATTGCATTTTTTACATCACGTAGAAGGTTTAATCCAGTCTACAGCAATCAATAGCGAATGACTCAGTGCAGTGTGTGTGAAAACCAAACATTTTCTGTGGTTTAAAAGATTGTTTATGGTCAGTTTTCTCCCATACCATTCATCTATTTTTTTATATTTATTATATTACTGGACACATATGAACCCCTGAATCATCAGCTGGAAGGGAATTTGATTTTCATCCAATTATTTGAATTTTTAGCAGAATTGTTAAACGTTTTTATCAACAATAAACATATTGAAGTGTATTTTTGAAACTTTACATGTTTAAATTGTTACAAGACTGTTTAAACCCTGTTTTACACCAATTTATTTCCTGGTTCTAAAGCCTGCTTTTTTGTAAAACCAAGAGGATTTTTTTCTCTTTTTCTCCTCTCTTCTTCTTCTTCTTTTTTTTTTTTTTTATAAAATATCTCTGTTGTCCATAAACTGCTGATTTGGTAAGACTGTCAAAAAAGCTGCAAGTAAATGTAGTTGGGAAACTGGACCCCCTGCTCCATAAATAGGTGTTTGTTTCTGCTTTCTGTTTTCGTTTGTTTTCCCTGTTTCTGGATCTGGCCTTCTGGGAACATTTTTCAGAAAAGACAGCAAAGCTATAGGGAATACTCAGGCTACCTCATAAACTCCTCTACTGTTTTTACCTCCCATATTGTCTAAAATGTCCTTATTTTCTTTGTTTTTACATTCTCTTCCCAAAAGGTCGATAACATTGTCAGGAGTTAGCAACCAGAGAGATTTTTGGCAGCAGAACTCATACTGATCGTGTCCTGAAGTGGGTTTAGTTGCCCAGTTTAGTCACATAGGCCAATGCCGTACTCTTCATCTCACTTCCTCTTTCTCATATTATCCAGCACTGGAGAAAAAAAAAAAAAAGAGAGAGAATCGCTGCTTCATGGCTTAGTGGAGAGCTACGATTCTCAGCTACACAGAAGCCGAGAAGAGCAGAGGGAAAAGAGCGGGGGAGAGAGGAAAAAGGTAGCAGCACACTTGCATCTGTTGTGGCTGTGTGTCCTGCAACCAAGAGGCAAATGAGAGGCTGTAGGAGTCAGGGAGAGAGTGTGAGCGTTAGAAGAGAGAGAACAAGAGGATCTCAGAGAGCTGTGTCCTTGAGAACTGCACCACAACTCTTTGAAGAGAGCCTGGAGAAGGTGTGAGTAACGTGCATCCCAGCAGGACGAGCGTGTGTGTGTGTGTGTGTGTGTGTGTGTGTGACATGCTGCTAGCACACTGACCTGCCAAGCTCAGAATGAAGTGGGTTTGGCTGATGATCTCCTCTGCTATTGTCTGCCTGCCTAAGTGTTGCTGACAGGGGATTATGGCAAATACAAAACGCCGTATGGACCAAAGTAACAGAGTGCCAAACTTCATAGACACGTGCATGCATGCATGAAGCGCCATGTTGAGAGCTCAGTTTGACTGCACTTGGAAGTGTGTGTGTGTGTGTGTGTGTGTGTGTGTGTGTGTGTGTGTGTGTGTGTGTGTGTGTGTGTGTGTGTGTGTGTGTGTGTGTGTGTGTGTGTGTGTGTGTGTAAATGCCTACACAAGCAAGCTTATTTATAATAGGCATGTCTATTTCTTTAATGATAAGTTTTCAAATTTAGACATTTTGCCTCTTTCATGGGATGCTGGTGATGGTTCTCAGTCATGGTAATCCAAAGGGGGTTCGAATGAAGGCAACTGGACTTCTTTGGTTTCTTGAAGACATTTCACTTCTAATCCGAGGAGCTTTGTCAGTTCTGACTGGAATATGGGAGAGTCAAGCTTATAAACTGTAGCTGTATGTTGTTGCCCAATGAGCAGAAACTACCTATGAATACCCATCCTCCCTACCCCACGAGGAGTCTTTAGCCTCTATTGTGTGGGAATAGTTGCTTTAATTAGATGCAGGAGGGTGAGACCTAGAATGAAACTGTTTGGGAATTAGGTTTAATGCTGCATTATAGGTGCTGGAAAGATGAAACCTGATGCCTCCTCCTTTGACATAGATAGTTTCCTTCACTCCTCTCTCAACCCATCTATCTTCTCTGTCCAGAATGTGTACTTTGTCATCTTCAAAGGTGTGTCCCTTGTCCTTCAGGTGTAGGTAGACTGCAGAGTCTTGACCTGAAGAGGTGGCTCTCCTGTAATGGTAGATATGAAGTCTCACAAGGTTTTGCTAGAGTTAAGTGAAGTCCTGTAAAGCTCTGGGACATCAGACACGGCAAGTATTAGAGATGTACTGAGAAGCATCCTGTCCCCTCATTGGTCAGTCAATGAAACCTCCGCTGATTGGTCCTTGTTCGAGCAACAGCGGTGAAAAGTTTAAGTTTTTCCAGGCAATCCCTCCGCATCGACAATGAAAGCAAATAATCCGGTCCATTCTTCCTTGAATCCTCTGTTCTCATCAGCTATCTTTATCTTTTTCCCTTTGGGATCCATGACCCTGACACACCCGCTGGTTTGTTTACATCCATCTGCCTGGCACGGCGCCGCCATATATCTATGGGCGCCGTGCTGAAACGTGTGTCGCAGGCTATGACGCAAATTTTCGTTGACAGAAATGTTAAAATTTTATATTTATTATGCACATTTTTACTAGCCTGGCAAGCCATCCTATATATGTGAATATATAGTCTGGCCACAAACCATTGACGGCCGTCAGTCGTGAGGCGGGATCTACGGTTGTCTTTCAAAATGTCAGCACGCAATTGGATAGTGCTAGGACCAATCAGAGTAACGAACAGTGTGAGGTAATCACAGCGACGGAAAAGCGGAAGGCAGCAATGGCGTCTAACATCAATGATTTCTGTCGTTTTTGTATGAAAAACATGTGAATATCAGGTGTACTGGGACATTGCACTACTTTGTTTGATAAAAATAAGAAGCCGCTAAGTATATCTGACAGACTTACGCACGTTGGAGTCTAAATAATCCAATGTTGATGACAAAGCCGTTTCAAACTAACGTGGTTCCTGCGTTGCCGCCATGTTGCTTGGGTTCGCAGCCGCAGCACTTACGTCATCGGCTACTCCCGCTCTGTGATTGGCCCACAATATATAGCACTGTGATTGGCCCAACCAAAACTATAGCGAGCTGTGACTGGACAGCCACAGCAGTGGATCAGGCTGCGAGGGTTCCAGTGAAGCGTGCCTAGACCAAACTTTGCAAAGCAAGAATTTGGTCTAGTTCACTAGGCTACATTTTTACAGCATTGGAAAACGTTAAGAATGTTTGTTCTCCTACAGAAACAATATTAAAACAAAAAATATATCCCCCATCCATTTTCATACATTTGTGAAGAAGCTTCAGGGAGCCACTAGGGGTCGCTAAAAGAGCCGCATGCAGCTCCAGAGCCGCAGGTTCCCGACCCCTGCCCTAGGGGATGGGTCAAATGCAGAGAACATAATTCACCACACATCAGTGTGTGTGATGACTAATGGGACTTTAATCTTTAACTTAATATAACGAGTTAACATGTCATTCATGTTTTGGGGGAACTCATCAAATGAAAAAAGGCAGCATCACAAGTTTGGCTTACTTTATTAACAAAAAGCCTCCAATATTTAGAATAAACTGGGATAAATATCTGATGAGACCCTAATCTATAAATGTCCCGTTAGCTTCACATCTTTGGTATCATGTATCTGGTATCAGCGAGCTTATTTGCTCGTCTGTAGGAGGACGAGTGTGACCGCTGGTCATTCTCACCAGAATAGATTTGGAACTGAAATTAAAGCGTCCTAAGTACATGCACAAAATACCAAAGGAGGTATATCATTTTCTGTCTTGCAAGATGGAAGACATTGGCCCGGATTCATGTTTCCAATCAACATCTGTCTTGTTTTGTACATCATACTTCGTGTTTACAAGGAAAACTTTGAGACTTTCATTAATTTGTGATAGTAAACTGAACATCTATTCTTCTTTTTGCATGTAATGATCTGTTTGTATGAATGAACTCAGATAAGTACCAGGCAGAGTTTATCGTAACTGCTGTGTGTTTTTAGACTTTACAAATTGTCCCCAGGGTGAACAAGTTATATTTTCACCAAGAACTAAGACTCTGAGTGTGTGGGGTCAAGTGTGTGTGTATGTGTGTGTGTGTGTGTGTGTGTGTGTGTGTGTGTGTGTGTGTGTGTGTGTGTGTGTGTGTGTGTGTGTGTGTGTTTCTGCACCCTGAAATGTGTTTTAGGCAGCTGCAGCCAGCCAATCGAGGTCAGTTGTTCAATAATTAAAGCATGTCACTGGCTGGTGCGCGGGTTAGGTCGGCCAATCAGAGGCGTTGTTCTCAGATCAGATGGAAAGAAAAACACAATGACTGAAAAGATGAAAGAAAAGGAGAATTAAAGACAAAGCTTCTGACCATAAGTAAGATATACACCAAGCTTTAAAACTGAGTTTATTTTATAGTTTTTCATTCATATCAGAATCGTAGCTTGTGTATAGCGTGTGAAGTGTGTGCAGCCAGCTTTGATCGGACTGTTCTATTGTGTTCCACTTTTATTTGTGTCACAATGGAATGCTTAAAATACCTTTTTTTATTTATTTGGCAGGGAACTGGTACATTAATTAGAATTTCTGCAACTTTGAGTAAATAGTTCATCAGGAACATTTTAAAGAAACTTCTTTCTTTTATGCATTGCAGTTTCTGAAGAATGAAGACACCTTCCAACAGTTACCTGAGTAGAAGAACATCAGGTAAGACAGCTAGTTTGGTTAATTTAAACTACTAAAAGAGTTGTATTGAGAGTTTGTTCTTTTTTATACAAATTTGTTTTACTCCAGATTTAAATGTTACTCATTTGAAATGTTAATATTAGCACAAGCAGTAGAAAACAATGAGTTCAGAATATTTGAAAACTTTTTTACTTTTGTATAAACATAGATCTGTTGGCCTCTTAAAGAGTCAAATCCAGTTTAAATGTACAATACTGCAATTCTATGAACAAGACCTGTAATATCTTTTAGGAATACATTCAAACTGTATGTCTAAACCAACATACTTGTGTAGTTTCTCATAATAAGTTAATCAACCACTCCAACAGATCTATCATTGAGTCAGAAAGACTAACACAGTCAATTTTGCAAGTTCTCCCACTTAGAAGTCATGGAGGTGTCTGAAAGTAGGTGCATTTCCACTGTGACAGACTGCATTTAGACAAATTCAGGAAATCACCTTGTATGATTTTTAAATCATTTATTTGTATTGCACAGCTGCACACGAGTACTTGAACACCTGGCAATCAGCAAGAATTCTGGCTCAGAAAGACCTGTTACCAGTGGCGACTGGTGAATTTTTTTTTGGGTGGGGCGCATTTTTTATTTTATTTTTTTAATGTTAGTTCTTGTGAATGGTTTTTATCTTGAGAGGCGCTATATAAACGATCATTATTTTCTTTATTTGTAGGTGAGTTTTTCAGATGCGCTAACCACATATCACCACTAGGGAACGCCAAATTACCATTCTTATGCGTCACACAACTTGAAATCTACGGACCGGTCCAGGAGCACTTAGCTACAAAGTTGTTCTAAAAACATGCTTCATATTCACCAATATATGCAAACCTCACACACACTAAACAGGAAGATGCTCTTTTAAAGGATAGAATCCACGTTTTCTACCTCAACACCACCCAATGACTGCTAAATGAAAAGCAAAACAAAGCTATTTTCATGAAGTCAAAAGCTAAATTCTGTCTTACCTTGTTGGTCAAAATAATCCATCTTATAGTAAAAAAATCCACTTGGTTCGTAGAATCCAATGATTAAAAAGATGAAACTACCAGTTTTCTCCATACTCAACGTTAGCAGCGGCTCCACAACAACAAAGGACGGTGAACTAGCCTGTGGAGAAATTTCCGGTTCTGTCTGGGCTGGGTGAGCTGACCAATCAGCATCCTCCTCCTGATCTGAGCAGACTCCCCCCGTTTGCTTGCGATTGCAACCATATGCGCCCAAAAGCTCTCCTATTTCTTGTCGTTGGGGATCCAGCGCGCATGCGCCAGTTAGCCCGTATTAAGTCAATGGTAAAGATTGCTGTGGGTGCGTCCGCTGCAACCCCCAAGGGGGGCGTGCCCCACTAATTGAGAACCACTGATCTAACTGCTGAAATGTCTCCTCAGCCTTCATTAGTGTCTGCAGGAGCGGTTCATCACTAAATCAAACAAATCAGCTGTGTTCACGATCTAAAACATGCAGGAAACATGCTGGAAGCAGACTGCAGCACCAGGCATGTCAGCTCCACTTTACTAAGTCCAACAGAGATCGGACTGGCACTCTGAAGTTTCAAGTGCGGTATTCTGGCCAAAGAGGGTGGTGGGGGTCTGAGTGGCATCTCATTAACCTTGTAAAGGGGCATTTTAGCACATACTGGCTCAAGAAAATTATTTAAAAATATGAAAACATTACATAGTATGCTTTAATCTATAGCAACTGTCAGAGCTTGTTAAAGACACCTGTCCACCCTACAGTCAGTCAGACTCCAACTACTGCCATGGGCAAGACCAAAGAGCTGTCAAATGACACCAGAGACAGAATTGTGGACCTCCACAAGGCTGGAAAGGGCTACAATTGCTAAACAGCATGGTGAAAATAGGTCAACTGTTGGAGCAATTGTTAGAAAATGGAAGAGGCTAAAGATGACTGTCAGTCTCTCTCGGACGGGGGCTCCATGCAAGGTCTCACCTCGTCGGGTATCACAGATGATAAGAAATGCTGTCTCTCACAATGGGAATGCATCTACAATGTGAATGTCAGACCTTCCATAGTAAAAGCTGTCCGAAAACCTCAGCTCTAAAATTCAGTAACCGTTAAATATGTTAATATAGAATATAAAATTGTTTTTATTTAATTAACTTACCAAAGTTTTATATTTCTATATTTTCTTTCTGTCCAAAATTTCTCCAGTATTTTATTTTCTGAGAAGCATGAGCCTGTCTGGAGGTTGTAACTCGACCCTAGACTCAGGCCTGATATGAACTTCTGTTTATCTGGAAGCCTTCCTGCTTGATGTGGGTTCCTATTAATACATTGCAGCGGTTTCCGCCTGCTCTATGAGCACACACACACACACACACTAACAAACTCACAGACTGGTAACTGGAGACTTCAGCCATTTCAAGTGTTATACGCTGCAGTCCACTTTAAGCCACGGTGATGTCATTGGGACGCCTCATTTTTGTGACATCACTACAAGCAGAAAAAATTATACTGAGATGTAAAATCAACTTTTTTTTAGGGCTGTCAATGACAAACACTTTTTTGTTTTGTGATTTATTTTCCAAGCCAAAAACATGGCTTCCTTCTTTTTTTAAGCTCATTTAATCTACTGTGCCCCCTAGTGGAAAACTCCAGTACTACATGCAGTGCAGCAGCAAGTATGTGAACAAAGACGCAGCACGAGGTTAAACAGCAAGCATATTCCAGCCCTAAGATGAATCTTAAGTGACAGTGTGATGTAGATCTGTCAGGATTTTCTAACCCTAGCGTTTCACCATCTATTTTCCATCAGAAGCTAATGCAGGAGATGGGTGTAGGAGACGATTTTCATGTTCAGCTTGCATGACAAACTTGGAGTGACTGATCGTTTTCAAAAATAATGAGTAAGAAATGGTTTCTCAGTGAAGGACCTCTTTACCTGCTTCACCATCACTCGCAGGGAGCTGGTGTCCTTCTCCAGCAGTCATGGGGGAATAGGTGGGGACAACCTGGAGAGGGTCTCCAGTCCATCACAAGGCCAACCAGAGACAAACAACCAGTCTCTCACACACACACTTCAAAGACAATTTAGAGCCTCCATTTAACCTGAAATGCATTATTTTGGTTTGTGGGATAAAGCTGGAATACAAAAATCCAACATTTGCACATGCTAACCTCATCAAAAGGCCTTGCAGGAGTGATTCAGACCAGGTACCTTCTTGCTGCAAGGCAACAGTGATACCAACTATACAGCCCAAATCTAATACCTTTTTAAAATTAATTTTTTTTTTTGCATTTTTCATTTTCTCCTTCTTAGCCGTTTAAATCATTGAAAGTCAGATCTCCTATTTGTTTATAACCACTTCTGCCGTTAGTTTATCTTCTCCTCTCAATCTTTTGTTTCCGAGTGATTGAATCCATCCACTGATGTGTGTCTCTGTTCTCTACAAGCTTTCTTTATTCACTGTTAATCCTTTTTATGCTCCCCCTAGCCCGGAGCCCCAGTGAGATCACGTTGATTTAGCCAGAGGTTGATCTCATGATTAGTATTCAGTTGTCAGAATGTGTCAGTCAACTTTTAAAGGCTCCTCTCTATCCTCACAACCCCATTATCCTATCTTCCATCAAATATCAACGTATAGCTCTGCATTGTGTCACGCGTGTGTGTGTGTGTGGGTGTGTGTGTGGGTGGGTGTGTGTGTGCGTGCGTGCGTGTGTGTGTGTGTGTGTGCGTGTGTGTGCATGCACCATGCATCAAGATGCACAGCTGCATGGTGCTGAAGGAAGAGCTCTACTTGCATTAATAGAGATACATGTGCACCCTCCTTCTTGTTTCCCAGGAAGTCGCCCTCTAACGTCTTAAATGACATGAAAGGAGCCGCAGACGGATATATGCATGAATTAATTGGCTTGAATAGAAGTATTTAGAAGTTTAATCCACAGGGATTAAAGCAAGCAGCCCTCTTTGGATTTAAGCTTTTGCGCATTTTTAACAGAGGATTGTTTTATTTCACTCCATCCTCCTCCTTCTCACAAGCTTCTACCTTTGGTTCTCAGTCAGTGAGCCACTAAAACGTCATCAAGTGTAGGATTAGCAAAGGAAAAAAAACATTTTAATTGTGCTTAAAAATCACTTGTAGTATGATTAAATGGTGGCGCAATGTTTAAACTCCAGTTTAGATGGCAATTATTTAGGTGTTTTCAGGCTTTTTTATTTTTCTCATATACAGGTGAAACTCAAAAAATTAGAATATAGTTCAAAAGCTAATTCAAAGGTGAAAATAATATATGAGATAGACTCATTACATGCTAAGTGAGATTTTTCAAGCCTTTATTTGTTATAATTGTGTTGATTATGACTGAAAACCACACATTCAAAATCTCAGACATTTAGAATATTCTAGACTCAAAGTGTCACATTCTAATCAGCTAATGAATCCAGAACACCTGCAAAGGGTTCCTGAGCCTTTAGATGGTCTCTCAGTTGAATGCTGAATTACTCAAATAAATGGACTTTTGCACCATATTTTCATTTATCGAGTTTCACCTGTAACCTGTAGAGTGGCTGCTCTGTTTTCCAGTTTATGATCTTGTGTGCAAAAGGTTTTTACACGATAACGACTCAGCTTTGAACAAACTGTCAGATATGGAATCAAATCTCAGTTAAAACATTAAAACGACTCGTGTTTAGTTTGATTTGCCAAAACAAGACGAAAATTGTTGTTTCAAAGAAAAAGAGAGGGGGGAGTAATCTTTTAAACTGAGATAATAGCTCATCATTTTTGACAGTAGCTCCCTGAAGGCATTAATAGTTCAAACTTGGCCAGTGAAACCACCGAGGTTTCACTCACTTTTTTTATCCACATAAAAATCCACATGTGCTTGTTTTTTCTTCCCGTCTTCATTTAAAGCTTCTGCACTGAGAGTCTATGAGAGGCTGAGCAGATCAATGCCTATAGATTGGCTCATTGGAAGCCATTAGTTATGGGTTTTTATAAAGCTAGTCATTACGCTGCTTAATCTTGCAGAAAATTAAATTTAGAGTCGTGTACAGTGTTTTGGTTAAAAGTTGTTGATATTTCTTCTCTCACTCACTTACCAGCTGCTATCCTTCTACCTCTTTTTGCATTTAATAAATTGTGCATGCTTGTTAAGCATGTGTGTGTGTGTGTGTGTGTGTGTGTGTGTGTGTGTGTGTGTGTGTGTGTGTTTGGGTGAATTTCTCTTTTGTTAGAGCTTTTATATTCAATACCTTCAAAGTGCTGCTGGGGGGGGGGGGGGGGGGGTATCATTTTTAACTCTTGACACTTTGCTTTTGTTTTTCAAACAGCCTTGCGGCTCCATCCAGGTCCAGTTTTAATTTTCAGAATTGGTCATGAAGTCCTGGACAACCCGTTCTACCCTTCTGCTTTGCCAGACATTCCCACCCATTCCCATTACTGGATCCCTCTTCAATTTATCAATCCCTTCCTCCCCTCTGCTCTAAAATCCCCCTCTTTTAAACATCTTTCCCATTTTCCTACCCCCTTTTCCCACTTTCTGATCACCCATCATGTTGAAACTCTATTTTATTCTTTGTTTTCCTCACATCAAACTCTCCCACCACATTTTTTTGGACCCTGATTTTTTCATCTCCACTTTCTCCTCATCCTTTTACTCCTTCACCCCCTCCACGTTTCTCACATGCTGCCCTGAGCATCTCCACTGTTTCCCCAGGC
>SSNS01000051.1:583255-623802 GCA_006937985.1 Aphyosemion australe | reverse complement strand
CCCCCCCCCCCCCCCCCCCCCAGTTCTCTTGTCTACCTGTCCCAGTATGTGTTAGTATCTCCCTCAAACGTGCACACGGACACACACCCTGTGGCACATTCAGTACTGAAACATCACTTCCCGTCCCAGCCCAACATCGTCAACACTGCCTATCCTCCTCCTCCTCCTCCTTCTCTTCCACCCCTTGATGATATGCAGAGCAGGGCAAGCATGCTCCTTTTGTTTAGCTTAGCACAAATGAAAATTGCTAATCAATTTTTACCCCCTCTTATTTCATGGCATGTAGTTCCTGCCCCTCCCCTGCCAGCTGTCATTATGTGGTTGTGGTGCTGGGCTGAAAGCTTCATTAGCAGGAGGACAGCATGTTTTACCCCTCAGCACTGTATTCATGGAATTACTAAAGATAGGACATCATCTGGTGTGACTCATAATATTAGTAAAATTTAAAAAAAAAGTCTTGTTTGTATCTCATTTATTTTTCACTGGGATAGCTTATAAAAATAATCCTAATCTGGTCATAACAGGATTTTTTATAGATTGTTGTGTTTAGTACAGCAAAGACTGCCACTTTTGAAATTAAGTTATAAAGGGGGTTAAGCTGAGGCACCTAATGCAGGTATAAATGCAGAGGTCAAAGGTCATAGGATGGTGAAAGTGAGGAGATAAAGGTGTGACTCCTGATTTGACATTTCCCCTTTATTTTCCTCTTCTCTTCGGATGAATGCAAACAACATTAATATAAACAGCAAACTTTTCAACTGTTTGCACTCAGGGGTGTGTGTGTGTGTGTGTGTGTTTGCATGTATGTATTAGTTTAAGCTGTCTGTCTGTTTTAAAGTGATAAGGGTCTCTCAGGCTCTTCAGTCTGCTTTGAGCAACAGTCACCACAGAGAATTTTCTCCACACATACATTAGGCCAAGTTCAAATATGTTTACACTTAGCTGAACAGAATTACAGCTCAATAATCTTTGGTATCACCAGGAAAAGTCATCATCTTGTACACCTTTCCTCTTAAACCTTTTGTTCCTGTGCAGAGTCATTAATGGCGCTTTCACATCTGGGTCGGCCCAGTCCGGTCTTGGTTTGGTTGGCCCACCCCAGCGGCGTCAGGTTTTGTTCACACAGCCTTCTCAGAAACGCAAATTTCTCCGAGCACATGGGCTGGGCGAAACCCAGCCAGCACACATAGGCGGGCCCCATTTGGAATCTATATAAGCAAGCCGTGTGGGTCCCAACAGGGTTTGTCCACAGTTTCCATTTTGGCCCCATGGGGGTTTGCTCAGAAAGATTTTTGCCCACATAGATTTTAACAGGCCTTACATGGGTTTTCAGTGGGTTTGACTCAAACACCGGCAAACCCCTGTGGGGCCACCGTGGAAACCATGGACAAACCCTTTTGGGACCCATATGGTTTGCCCATATACACTGCTAAAAAAATAAAGGGAACATTTAAACAACACAATGTGACTCCAAGTCAATCACACTTCTGTGAAATTAAACTGTCCACTTAGGAAGCAACACTTATCGACAATCAGTTCCACCTGCTGTTGTGTAAATGGAATAGACAACAGGTGGAATTATAGGCAATTAGCAGGACATCCCCAATAAGGGAGTGGTTTTGCAGATGGTGACCACAGACCACTTCTCAGTTCCTCTGCTTTCTGGCTGATGTTTTGGTCTCTTTTGAATGCTGGCAGTGCTTTCACTCTAGTGGTAGCATGAGACGGAGTCTACAACCCAAATAAGTGGCTCAGGTTCAGCTCATCCAGGATGGCACATCAATGCGAGCTGTGGCAAGAAGGTTTGCTGTGTCTGTCAGCGTAGTGTCCAGAGCATGGAGGCGCTACCAGGAGACAGGCCAGTACATCATGGAGACATGGAGGAGGCCGTAGGAGGGCAACAACTCAGCAGCAGGACCACTACCTCTGTGTCTGCTCAAATGGTCAGAAACAGACTCCATGAGGGTGATATGAGGGCCCAACGTCTACAGGTGGGGGTTGTGCTTACAGCCCAACACCGTGCAGGGCATTTTCCAGAGAACACCAAGATTGGCACATTCACCACTGGCACCCATTGCTCTTCACAGATGAAAGCTATGGAGAACGTTCTGCTGCCTGCAACATTCTCCAGCATGACCAGTTTGGCAGTGGGTCAGTAATGGTGTGGGGTGGCATTTCTTTGGGGGGGCTTACAGCCCTCCATGTGCTCACCAGAGGAATAAAACTTCTGAAATTGCTTTATGTCAGACAGATTTAGTGCAAAGAATACATAAACAGGTTTGGTATCGACCATAAAACAATTTTAACTTAAGAAAAAAGTCATAATATGTCCCCTTTAAAGGAACTAGAGGCAGGAAAAAAGAAACGATGCTCACGAGCGACGCACCCGGCTCTGCGAGTAACCGCAGCCCAGCACGGGAGCGTGCACAGACGGCTATGTTACACAAACACAAAAATACCATTACCTGACCCTCTTCACACGCTCTCACGCCACACCTCCAATATCTCACGCTGAAAAGGCAACTCCCCGCCGCTCTCACGGACAATATTGCGGCGAAGCAATCCACGCTGCAGCCCTGATCACAGCTAATGCTACTGTAGCATGATCACAGCTAATGCTACTGCACGCTAGCTCTCTCTGAGTCATTGGTGAGGTCAGATCATTGTCATATCATCTCTAAACACAACCTATAATGTTTCTTACCTGCTCACTAGGAAATGAGCCATGGCAGCATCCTTTTTGAGTCCCAGATATGGTTGAAGCAGCCTCCATTCGTCAATCACGTATCTGATATAGATTCGGGTCCCTGCCTGTCTTTTACCATATTTGGTTTTTGACTCACGAGATGCCGCTGAATAAACTTCCTTTGTGCCACGCTTGGTCGTTTGCTGGTTGCAGTAGAATCCATTCCCACAGTTCTTCTTTTGGAGTTTGGCGGTTGGCAAGCAACTTACGGTGCATTAGCTCCACCTACCGATCTGCAGTGTCAAACACATTTTCTTTCTGTTTTGAAGCTGTCGTGAACGCGCAAGCAGTGTCAATTGACGCCACATCCGTATGGCAGCGCGGGAAATTCGTGACCGAACTGCAGCGCATTTTGCAGCAAACAGCCTGTTCAAGAAAATGGAACGATACATGGGTGGCCTCATTCTTTTAGGTTTATAACGCTTCATCACCCATTAGCTTTGAAAAAATGAACATACATGTTTAATTTTTTACAGATTTTTTAAAGATCCTGCCCCATGTTTCTTTAAGACAAAAATAAGAATTTAAGGATAAATGCAACTTGCTGCTCACACTTTTGAATAAGATCACTGATCTAGGAATAGCGTTAGGAAAACTTCTAATATAATCTTTAACATCATTAACCTTATGTTATTTTTTTCATGTTTCTTATAAGCCATAGCAGTTAATTTTACTATAACTTCATGTCAAAATATTAACAAGTCTGCTCCTTTTTTCCATCAGCCTAGAGCCCACACTGTAGTTTTTCCATCCCCTACTATTGATAGCCAAAGGATCTGCTCATCACCTGCTTTTGGTGTCTTGTTGCCTTTTAGGTGCTATTATTAACACCAGCAAATCCAAATATACCATCCATTCAGGGATCAAGAGATTTGAGAGGCTTTATTTAATCAGACTTCCTTTTAAATGTCTCTTGGCCACACTGACCAAACTCTATGTGTGTGTGTGTGTGTGTGTGTGTGTGTGTGTGTGTGTGTGTGTGTGTGTGTGTGTGTCTGTGTGTGTGTGTGTGTGTGCGCGCGCGCGTGTGTGTGTTGTAATCTAGGGCTTTGATTTCCTGAGAAGGTGATCGTGTCTGGTGTAATAAATTAAACCGTAGGTCACAGAGTCACTCACATGTCAGTATAACTGGTGTGTTCATTTCATTTGTTAATTTTTTATTGTCTCATAAGATTTTAGACTTCTCAGACGTCCTGAAGGAAATGTCCTGTCTGCTCACATTTTCCATCTTCTCTGTCAGAGGGTTTGACCCCCAGCATGATGGCGCCAACAAGGATTTTATTTTTTTTCTCCCATAAATGCTAACACTACACTTTTGTTTCAAAAGTAGGGATGACACAGGGTCTCTTATGTGATCAAACATTTCTTTGTGAGAATGACACTGATCTGGAAATTGGAATGTGACAAAAGTTTGTTGGGGCTCAAAATGGCTCAAAAGCCCTGATAAATGGCCAAACACAATCCCATCATAAAGCCTTACAATGCAAAGACTGGTTTACCACGGCCACTTGGCCAGGACATGAATATTGAATGAGCTGCATTCTGATTGGCTGGTTTACTTTGATGGTTCTATGATGCTACCTGATGCTAGATACTCTGTGTATAGCCCTAAATAATAACAGTACAGTATCGTATTACTCAAATCGGCAAGCTATGACTCTATCTGGCATTTATTCAAAATCTGCACATTCCCAGTACATCATGGAAAGTTACGTGTGTGCTCCGACATTCTTCTTTGTTGTTTTCCTCTCATACAACAAGAACGTTAGCAGTAGCTAGTCTGAGCAGTAGCAGTAGTTAAAACAAGCTCTTTTCAGAACAAACCATTTCTCAGCAACCATTACAAAATTGCTCATTTACAAAGGAAAGCAGGTCAGAGATGGCACAGACTTTTTGGTTGAAGGCAGGGTCCATAAGTTGACGTCATCAGAGTGAGGGGGGGGGGCTTTTTAAATTTAAATTAAACCTCAACCTGCGTATATTCAAAAACAAGGTAAATGTGGTTTTGAGTTGTAGGGCAAAATCATCCCCCGTTTTTGAAAGTTACTGACAGACCATTACCCCAGAGCTGTCTTTAAACTGTGTACATGCATGTGCACATCTCAGTGAGAACAGTGGGAATCTGAATGCATGTGTGTGTGCATGAGTGTGTATCTGTGTGTGTGTGAGAATGAGAGAAAGCCGCGGTGTGTTTTGAGCCAGGTGGAAAAGCAGGAAGAGTTGCTAATCCATGCGGCTGGCCGAGCAGAAAGGCCATTCATATTTATAGCTGCCTGAATCACATTCTGTCAAACAGATGTCCAGCACTCAGACCAGGAACAAGAATAACTCTTGAACAAGATTGAAATGTGGGTTAAAAGAAAAACCTGAAATTCTTTTATAACCTGCAGAGGAGCATAGCAACATAGAAACATCACACTGACATGCAAACACCATGATAATCAGCTAAGTTACCGTGAGTACAAGTTATTTATAAATAGAATTAATTGTATGAAAACAAAATGTGATCATTATCCATATTTTTTTAATTTCTAGTGCTAAAGTTTGAAAATAATTGTAATTATTTAATGATGGTGTTTGCCCTACTGGTTTATTTCAGTTAAACGTAACTCGTTGGTCTCCACCGCACACCTAGTTTAGTTATTAGTCATCATCACACCTGGTTTTGTTAGTAATCCATGTAAACATAGTCCCAGTATTTGTAACTAGCTTTTTTTCAACTTGCCATGCTTCTTGCTGTCTTGTTTACTTTTGCTTTTTTTGCTCCACATGTCATTTATCTGGATTCTCCATCATCACTGTGGGTCTAAAATCTCACATCTGCACTGTTGTCATACAAATCAGCTTAATTTGTCATTGTTCACATCTATCAGTGGTTTAATGGATGAGCTTTCAATGAAGAACCTCAAAAAGAGCTTCTGGCAAATTTTATGAAATGTAATGTAAATTTTGGAGATACAAGAATTTTGTCCAACAATTTTTGTCTTCCTCATCTACATCATCTTATACCAATATAAACCCTTCCTATACAAGGTGTTAAAGAAAGAAATTATTTCAGTCTAAGTTTCTGTTTACATTTAAGTTTGAGCTAGATTTAATAGTGGAGATTTCAAAGTAAAGCAAGTCGAAGACTCTTTCAGCTTTGTAAAACTCACAGAACAAGATGGTCAGGTTTTGTGCACAAAAAAGCAACAACAGCATTTTTTTAAAAACGCTGCATCAAACTTTGATTCGGACAAGAACAAATAACAAGTACACTGTAAATTCCAACAAGTTAAGTTTACTTGAAAATATTGAGGAAACCGATTACCTTGGAAAAAGTAAACAAACTTAATTATTATATGTGAGTGAGCTGTACTTTTTTTGAAGTTGAGACTACTTAATAAATCTCAGTATAGTTAAATTCAAATCAAGTTGATACAACTTAAATACTTTGAGTCACAACAACTTAATATACTCAGCCAAGATAAGTGGGCGTTAATTGAAATTTGGAACAATTTAAACAATTATGAAAACACACATTTACATAGGGCTGGGACGATAATCAATAAGTCAATTAATCGTACGATAGATGAAAATGAACTTAATACATTTTTCTAGCCTCAATATATCGCCATGTGCCTGCATGTGTATGTTTTTCTTGCCTCTCGCCTCCAAAGATGCTTGATGACGAGGGTTTAAGTGCAGTTTTGGTTGTTGACACTAGAAAGGCCGTTGTATTTATTGCTTTGTAGAGACAGGGTCTATTTTATTGTTTTTGGTGCAATATTTTCTAATAGAGAGTGAGAGTCCTTTATTATTTTATTTTTATTGTTTTTTGTTTTATTTATTTATTTATTTGGTTCTGGACATTCTAATGTTAAATAAAGGTTTAATTGTTGCATTTTAAAGGATGTACTTGCATTATTATTATGATATATTAGCATTACATAAGTGGTTATTTTGGTCTCAATAATGTCGACAATAATATCGTTTATCGTCCAGCAAAATGTGTTATCATCCCAGGCCTACATTTACATAAGTCAGCTTGTTTTTAAGCAGACACTGAAAGATGCCAGCTAACTCATGCTCCATGTGACTGCAGGCAGTCAGTGAGTGTTGAACTCATGGTAACTGAGACCAGAGCCTTTAGTGTGAACCACCACTTTAATACCCACAGAGGAACGGCACAGTGGTCCCATTCCTGAGACCTTCCTTCTCACTTATGGTGCCAAAATGACAAAACAAATAACCCCACCTTTGCAACACTGAACAATGCAATATGAACAACACACAACTTAACACAACACAACCTCCCACACACAATAAACATGCATAAACACCCCAAAATAGAACAAAATAACTTAAAAAAAATGACTACCCACAATGCACCTCACCCACTGCTGCTTCCACGTGTGTTTAAGTAACGTGAACTTAGTTTGTGTAAGTAGAATGTACTGATTGGACTTGAAAAACAATTACAATAAGAAAGGATGTGAAACAGCTCAACTAACTCAGGATTAACAAGTAATTCTAACAATTTAGAAAATTTTAACTAATGTGAACAAGATATTTTTGAGTTGAATCAAAGTCTGCGTTTACAGCAGTTTGGCTCTTTTTTAAAGAAAAAGTCGAAGTTGAAATGTTAAATAAAAACAAGTGAAAAGACAGTCCTTCAGGGCAAGGATCATCTCCACTCTGGCCTCGGCTCCTCGACTCTTCCTCCACTCCTTCAGCAGCTCCATCGTCATCTCCTCCAGGTCTCAGGGATGTCTGCTGGAGTCCAGCTTCACCTCACTTATTTAGAGTTCCAGTTTATGCCACTCTTGGGAACCAAAGACATTCTTAATCTCTGTTGCTGCTCAGAGCGTTTATCAAAGTTAATCTGCTGGTAAACAGTTACATGTTAGAATAGATAAGACTGGACTCGATGTGGAATGTTAGGTATTTGACGGTCTGATTTAGTGGTTCAAGAGGAGAGCTGATGCAATCATCTAGAGAAAAGGCCGAATGGGACTGTCAGCTGTTTTGACAAGAAAAAACATGTTCACACATAAACATGTACACCTCTACCTAGTCACACACACACACAATGCACGCAGTGTTGCTACAAATGCATAAGCACTCAACTTTCATATTTATTGCCCGTGACAGGACCTACACAGACACGATCTGTATAACTCACATCCACATTTATTTCATGTTTCCCTGTGTCCCCCTTCCTCGCTCCCCCGGGTATACTTACCTTCTCACCCTCTCAACCTTTCCACCTCTGCACATTCCTCTCTTGACTGAAACTAGGGCTCCCCTTCTTTCTCCTCTCTTCCTCCCATTGCTTTCTCTCTTGTTCTTGTTCACTCCACTTTTTTTTCTTGTATAGATATTTTCTCCCCTTCTCTGTATTGAGATACCCCCTCGCAGCAATCCCAGTGACCCTGTCTATGACCGATGACCTCAAGGGTAAATGCAAGGTCCCACCTCTGCAGGAAATAAAGACATTAGCTTCCTCCAACCGTCTGACCCTGTCTCACCTGCCTCGTCTTCCCTCACCTCTTACTCTGTATCCCTCTCTCTAAATCCCCTCTGTACCACCTCCTGTTCTGTTTTCTTTTGCTCCCTTTCCTCCATCCCTCACCTTACTGTACTTTCTGTTTTGTCCTTTCACTCCTCTATCTAGATTTCACACCCCTTACTCTCCCTCCATCACCTCCAGGCGGCCCATGTGGTCTCATAAAATAGAACAACAATTGAAAATATAAAAAGTATTGTTTTTTTAAGTCTTATTTTAATATGTTTACAAATGTTCATGATTAAAGAACATAAGAGCTTTGTTTTATGTGGAGCATACATAAGAAATAAAATACTAACATTTAGTCTTTGATTGGTACATTTTTCTTTCTTGGGTTGATTTTTTAATTAAAAACTATTTTTCTAATCTCAAAAGACACTTTGCTCCAGTTTCCTCCTCATCCACAACCTAAAACCACATTTCAACTTTTCTGTATTGTGCATATAGATTCTTATGGAGCTAAGAGATAACTGTAAATGAGGTGGTAAAGAAAGCAACTGTGTTAAGCGATCCACCTTGTGAAAGAATAACCATATGAGATGTGTGTGTGTGTGTGTGTGCTAAACCTGGTAGCTACATATTTGCTACATGTGTATGGACTACGGAAGCACTGTGCTTTCCTGCATGCACTTCTGCATCATTAGTGTGTTGGTTTTTTTCATCCACAGACTAAAAAAGAGCTCCCCTGAGATTACCGTTCTTCTGTCCTGTGTTTCCTTGTTCCTGTAAAAACAGAGGCGGAGAAAAACATTTGTCTGGTGCAGTTGTTCGCCACAGCGACACAAGTCAAGCATGTCACCTGAGTAGCGCTTTGCTTTATGCATATTCATACCGTTTTTGTTTCACAGGAAGGAGAACGCAAACACACAACAAAATGTGTGCACATCTGAGTTCTTTCCACACTTCTCTGCTTTCAAAGTCTTTTCACTTTACTTTAAGACGTTACAGAGGATACTGTAGAGAGGAGGAGAAATGTACTTTTGCAAATGCAGAAAAGTCATTAAATGATATGCAGCTGCATATATATATATATATATATATATATATATATATATATATATATATATAAATTTGCTCCAATGATTTTAATAAGTTTAATTGTATGACTCGTTGCAGCCTATTGCTGAAACAGTCAGCCATAGTACCGGCTCTGCCTTATCTATGACATGTTTGACTGATTGCATTAATGTATCTCCAATCCTAATTTGTCTCATGGTTTATTCCAGTTGTTCTCAAACTTTTTCACCAGAATACCACCTAAAACTAGAGTAGGATCTTCAAGTTAAAGTTAAAGTCCCACTAGTTGTCACACACACTGGTGTGTGTGAAATTTGTTCTCCGCATTTGACCCATCCCCTGGGGGAGCGGTGAGCTGCAGACACAGCTGCGCTCGGGAACCATTTGGTGGTTTAACCCCCCAATCCAACCCCTTTAATGCTGAGTGTCAAGCAGGGAGGCATTGGGTCCCATTTTTTCAAAGTCTTTGGTATGACCCGACCGGGATTTGAACCCCGATCTCCCAGTCTCAGGGCGGACACTCAAACCACTAGTCCACTGAGCTGGTTACCACCATGTACCAAGTACCACCATGATGGACATTAAAGCCATTCTATGCAACTTTTCCATATGTTTAAATAATTCTCTTGAGCCAGTATGTGCTAAAATGACCCTTTACAGGGTAAATGAAATGTCACTCAGACCCCCACCGCCCTCTGTGGCCAGAATACTGCACTTACAACTTCAGAGTGGTACCTGGTGCTGCAGTCTGCTTCCAGCATGTTTCCTGCATGTTTTAGATCATGAACACAGCTGATTTGTTTGATTTAGTGATGAACCGCTCCTGTAGACACTAATGAAGGCTGAGGAGACATTTCAGCAGTTAGATTATGGTGCTAAAAGATGAACGCACAACGAGATATGTTTTACTTTTGCTTTCACTAAAGAACACTAGGTGGTGCTAAAAACAAGCCAAATCTGCCAAATGTTCCTTTAAAATGATGCAAAATTTGACTGTTTTAGGATGTTTTTATAAGAGAAACAAACACTAGATTACACATAGTTTAAATGCTGTTTATTATATTTTTACTTCCACATCAGCACATATTTTATATTTAAATGAACTAAATTGTACATCAAAGTGGACTGAAATCAAAGTAAAGATAGAAACAAATCGGTTTTCCTTTTACTCAGGTTAGGGTTACCCATTTGTTTCATCCTAACAAGTTTAAAAGAAGCCACCCGGACTTCTTGCTTATTTGAGAAGATGCTTTGCTTCTCTTTCTAGGAGTTTTCTCAGCCGAACCCAGAAAGATCCTCAAATGTGGAGCAAAGTATTTAGTGGATAAAAACAGCAGCTTAGCAATCTCCAGAGTGCTTGCTTTCACAGTGAGGCAGACACCCATGGGATCGTTTATGATCCTTTTATTGATTTCTACAAACAGTAGGGGGGAGTTAGACAGACACGTAACGTAGAGAAAGTGTTGTTTAGGTTTCAGCACTGATGCTGCAGAGAGTGTTTTTAATTTAGGAAAATAATAGCCACTGATTTCCTCCAGCTATTAGTGACAGTTTGTCAGTTTTTATGAGAGAGGAATCCTGTGATTGATGCATAATAAATAATTCAAAAATAAGTTTCATTGTTACAGGAGCAGAGCATATTTTCTAAATATAGCTGACCTTGAGGAAGCTTTAGGTTTGATGTACGATTGTTATCATGGATCCGATAGCCGGTTTCCAGCCACTCTAATAAACCCCATGTTTTATGTAAATGGAAGGGGAAGTTTAGGAGTGTTTAAAAACATTTTTATATAAAAATGTTTTGTAAAAGTATCTAAAAATGTAAAGCATATAAATCTGTTGTGGAAATTATGTATTTATTTACTTGAATATTATTACTAAGAACTAGTATTTTCTGAAGTTTCTAGGTTTATGCCAAATCCAAACAAATATAATTCATAAATAACTTGAAATTGTTCTATAAGAAAAATTAATCTTTTAATATTTTAGTGAACAGTTTAACTCAAAACAGTCATCTATTCTTGTTTTTTTATTGAATTATCAACTTTTCATCCCAAAAGTAGTGTTTTTTATTGGATACATCATTTCACTGACTTCTTGAGTGAAACAACATTCCTGCTGAAACGGTTTGTGTGATGAAAAATCACAACAGGAGAAAACAAAACATGTTTTCTCCTGTTTTGCCCTACAAAATGACAGTAAAGTACAAAATGAGCAATACAATTTAAGAGAAAGGATGGGTGGGCCTATCTGGTTTTCAAATAAATGCTAACAATTAGCATTAGCTGCTTCAGCTAACCTACTAGCTAGCAGCCATGGAGATGATGATAGCTTTAAAGCCATACTATGCAACTTTTTCATATTTTTAAATCTTGTTCTTGAGCCAGTTTGTGCTAAAATGACCCTTTAGGGTTAATGAAATGTCACTCAGACCCCCACCACCCTCTGTGGCCAGAATACCGCATTTGCAAATTCAGAGTGCCGGTCCGGTAGCTGACATGCCTGGCGCTAGGGCTGGACGATATAGAAAAAAAGCTTATCGCTAAACAAAAATTCATATTGATCGATATCAATAATTATTGAAAACTATATATGTTTGTCTCTATATATGTATGTCTATAAATGTAATAAAATATTTCAAGTGCAGCCCTGGCCATTTTATCATTACTTTATGATTAAACAAGTTGGTTGTGTTACCAGACGTGGTTTTAATCAATTCTCTGCAAATCTTGTCAGACTTGTAAAAATGAAAATATTGCCACACTGGTGAAGTACTGTAACCTTTTTTGGGACGATTTCCTCCTTGGTGCAACATCTTGTTTAAATCACATTGCTGTCTGTTTAGGTTTAGGTATAATTAATGACTCTAGTATAAAGCTACCATTTAGGCTAAAATGGAAAAAGAAAGGAAACTTTTCATTGATCAATTTGTTTCTATTGCACCACACGTTTATCGATCAATAAACATCATTATTGAGTTATTGTCCAGCCCTACCTGGCGCTGCAGTCTGGTTCCAGCGTGTTTCCTGCATGTTTTAGATCATGAACACAGCTGATTTGTTTGATTTAGTGATGAACCGCTCCTGTAGACACTAATGAAGGCTGAGGAGACATTTCAGCAGTTAGATTAAGGTGTTAAAAAGACGAACGCACAAAGAGAAGATAAGTTTTACTTTTGGTTCTATTGAATGGACACTAGGGGGAGCTAAAAGCAAGCCAAAACTGCATAGTATCCCTTTAAAACAAACTCACAGTAAATGTTGAATAAATGAAACCAAGCATAGTAAAACTGGGCACATCTGGATGTGGTAAATTTAAACTGATGCTGTTATGAACGTTTTTACCCTTGGAGGAAAATTAACCTCAAGAAAAACCTGTGACTGTGTTTTTTTTTAACAATTTGCTTGCATATATGTGTGTTGTGTGTGTCTGTCTACAAATACACTTGCAGGTTTAAATTGCTACAGTCTAAAAACAGAAACTGAGCCTGTTGCTGTTTTGCATCTTGCTCTGATTTTCAGCACCACGGACAGAGCCTCTGTACGTTTTACCTTGAGAAAAACACAAAATAAGCTAAACAAAGATTAGTAAAATGAAGCAGCTCTAACTTTGTTGTCAGTTAGTAAACCTTTGTCCACAGTGGCTAAATAACCTTGACTTTTTTTAAGGTACACACCTCCTGGATGAGTTTTAAGTAGCATCATCTCCCAGGATGATTTCTTTTCTCTTAACTTTTCTGAAAAACAGAGCGAGACGGATAAATTATGATGTAAATATTTTCTTGGATAACTAGTATTTATGGTGAAACTGTGGTTGTCCAGTTGTTTTAAAATATTTGAATCTGAAATTCTTTTTTTAGCGAAAAAAAAAAAGGATCTCAGCATCCCGAATGTTCCTTTTTGCATCAAACTATTAGATGGAGTTGCAACGTAACTAAGAACAGGATAAAATTACAGGCTCATAATAGTGTATGGATATTGGTGTGTGTGTGTGTGTGTGTGTGTTGTTTGTGGGAGACTTTTGTTCTTTCTGTTTTTTTAATTTAGTTTTGTTTACAGCAGATGGGCCTACTGTGACCCACAGGCAACCCCCTACCCCTAACACACACGTACACTCACACACATATGTATACAAACAGTGCCTGCAGATTTGCCGGTGTAAAGCTCAGAACTATGCTCACAAAGACTTAATGCTCTAATTAACTTTATTTTATTTATTTGTCAGTTTAAAAAGAAATTCATCAGTTGGATAAAGATGTAGCTTCTGTCAGACATTTATAAACATTTTTCATCTATTATTTTAGTTATTGCCCTCTTGAGTCTCATTATAGACCGAATACTAGAATAAAAACAGATTTGTTAGAAATTAGATCCAAAGTAATTTTATCTTTAAGTTTTCCTATTATTACTCTATTCAATATTTGAGTTACCTGTTGTTTTGGCTTGTTGGAAATGCATAATTATTGCTCAAACTGTATGATAGGTTTTTTATTTGGGAAATAATTTGCAATAAGATCAAAGAGAAACTATCAGTGTATTTTTTTCATAGCTGTCACATCATGAATTTTACACTCTAAAACATTTCCTTCCTCTTAATGAAACAAAAACAGACTACTGATCCATTTTTTCACTTAACACCGAGAAGTTCGGTTCTTCGCTCGAGACTCAAAAAAACATTTGGAGAGGGTGTCATTTTCAGTCCATTTATGTGGAATACACACATAGAGTCCATGAAACCCATGGGGGAAAACACAATTCACACAGCCACCATGACAATAAATGCCAAAGGTCAACTCAGGTCAGATGGAAGGGGAAAAAACAGAAGGGAGGTTGAAATCTGGAGTAAAAATTTTAAAGGTGTCAGTGAGAATGGAGGGAGGTACAAAAGTAAATGGTTAAAAAGAGGAATGATGACGTTGAGAGGAAAAAGGGAGACAAGATAAGAAGTACAGGTGGATGAAAGTGGATATGAAGTTAAAAAGAAGAATCAAGGTGGGAATCAGAGAAAAGTTGTTTTATGAAAATCTCAGGTTCATTTTAGCTCTACATAACTTTCTGTCCCAGGTAGCTCGTGTTCAGTCTGCTTGACATTATAATTATACTATTTGTGTTAAAAATCATATTTCTGAGTTTTTAAAGCATCACTTGGTTGTTTTGGCTTGTTTTTAGCACCCCCTAGTGTCCATTAGCAAAAGCAAAAGTGAAACTTTTCTCTTTGCTGTGCGTTCATCCCTCTAACACCTTCATCTAACTGCTGAAATGTCTCCTCAGCCTTCATTAGTGTCTGCAGGAGTGGTTCATCACTAAATCAGACAAATCAGCTGTGTTCATGATCTAAAACATGCTGGAAGCAGACTGCAGCACCAGGCATGTCAGCTCCTTTTTCTATGTCCAGCAGGGACCAGATCACCACTCTGAAGTTGCAAGTGTGGTATTCTGGCCACAGAGGGTGGTGGGGTCTGACACATCATTAACCCTGTGAAGGGTCATTTTAGCACAAACTGGCTCAAGATTATTTAAAAGTATGAAAAAGTTGCATAGTATGGCTTTATGAATATGTTTTGGTCACCAAACATTTTATGAAAAACAGCAATAAATGACACTTATTAAAAGTTTCCATAAGACAAACAAAAACAAAACAATTCTATAAAAACATTCATGGAGGCGTTTAGAGATCTTGTGAGATGGAAAGTCATTAGCTGAAGCTAAAAATGTCTATAGTTGTGAACATTTAAAGCATTTGATATCCTTAACTGAGTTTCTTACCAAGTTGAAACAACATATAATAAATAATGAAAAAACGATGAATGTTGACTGTTTTGTTTGCCTTTAGAGTAAAACGGGAGGTTTTAAAAGCTCCTCCTAGTTTTTACACTTCTTTGTTGTCTTATTTGATTATTTTGACACCTTCTGACATTTTTATTCACAAGAACAGGCACCAAAGGGTTAAATCTACCTCTCTCTTCTTTGCAGTCTTGCACGTGTTCTTTCAGTCATGCTCTGCTTGTTGTCTTCTCTCGTCTTTTATCTGATCTGTTCTGCAGCAAACCCGAGCCTATTAGAGAACGACAGAAACACAGAATGATAGAAGTTGAAGGGAAAAAGATAGAAACGAGTTGAAAAGACTAAGCAAAGTGTGTGTGTGTGCGCGTGTGTGTGTGTGTGTGTGTGTGTGTGTGTGTGTGTGTGTTAAGAGGAAGAGAGAGAGATTTCTGCTTATCAGACAGGAAGTGGATCTCTTACAATAGCATTCTGACGTTTCCCTTCTCTAATTTGGAAAACTGTTAAGATCCCTATTCCAGATACCGCGTGTACACACACATGTACACACACAAACCTACACACGTACACACACATTTGCACACAGACGCGTCACTGAGGTGAAGATAAGATGCAGCTGCCGAGCTGGAGACAGAATCGCTGAGTCAGCCTTATGTATTCACAGACTTAAGACAATTATTAATTCACACTTACACAAACTTGCACACACACACACACACAAGTTTGCACAATCATACGTGAGCCTTGCGTTACTTACAGTTTCATACTTGGCATTCAGCCGATGCCTCAAATACAATTATACTCACAAAACATAGAAAAGGGAGAATAAACAGGCAGAGAAAAGGAAATTAGCTTTAAAACGATGGAGAAAATGATCAGAGAGGTAAAATATGGAGAGCGTGAGTCAAAGCAGGGGGAAACAAAGTTTCAGCAGAATGAGGTGGGAAGGCAATTCTCATATTTATTTCTGAAGTTTTGTTTTTTATTGTTAAACCTTTAAAAGATTGCAAGTATAGATTGTTTTTAACTGTTTAAATGATTGTGTTTTGTTCCATTTCGATGGTGAAAGAGGTCTGTGAATATAATCAGTGAACTCTGATGAAGACTATTATGTCGAAACGTTAGTCTATTTGTTTGCACCTATAATAAATTTGCAGGACCAGATTGCTCCAGCCCTCCTCCTTGCTTCTACTGATTGAAGGTCTGTGAATATCTGCATTGGTTGCTTTGGTTCCTGCTGTCGTGTCCAGCTTGTTGCAGCAGTTTAAGAACTTTTATATAGTCCAGGATCTTCTGACATCTTGTCTAAACTTAGTTGTTTTGCTATTTTTGTCCCAGGATTAACCAGAGCTAAGTTTGGTTTTATCTGGGCTGCATTTTGTGCTGCGTTGCTGATAGTAGCTCATTGTCCCAATGTCGGGGGATTAAAACCAGTAAACGCTGCTTTAATATTAAGTTTGTGATTCAAACATAATGTGTCTAGGAGCCTATAATTCTAAAAGGAAAGTACATAAATAATATATTTGTCTCATAGTGAAAACATTGACAACAAGAGGAGGTTAGGAAAGACTTTTTAAAACTATAATTAAAATATTCAACTTTAATAGTGAATTTGCATTTTTGTTTTTCTTCAGAATCATCTTTTTTTAATTTTCAGAGAAAAAAGTTACCTGTACAAATGGTATTGGTGCGATGCGACATACAAGCCATACCGTCTTTGATTCTAAAAGATAAAGTAATAAATTAATAGATCTTGATTAAAATTTAGAGCATTTGTGTTTCATCGTCATAATTATGCACATATGTGGATCACAAGCGGATCATTTTATCTTCTACGTATTTAACAATGAGCTCAAACATTAAACCATCATTAGCTACGTTTACATGCGCCAAATTTCCCCAATCTTGGTTGATCGGAAATCCCAAATCTCTGTTTACATGGACACTAACTGGAATGATCCGATCATGCAGCGATGCACGCACCATAGCTTGCGCATGTGCAGACTTGTCTTTCCCGGAAGAGAAATTGTAAACAAACGCCATCTTGTCCGCACGTCTTTTCCCTTGCATTTTATTTGCTTATTCTCTAGCTTCGGTGAATTCCCGCTTCCTGCATCTTTAGATGCACTTGAATGAATAACTCAGCATTTTTAGCCGTTCGGCCATCGAGACGTTCAGTAATATTGAGCTCCCGTAGTGTGTTTGTAAAAGGTCAGACCTTTTTAAAACTAATGACCTTTAAGAAGTTAAAATCTACCATTTTCTCCGCCAGACTTTAGGTTCAGTCTTGCAGCAAATCTCTGCAAATTTTACATCAACAAAGAAATGTGATGTATAAATCTCAGATCCAAACAATTGAAATAAAGAGGATGAATTCAGCGCCAGATTCACCTGGAAGAATTTACCTAGAGAAACCCTGACAGGCTTAAACTGAGCGCTGTTTCTTTGTAGCCGTGATGAAAAAGGGATCAGGTTTTTATATGTACCACAGCAGGGTCAACTATTGTCTGACTGATGAACAAACAGTTGGGCCATCCCTAAATCCCAGTTGGAGTTTACACACACACACACACACACACACACACACACACACACACACACACACAGTAAAATCCCACAGTGTGTGTGAACAAACAGAGGATGAAAGGCAAGACAGCGAGGGGAAGAGCACATATAAAGAGCTGCTGTTTTATTAATGAACCTGGAAACAGGCTTTCTCAGGGTGTGTGTGTGTGTGTGTGTGTGTGTGTGTGTGTGTGTGTGTGTGTGTGTGTGTGTGTGTGTGTGTGTGTGTGTGTGTGTGTGTTCATATGGCTGGCTTTGCAATCACATAACACAAACCAAGGTGGCTGCCTGGACTGTATTTGCGCACGCACACACACACACACACACACACACACACACACACACACACACACACACACACACTCTGAGACTCTAATAAATTCACCCTAATTCATTCTCTCTTTTCTCTGGGGAAGAGCCAGCAGTTAGCCTGATCCAAGGAAGCTTCACGTTACCTTCTCTAAATAATTGATGCTCTGTCTCTGAGTTGCACTCACTTGCTCCTTTTTTGCTCTCTGTTTATCTATCTATTTTTCTTTTTTCATTCTGTCTGGATAATTTCTTTTTGTCTCTTATTTCTCTGCCGCTCTATTTGTCTTTCTTCTGCTCATCTTTTTGTGCTTTTTTTCAGTAGGCATAACACGAAAGAAACCAAAAACACTAAAACAAACATGGAAATTTGTTCAAACATTTTTAAAACAATCAGCAGTTGAGCCCTACAAATGTGCTCGTGTTTCTGGGTTTGTGTGTTTGTGAGCCAATGGGAATACAGGTAAGAAAGAGTTGGGAGATGACATGTCTGTTTTTGGTTTTTTTTTTGATGGGGAGGGATCTCCTGATGTCCCCCTCAAGAGTCATACTATGGGAAGTGTCTGCATTTGTTTCACTAGTGTGTGTATAGTGTGTATTCCTGCACATGTGATAGTGTCCGTGTGTGTGTGTGTGTGTGTGTGTGTGTGTGTGTGTGTGTGTGTGTGCGCGCTTAGACTTTCTTCCCCCTCTCCCATGGGGACCTAACCTCACTAACCAGGGGTTAAGTGCTGCCTCTTTTTCCTCTAACATTCATCTTGTCTTCTCCCTCTCACTCCTAAATGCTATTCCCATTTTTATATTTCCAGCCGTTGCAATTTTTTATCTCATTTTCTGTTTCTCTGCTGAGGATTGTCCACAGAAGTTTGAATGCGTACCATTCACAAGTGCTGTTCCCAGGGGAATCCATTGCTGCAGAATGTAACGGCATTACACAAAACAAAATATTTCACTGAACATAGCCGTAAAAGAGAAAATGCACCCGTGTTTCAACAAACCGTTACATCACTGTAATTTAATGGGAAAAGGGAGGATTACAGACCATGTTTGTATTGGACAGAAGCACTTCCTGTTGCATTTCCAGTTTCTAATCGGAACTACGTTTTCTCGTTTCCTAAAACCACGGCTACTTAATCCTGGTCAGCTGCCTCAACACACCCGGTGAATGACAAACTTCTGACGAACTTGAACATGCTGAACAGGTGGTTCAGTCGTTGAATCAGGTGAGTGAGAGCAGGAAAACAGCTAAAACAGTCAGGGGCATGACCCTTTAGGACAAGGGTCCTACTGTGTGCTTATTGGAATGTTTTGGGGTTTTTTTTCTGCTAGTGTTTTCTTGTGGTTTAATCCAATTCCAATCCAGATGTATTTATATAGCACAGTTATCAACAGCAGACAGCTGAACAAAGTGCTGAACATAAAATAAAAACAGAGATAAAACAGGTGGGTCAAGGGGAAAGATGAACAAAGTAAAAAAACATAGGAGAATACAAGATAAACATAACAATGTAAGTAAATACAAAATACTAAAAACAACATCAAATACTAACCTTATATAACCATAAAATCAATCATTCATTCACACTACAGTCATATCCATAGAATCCAATACCAAAAGCTATAGTGAAGAAGTGGGTTTTTGACAGATTTAAACAGATCGATAGACGGCGCCGAACAAACCGAGAGTGGCGAGCTATTCCAAAGCCTCGGGGCTGCGTGAGCAAAAGTCATTGGTTAATGTCCAAATAAGGTTTTGTGCGAGGCTTAGATATGATTAAGAAACTTAAAAACAATAATACTTAGAAAGAAAACATTTTATTTATCTTTATATTTGTTATAAACAAACAAAAAACTTTTTATACTTTTTCTGTTGACCCTTTGCACCTACCTCATTTGATCACGTGTCCGCAACGATGGACGTCAACATTGACAAACTGAAGAATTGAACGGAGGCCAAAAGTGGCGACTGAGATTGTTTTTTTGCCAGTTTAACCTGGCCTCTTCTAGTTCAAGCTCAGTTCACTTGTTGGAAGAAGTAGCACACCTAGTCGGGGCTCCTAGAGAGCGTGGTTACTAAAGTTAGAGTTAACTATCTTAGACCCTGTCCACACGTAGCCGGGTTTTTAAAAAAACGAATATCCACCCTCCTAAAAACTAGTGTCCACCCCACCTCGTTGTTAGAGAAAACTCCATCCACACGTAACCGCATAAGTGCATTGTTGAGTACATTCATTGGCATGCCAGACCTGTAGGTGGCAGTAGTTCCCCTGAATCCTATCCATTTCGTCCTACTGCTCAACTTCAACAAAACATGAAACAAGCTTGTGTGGACCGATACGGAGGTAGAATTGCTCTTAAATGTAGTTTTAAAGTAGAAAGTCAAAAAGCGTCAAAAAGCGCTTGGATGATTGATAACGCAAGCACAGCTCTGAGGGCATCCATGTTGTAGTGTAAACACAGGTCGTACATGGACATCAGCATTTTTGTCGCAGACAGTGACGTGAAACCTAAAACTCCGGTTATTTCTGTCCACACAGAAAAAATGGAGAAAATGCAAATCTTCACCTTGGCCGGAGTTTTTAAAAAGATTTGTTTTCGTTTTGTAAATCTGCGTTTTTGTGTGGATGACAGGCCGAATCGTAGAAAAATATCTTCGTTTTGGGAGATACCCGGCTACGTGTGGACAGGACCTAGAAAACCGCCCCTGGCTTTCTCCCTGCTGCTGTGTTCACATGATTTTATCAAGTCGCTGACTTTGCCAGAATTCAGCCCGCACCATTTCCACCATTATGTGATAAACAGTGTTTCACTTCTACACTAAGATGATTTAAAAGCCTACAAAATGCTGGCATCACATTAGTTATTACAGGTCCATCACGCTCAGTCGCTCTCTTACTTGTGAAATATATAAACGTTAATCTTACCCAGTAAAAAGTGTTTGCTTCAAATCTGTGAATACCTACTGG
Organism: Aphyosemion australe; assembly: GCA_006937985.1. Taxonomy (NCBI): domain Eukaryota; kingdom Metazoa; phylum Chordata; class Actinopteri; order Cyprinodontiformes; family Nothobranchiidae; genus Aphyosemion; species Aphyosemion australe. The sequence continues at coordinate 602,871 of SSNS01000051.1, read as the reverse complement.
GCTGCCAGTCCCGAGTCATCCCCGTCTCCTGTCTCCATCAAGATAAAAAGACAAGTTCAGTTTACACCCTTGTCTGTTAGTGAAGCCACCCGTCCAGCAAGCTGTTACCATTTTACGATAAAATCAAGAGATTCAAAGCGATATATGGCCACTAACTCATCTGTTTTGGACTAACCTTTCAGAAGTTTCAAGTAATGTAAATAGTTCCATTGATGTTCGTCATGGATAAAAGAGACATTCCCATGAGTAGAGCGACATCACATGCTATAGGTCAATAGAATTAAGATTCTTTCACTTTTGCTCTTGCTGCTAGAATGCAGCTTTGATTTAAACTAGAATTAAGTAGTTTGAGATTTTTGATCCCTTTACAATGAATTTATTCTGGTTTTCCACCATCAACCTTTTAATGTGTCACTTCTTTTGTTGTGCGATGTTCTAGTTTTTAGAGCGTTGGTTCACTTTGCAAGAAGTCTGTCATCAGAGGCTTGTTCAAAATAAAATATTAGGCTTCAAGATGGACTGTAGAGCCAAGTTTGTAATGAAGGTCATTTTGGCAAAACATGATTTTTTTTAGAAACCACACAACTGTTACTGACCTGATTACAATTTCACATTTAACACTTAAAGAGGAGCTTTACTCCATTTTCACTCATTTTTGAAAATGATCAGTCAGTTTTTCATGCAGGCTGAACGTGAAAATAGTCTCCTACACCTATCTCCTGCATTAGCTTCTGAGAGAAAAGACTGACTGTTCTATCTTGGCCCGTGACGGTAAAGGCTGTTGTTAGTTTAGCCTCCAGGAAACAGCAGAGAACATCTTGGCTAGTAGAAGCTAACCGTTAGCATTAGCATCTCCACTACACAGCAGAACTCCTTCAGGCTTGTGTTATTAGTGGAGATAAAACATCAACGTTGCAGAGCAAACAGAATAAGTGGTAGAGTCATGTTGCTGTTAGCCAATCAGAGGCCAGATGTCCAAATCCTGTCGTCTGAAGCTACTTTCTCCTCCAGCTGAATTCTCCATGCTGAAACAGGCGCACCAGAGCTCCCCCCGAGTACGACTTACAAGGCATTCATTCCTTCTAGAGACCACTGCAAATGTATTAAAAATATGAGTGAAGGACCTCTTCAAGTCAAACAAGTTCAGTCTTGTATTTTGACAGACTCAGTTGTAACTCTCTCCGTTGCCTGTAGTTGGTTAAAAATGCTGATGTTGGACTCATTATCGGGACTTAAAAGGTACAAAAAACATTATGCTAGTGGCAGCCTCTCAGCACTGGCTCCTGGTTAGATTCTGTATTGATTTTAAAATCTTACTTCTCACCTTTAAAGCTTTAAATGGCCTTGGCCTAAATACATCTCAGACATATTGGCATGGTGTGCACCTCTCCGACCTTTACGATCCATAGACAGTGCCCCGCTAACTGTTCCCAGGTCACAGCTTGTGACAAAGGGAAATCGGGATTGTTTCTATTAGACACCCCACACACACGCACGCACGCACACACACACACACACACACACACACACACACACACACGCTCAAACTGAAAGAACATCTTGCTTTGATGCAAAAGTGCAATTCACTACAACACAGTTACACTCAGTAAACGGTAAAGAAAAATTCACCACAGCACTTCATGTTATGTGCATGTATTTGTGTGTGTGTGTGTGTGTGTGTGTGTGTGTGTGTGTGTGTGTGTGTGTGTGTGTGTGTGTGTGTGTGTGTGTGAAAGGGAGAGCGAGAGAAAGAGACAGAGAGAGAGAGAGCACCTCTATGCTGGTTGGTTCATTGGTGAGAGACTGTCAAGTGTCAAGAGTCCCTAATCCCTGCCATCAGAGACTTCGCTGCACACACACAGACACACACACACACACACGCACGTGCAGTAACAAACTTACACAAATTCTTATCAGCTTGCCCAGTGAACCACTATGAGGGTGTGTGTGTGTGTGTGTGTGTGTGTGTGTGCGTGTGTGTGCGTGTGCGTGCGTGCGTGCATGTGTACGTGTTTGCACGCTGATGAGGGGATACCAGGCCTCCCTTGACAGAGGTAATCCTGTTTGGTGGACACCAAACACTTAGCCGAGGCCTTTAGACTAACGCTTTGGCGCAGACATGTCTGCCTGCATACCAATAGCAAATGCTGTCATTGCCTATCTGACTCAGAGGCTTTTGATGTTGTTTTCACAGAAATGGAGAGAAGGCAAGTGAAGGAAGGAATGGAGGTAGAGAAGTGTAATGAAAGGGTTAGAGTGTGAAACACCAAAGCGAGCTGTAAGGAGAAAGAGAGGAGGAGAAGAAGAAAAATATTGACTGAAAAAAGGTAAAATCACTTCCTCTGTTTCCTACAATCAGAGTAGAACTGTCAAAAAGAAGCAAAGGACAGCCAGTTTGAATACTTCTTAATATTTGGTGTCAATATTTTACAAATGTTTAGTTTTTTATTAATACTCTTATGGTATATTGTTATGTGAACCTTTGATCTTATTTGTGTAATATTTTAATTACTTATGTTTTAATGTGGAAACATTCATTAGATGGAGTTTGTTGTTTGTTTCCTGTTCTCATTACAAACACATCATTAGTGTGCATGTGCATAAACAGCACATGTGTTATCATGCAAAGCGCACAAGCGCTGGCAGGAACAAACGAACACACACCATGCACTTTTGCAAAAAGCACACACACACACACACACTGGTATTCTCTACTGCAAGTTGATAAGTGTGTTAGGAGACAGGGAGAAATTATTAATTATCAGGCTAATGGGCACCAGGCTGAGTTCTGCTTCATTAAGCTCTAACTGCTTGTGTAAATACTTGTGTTTGTGTACTTGTGTATCTGAGGATGTGGGGACCTCTGAGTAATACACAAACAAGTGTGTGTGTGTGGGTTGTGTACATGCGTTTACACACACTCACACACACATATACAGTCTGACTTTATGTCAGAAACCCACGTCGTCATGAGACGGATGACAAAGTTCAGACCAGCCTGTGACAATCTGATGTGACTGCGTGAGCAGTGGTAACAGTTTATAGTAATTTGTTGTTTATTATCACACACGTAACAGTCATTTAATAGTTTTAAAAGACGAGTGGAGATCCTGAGCTCCCATAACTATTTTTTTCCAGTGAAACGAGCCAAACCAAAGTTCCAGCATGTACAGTTTAGTGTAGTCTTGTGATTGCAGCCTGTGTTGAATAGTTTAGCTCCCCTTCTATTGCTTGGAGGGTTGAGCTGGCTACAGTATGATAAGTAAAACCAGCACTGACTTTAATCTGTCTCACTCCCACTAGAAAAGAAAGATAAGGACAAGGGAAGAGAGGCAGAGGGAGGGTGAGACAGTGGAAGTCAGAAGGAAAAAGTTGTTTTGATGCTTTTAATTTAGATGAGGCTCTAACAGAATGTTGACAAACCTTTTCACAGAATAAAATAAGAGCGTTCCATAGCTGGAATTTCATTTTTAATGAAGGGAAATGCTAATATAAGATGGTAATGGTCTTCTTTCTTTTTACTGTTTCCACTTATTTTACTGGAGGAAAACAACAATATGGATGCTTCTGATTAATTCTGTAGTTTTGGAATTTTCTTTTTGAATTATTTCACAAAATTGACAATGAAGTTCTTTTGTGGGGCATTTTGGTTTAGTTTTGTGCGTGCGTGTGTGTGTGTGTGTGTGTGTGTGTGTGTGTGTGTGTGTGTGTGTGTGTGTGTGTGTGTGTGTGTGTGTGTGTGTGTGTGTGCGTGTGTGTGTGTGGAAAGGCACATGTTTCTCTATAAATAGCCCTGATAGTAACATAAGCAGGGAGCCAGACTCAGTGGTTTTTCCCATTGATTAGATAACCAGCTAATGCACAATCATCCCAAGCATTCATGCACGCACGAGACACATACACACAAACTAATGCACTGAACTAATGAGCTGGTCAAGACCCCCTAGGAGCAGCCAATCGCCACTTTACCCAAAAGAGAGACGGTTGGGGATAAAAGAAAGAAAGAAGGAGAGAACGAGCAGAGGTAAAAAGCAAAAGGAAGAGACAAAAAGGTGTAAAGAATCAAAAGAGTATAGAGACAGAGCGTAATAATACAATAATAAAGCATAGAGCAAACCGATGTGTGTGTGTGTGTGTGTGTGTGTGTGTGTGTGTGTGTGTGTGTGTGTGTGTGTGTGTGTGTGTGTGTGTGTGTGTGTGTGCGCGTGTGTGGTTAAGATATCCCTGAGGGGTGTCTTCTTGCCGTCGATATGTGTATCCCCATGTCTGGGTGTATGTGTGCGCTAGAATTACCCAGAATGCTTTAGCGATTGACTGGATGGCTAATGGTGGTCTCTGTTTTCCTCTGATGGTCATTGACTAGGCCTTCTCATCAATACCTGTTTTTACAGCTATTCTAGAGGTGTGTGTGTGTGTGTGTGTGTGTGTGTGTGTGTGTGTGTGTGTGTGATCTCTCCTTGACATCTCACGGGTTAAACAAGAGAACCTGTTGCATCAGTCCTCCACACGCTTCCCTCATCAGCTTCAGCCGTTTGCATATCTAAGTTCAAAACTTCAGAAATTCAAAAATGTTTTTTTATCCATATATTTAGAGCTAAAATGGTTCATAAAATTGTGTCAATCTTTAAGTTATAAAAAATAAATCCCAGAGGAAAAAATCACTGTTATGGAAGATAAAGTCCAGACAACTGTTATCTCTTTATGACTGATGCGCCAGCGTATAAGCGAGGAGAAAACAGGTTTAATCTGTACAGGAGAGTTTTTACACAAATATGTTGAAACGTTTCTCCTCTTAGAAGACACAGTGTTTATGTTTATGTTTTGTACCACCTGTTTGACCACATCTTAGAAACAAAACTTATATTTCTGTCTCGAGACATTTAATGGGCTGCACAACCTTTTTGTCATTTAAATGATTTACAGAGTTCCCAGTGTTGTCCAGAATGAAAAGTTAATCTCGTATCCATTCTGCATGGGAACGCCCGTATAAGTGGGTCCATTATTACATCTCACTCACCCCTCCACTCACCCCCATCTCCCACACTCGTCTATTTCCCTTTCTGTTTTCTGTTCTTCCTCCATCCTTCTCCTCCTGTGGCTATCTTCTCAGTTTGGAAAGGACTTTGTCTCTCAGACACACAGCAAGACTATCACCACTCCACCCAGGAGACCACTCATCTCTCACTTCTCATACCTCCCTTCCTCTCTCTTTGCATCCAGCTACCCATCTACCCATCCATCGATCGCCGCTATTCTTGGACTTCTGTTATCCCTCTCCTGGTCGGGCTCGGGTTTCCCTTCCCTTTCCACCACTCAGCTGTGTGTGTGTGTGTGTGTGTGTGTGTGTGTGTGTGTGTGTGTGTGTGTGTGTGTGTGTGTGTGTGTGTGTGTGTGTGTGTGTGTGTGTGTGTGTGTGTGTGTGTGTGTGTGTGTGTGTGCTTACCTCCACCTTTCACTGTGTCACTTTGCCTGTCAGATTTGATTATGTATCAAACCTTCTCCAGGATGTTTCTTTTAACCAGTAATAATAAAGTAAAGTGTGATTTTAGCTAAAACCATTTTAAAATCTATTTTAAAACATAAATACAAACATGCTTTTATCATGAAATGGGACTTAAATCTACACACATCAGTAGCCACAGTGGTTTTGCTGCCTAATTACACGTAAATGGCTGAAGTAGCCCAAGCACTGACCAGCACCACGAAATGTATTTTCTATGGGAACAGCAGAGTTCATTTTTCTTCCACCCACTCACTTTTTTATCTTTTTATTTCCAGTTTGAGCTTGCTTAACTTTAGAAGTAAAGTTTTTCCGTATTTCCATGGATTTGTCAGAAGCACACACATAATTCCTTGAGCAATGACCAGAATAAAAGGAACAGGCAAAACGACACGCGGCAAAGATTCCCGAACAGATGTCAGACTGGGGATTTGGGGCAAAAGGACGGCACTCGTTATGAAAAATGCTAGAGAGCAGCAGCAAAGACTAATAATAAAAGTTGTTGTTTTTGGAAGTTATCACACATTATTGCTGATTATCCTTCATTCATTCAGATAGCTTGTCATCATGAAGGATCTGAGAGGCACTAAAATAATAATAGCAGTGATTCTGTTACCTCTCTAGCACAAACGTTTTACAACTTCTTTCTTTAACTGTAAAAATGCATTAAGCGCCGTGCTGCAGAGCATTTGTGGAGAGAGTCTGCATACGTGTGAGCAGTAAGGATGTTTTTACGTCTTATTACAAATCAAAGTATTGTCATCCATCAATGAGGGGTCTAGATTTTCTCAAGTTTTTGCATAACCAGATTGTTTTTACTTCAAAAACAACCTGAAACGGAAAACAAATGAAAAAGTAAAATAAAAATTGCAGAAGTTCTTGATGCCCCTGAGATAAAATGAATTTCCTGCTTGATGGAAAGATAAAGAAAATCTGCCCTGCACACAGGAACAGTAGATCTATTACATGTTGTACTTTCCATCCACAACTTATCTGACTATGGGGAATTTGTTTTAGAGCCTGGTAACTGAGACGATGCAGAGACCTAAAGGAGAGCCTGCTGCAGCTGATTGTTGCACGAAGAGCGTGGGTATATTCTTATTTTTGTTATTTCTGAGACTATTAACTGAACCTCCTAAGTGAATAGGGTGAAATTGTAAAATTTAGAATATGGTACATTTATTTCAGTAATTAAACTTAGACTGAGAGACCATTTAAAGGCTCAGGAACCCTTTGGCAAGGCGGCAATTCAATGTGCTTTCCATTAGCAAGAATAGCATGAACATTAAAATAGTGTAACAGCACAATTAAAACACAAATTAACTTTAGATTTAAGAATCAGATATAAAGGCAAAGTTAAAGGGTGAGCAGTTACAGTGCAGGCGGTGCAGCATCAGAAACATTCGTTCAAAGGCTGATGAATACATGAAAGTTTTCAATTTTGATTTAAAAGTTACTAGAGTTGGGGCACATTTGAGGTCACGAGGAAGCTGATTCCATCTGTGTGCAGCATAGTAGCTAAAAGCAGATTCACCCTGTTTGGTTCTGACCCGGGGTTCTACCTGCTGACTGCTTCCTATGGAGCTCAGAGCCCTGCTGGGTGTAGATACAGGAAGGAGATCTGACATGTATTTTGGCCCCATGCTATTGAGTGATTTATAAACTAGTAGAAGCACTTTGAACTCGATTCTGTAGTTTACTGGTAACCAGTGTAGAGATTTAAGAACAGGAGTGATGTGCTCAGTGTTTTGCACTGATGTGCTTTGCAGGTGTTTTGGATTAGAGTGTGACACTTTGAGTCTAGAATGTTTAACCTTTTTGCAATAATCTAATTATCTGAGATTTTGAATGTGGGGTTTTCATCAGATGTAAGCCATAAAGTTAAAGTCCCAAGTCATCATCACACACTGGTGATATTACATCTCCACATTTGACCCATCCCCTTGGTGGGGAGTGGTGAGCTGCAGCCGCGCTCGGGAACTATTTGGTGGTTTAACCCCCCAATCCAACCCCTTAATGCTGAGTGTCAAGCGAGGAGGCATTGGGTCCCATTTTTTCAAAGTCTTTGGTATGACCCGATCGGGAATCGAACCCCGATCTCCCAGTCCTGGGGTGGACACTCTACCACTAGGCCACCGGAGCTAATCATCACAATTATAGGCTTGACATATCTGGCTTTGCATGTAAAGAGTCTATCTCTTATATTAATTTCACCTTTAAGTTCAATTACTGACATAAATGAACTTTTGCACCATACTCTGATTTTTCTAGTTTCGCCTGTATGAAAAAGACAGAAGGTTGAACTCTGTTATTATTCAAAGGGAATATGTACTGTGTTTGTATCAAACTTGGCTTTTTTATCCTAGAGTAAATCATGGTTTGTATTCAACACAGGTGCAATATCAGACAGTCGTGTTTTAACCGATTTTAATCACCAGTTTGTTTTAATTACAGCTCACATTTGAAATATGATGCTTCTGTTCTGAACGCTGATGATTAATGTCATTTATCCTAAACAGCACCTTCGTTTTGTTTTTTTTCAAAGCCACTTCATCTTATTAGGACACGCTCAGAGTTAGTGGTCCAGAGGCAGGACCCACATCCTAAAACCAACAGAGATGAATAAACATCTTCTGTTTAAAATCAACTTTTCACCTGATGTTTCTGATTATGGAGTGTGGTAGGATGTAAGCAGGAAACCTGAGTGTAAAGAGAATATTCAGATGTGTTAGCCTAGAAATCTGGACCAACTGTAGCATTAGCAAAATAATTTACTCTGCAGGTCGGTCTAGCCACGCTCCATTGTAGCCTCAGCAGGTTTGCCATAGGACTGAACAGTTGTGTGTCTGGCCAATCACAGCACTTTATATTTGTTGGGTGGGCTTAGCACCAGAGGTGTGATGGAGAAAAACTACAAAGTTGGCGTTGACTCAGGAACGGTGCTCATTCAAAACAGATTTGAAATCGACTTTGGACAATTTAGACGTGAGCTTTTCTTTGAGACACGAGGAGAGAGAGGTACTTAAATCATTTACTTCATAAAAGGATGTATGTACTTCTTTGACGGTGTATGAAGGACAGCCCTGTTGACTGATTAGCAATGGATATGTTGTGATATTCTTTGCTCTGATTGGTCCAGTTGCATGCCTTTGAAAGTTTGAAAGACAACCCCATGACTGGGTGGTTTCAATGGATCGTGGCCAAACTATTTATAGGATGGCTCGCTAGGCTACAGATGTGTGGCATTTCTGAAAAAATTAGCCACACGCACACATGCGTATTGTTTGAGAACCCTAAACCTTTGCACGAGAAGAACATTTAGATTTAAATGGGAAAACTTTCTGGTGTGAGGCAACATCGCAAACCACTAGGATGTTGTGCCATTCAAAGCCCCGAGTGAATAATGTATAAATATTCTATTAATAACAGTCAGGGAATAGTTTCGGGAAAAAAGCGTTGAAAGGAAATGTGATTAATATCTTGCTCAGTAATGTGGTAAATATATATATATATATAGGACATGAGTTAATGACCGGGATGTGAAACTCAACAAGAAGGACGTGAATGTTCTAAATATTCTGTGTCATTGGATAAAGTCCTCTGTCTCTGTATTAGTGTTCTTGTCTTTTTTCCAGCAGCAGATTGAATGCACTTCCACATACCTCTATGGAAATGAAGTCACACACACACACACACACACACACACACACACACATGCATATGCTTTGTGGGACAATCAGGTCATTCCAAGGTAAAAGGACTTAGATATAGTGAAATATTCATACTTTAGAGGAACTGTGTGTGTGTGTGTGTGTGTGTGTGTGTGTGTGTGTGTGTGTGTGTGTGTGTGTGTGTGTGTGTGTGTGTGTGTGTGTGTGTGTGTGTGTGTGTGTATGTGTGTGTGCGTCATACTCATGACTGCTACTAGCAGTTCTCTTTAATTGAGGTCCTGACGCCTCAAGGAAAATGCTTAGGAGAAAGGAATAGAACCAGCAGTGTGGTGGACGAACACACACACGCACACACACACACACACACACACACACACACACACACACACACACACACACACACACACACACACACGGAGATATAGTACCTCAAAAGCTTAAGCTGACCTTAAAAAGTAAATAAATAAATTTTGTTTTCAGTCAGAATTGATGATTTTAATTTTTTGCTGTTTATTGGTTGCAAATGAAAAATATATTAGTTATATTTCACCTTTCTGACCAGATTTTCTCCAAAGTTTTCCAGGTTTGAAGTTTGTAAAACTAGATTTAAGGTAGTTTTCTAAACCAGAAACTATAATTTTTCTTCTTCTTCTTTCCTCTAGTGGACATAGCTATTTCAGTGTTTATATTTGTTTATTTGATTTTGTCTGGATGGACATTTATTCAAAGGGAGGAAACAATATCTGTTTTAAAAGCCGTCTCCTGGCAGTCTGGGAGAAGTTGGGAATGAATCAATGGGATTGTTTTGGGAGATGAGTAAAGAAGAAGGTGTTGGGATGTCGGGATCTAATTCCAGGTATTGGATCAGCCAATCATAGTATTTTCATAGCTGTACTGTCATAGGCATGTCATAAGTTTGTAACAGAGCTTCACTCAAAAGTATTCATTTGATTAATAATTGATTTAGTAAATTCATTCAGCAAAACTTGCCTGAAGGTTTGAATCCCTGCTGCCTGGTTTGCAGCCATACCTGAGGAGGCGGTATGTTCTGATTTGACTGCTTTTGGACATTTGAAGTTGTGGCATTGCTCAGCCTTGCTGCATAATAATAGATTGACTCCTCAGTCAATGAAAGGAGTGCAACGCTGGCTCCCGGCCGCACAGCAGATCATAAAAGAAGCAATCCAGGAGATCCTGGACATACTGGAAAGGGACTGGGACTTAAAGTAGGCTCCACCTTTGGTGCTTTTGTCTGACAATGTTTAATTGGAACTTTATTTTAATTCATATGTGTAGCTTAGAATTGTTCGCTTTATTGTATTAAATCTTTAGGAAGACAAATAAATAATTCAGATCAGATCTTTACTTTTTCTTTTTTAAAGAAAAAAATCACCATTTTATTTGAAAGAATGAGCTATTTGGTCATTAATTTGAAAGTGCAGCAGTGATTTGTGTGGTTAATTATAGGTATTGTAATATTCTGGTCTGTGACAAAACAAACAAAAAAAAACAAAGAATGGAGAGAGGAGAGGTGTGTTCCCCTCCCTCCCTACTTTCCAGCCACCTTCTAATCCCCTAAAAGCACTTACGAGATTGGGGCTGTCCGCCTGCCGCTGCCCGCTCGTCTACCCCGTTGGTCGCCACGGCAGCTGATTGGAGGAGTCCAGGCTCCTAATTGGATCATGAGGGTGTGATGCAGGCGACAGCAACCACATTATGGGAAGCTGACTTTGTGCAGAGTAACCCTGCCAGGATGACCCTTTGTGTGTGTGTGTGTGTGTGTGTGTGTGTGTGTGTGTGTGTGTGTGCGTGCGTGCGTGCGTGCGTGCGTGCGTGCGTGCGTGCGTGCGTGCGTGCGTGCGTGTGTGTGTGTGTGTGTGCGTGCGTGTGTGTGTGTGTGTGTGTGCGTGTGTGTGTATTGGCTGACCCCAATGTGACTAAGAGCTTCTGTTTATCAAGACGGGCTGGCTGAGGATGCAGGAGAGGATGGATTGATGAAGAGAGGATATAAAAGTAGAAGAGAGAGAAAAAGAAGAAAATTAGGTTAAATTAGGAGGAGAAATCGAGATGAAATGATTAACATGGAAACCAAGTTTTCTTTTTGTTTTTTCCCCACAAACTTTTACTTCCTTTCCATCAGTAGGGGGTAGGGTAGGATTGATGACATGATGCAGTGAATTAATCCCCCTGAACCTTGTGTGTGCGTGTGTGTGTGTGTGTGTCTTTCACTTTGCTGCAAAGTGACTGTGTTGTCCGTTATGGTGTAAATTGATAGCACCACTGCTCTTTGCCACATTATGCGGTGCGTGGATCTGTACATTCAGTTTCCTAACTGCATTCTATATCACACCATCATGCACACCTGATCCCACAGACCTGAGTGATACCCCAGCACGACTATTTCTAAACACTTAAAACCTTGATGGTTCCACACACACGGACACACACACATGTTTATTCCTTTTATGAAGCTTTGGCAGAACTGATTCATTTAAGCTGCTTAAAACAAAACCAGAATACTGTTTGTTAATCTGATCTCATGAGTGTCCTCTTGTGTTGAATGTCTTTAACACCTCATCTTCTGCAAGGCTGCAGAAATGCTACAAGGGCATAAAATCTTACAAAAATATAATTTTTATGCTTAATTGAGTTTCTAACATTTTTGGCTTTCTCAGCTGTTGCAGGTTTGATTCCAGTATCATTGATGCATGTTTGAATGCTCCTGTCTATATAGACGTCTGACCATGTTTGTAGCATGTGCATATGTGTGCAGTCGTTTGTTTGTTAGTTTGGTTCTCTGAGTGTGTGTGTGTGTTTCTAAGACTGTGTGTGTGTGCAAACTGCAGCGGTACAGCAGGGGCATCTGATCCCTCCACCTTTTAAGAACATCAGAGGGTGTGAAAAGCACTGATTGCCCTAACCGCTCTCATTGGGACTCAAACCCCCAGCTTAGTTGTGCTTGAGCGAGTTTTGAGAGACAAGATGGGGAAAGGGAGATGTGTGTGTCTATGTGTGAGGGAAGGGAAGGGAAGGGAGGATGAGGGTAACAGAAATGGGAGAGACAGGGGGGACAGAAGAGGGAGGTTTGGAAGGAATTAGTCATGAGAAGAAGTGAAGACTCGGAGAGGAAATCAAAGCGAGTAAGACAAACGGGTGGAATGAGGTGGGTATAGCCACAAAAGGAACTGGAAAAGAGATACAGTCAAGGAAATGAAGCAGGATTTGTAGAATATTGTCAATGTTTTGATTAATAAAACCTCTTGAGGGACATAAAAGACAGAAATAATGTCAAATAACAGTTTTTATGTTTGATAAACTTGCACAATAAAATGAATTTGAGCTTAAGATTCAGGATCAAACGGGATAAAACTTAAGCAATTTCCCTCATTTGATCAGTTAAGCATCCATAGATATAGTTGATCAATGGAAATCCTTCCTTATGGAAGAAATTAATTTATCATTATTAATTTCTCTGTTTAAGATTGTGTGGCGGTCTTTGTGCTGATAAGCTGAGATTTTTCTTTATTAACTCAAACAAAAGCAAGAACGTGATCTTTTTCTATCTGTGCTGCAGTTTATTTCTTCTGATTTGTACTTCTTCTCTTATTGATGTTATACTGTATAAACTTAAGTTTTTGTGGTGAGAATTAGGATTTTCTTCAGAATTTTTCATAGAACACCTCGTCGCCGTCACTTGAACGGCTTCTTTTCTTAGTTGGTTTTCGTGTTGTCACAGGGAATCGATCAAGCTGTTTATTCTGCTGATGGATTTAAGTTTGATGAGTCAGAGTGTTGGTTAAGATCTTAAAGTTTTCATCAAAGAGAGATTTTTTAATGCTGGTTTTAATGACCCTTAGCTTGACGAGCTACATAATGAGAATGATGAGAATGTACCATGGGGGTCTCACGTGTCCACCTATTCTTTACTATGGAAAAAAATAAACACGTGTGGTTGCCGATGTTTGTGTTCCTTTAGGATGCTGTGCTCTGAACGAAGATGCTGCGTGGATGGAGTGGATTCACGTGACATCTGGTTTGTAACAAGAAGGGACAGGCAGTAAGGAAATGGAGGCTGATTCAAATGTTGAAGCAGTGGGCGGGGCCAGCAGGTTGCAGCTGACGGTTGTTGAAGGATTTTTGGTAAACATGCTTCTCCTTGACCAAATCTAGCAACCCACCGCTCCCTCTAGCTGCCACTGTACCTGTAGTTATTGTCTTTTTATCATATCAAGGTGAACAGCTCAGTATATTGTAATAAAGATTTGAGGCCACATCGCCCGGCCACGTTACTGTGGTTCATAAGTGACTCAGCTGGACAAACAGTCAGGAAGCGCCGAACCGGAGATCCGTGGTATAAACCCTACTCTACAGGTTTGAGAGAACATTTTCATGCTAATCTTCAGAATTCCAGCTAAATGAGTGAGAGGGCCTGTGGCTCGTGTAAAGAAAATGAAAACCACCAAGAATCTTCAGGATTTTTGGAATCTCCCTGCAAATTCCACCCAGAATTTGTATCCAACAGCTGTGTCCAGTGAGATTCTGGTTGTAATGTTTTCTCTCACTTATACAGTATATCCTGACACAAATGCAAACAGGAATTTGGGTGAAAACAGAGCAGAGGTAGGCAATCCTGGTCATTAAGTGCCACTATCCTGCATGTTTTAGCTGTTTCCCAGTTACAACACACCTGATTTTAATCAGCAGGTGATTAGCAGGCTTCTGCAGAACTTGATGACCTGCTGAACAGGTGAATCAACCACTGAATCAGGAGTGTTGCAAAGAAAACATGCTGGATGGCGGCACTCGAGGAGCAGGATTGCCTACCCGTGCTCTAGAGTTTCTCTAGAGTTCACACATGAGATTCTTACGGGGCGATCTGGTTGTCAGGTCAGACATCCCGTTGTAACCCGAGGCCTGACCTCATGGCTTGTTCAGGACTTTTGGGGGAATTCATACACACTCACGTACACGCGGTTTTAACACATACACACTATTTGGGCAGTGTTATGCAATGGAATTTGTAATGCAATGGCACTTCCCAACCTACAAAAAATAAATAAATGTAGGAAATTATTTTAAAATGTGAATCACAAAACAAAGAAATAAGAAAAAGCAATAGCAAACATGTGGTTATAAAAAGAAAACACAGATGCATCAGAGTGGGGGTCAGGTGTGGGGTTAGGTTGTGAGGGTCTCTAATAGGTTCCCCTGACACAAGAGGTGTCAACACTGGAGACAGAGATGTCAACACTCTCACACACGGACACACTTAAATACACAAACACACACAGCTAGACATGACACACCCAAGTTTCCAGATATAACTTCATGTCATGTAAAGACATGAGGAACAAAAATATGAACAAATAAACTATATTAGGACCTTTAAACAGTCTTCCCTGTCTGCCCTCCTGATGTCTCATTATGAAATTATCCTTACTGGTCCTGATATGTTTGTTCTTCAGGTAATATTTTAATACTTTTTTGTCTGTTCCATCCAATGAACTATAACAGAAAAGTTCATCTCTTACAAGTTGCTCTCTGCATGTTTTATTACCTATTTTTCTATCTTGCACCAGCTTGTGTTTGGCCACAAATGTGTGTTTTCTTTTATATTTCCCTTTATGTGGGTTGTTTAATACACATAACTCATGAAACATGTCCAGTGTGTGTGTGTGTGTGCGTGTGTGTGTGTGTGTGTGTGTGTGTGTGTGTGCGTGTGTGTGTGTGCATTTGGGTGTGTGCGCGTGTGTGTGTGCGTGTGTGTGTCGTTATGGATTGCCACATTGTAGACTTGACAGGATCATAATTACGAGCAGTGATGAAATCTACCAAGTGTTTTCTCCCTGCATGGCTGAATGTGTGTGTGTGTGCGTGCGTGCGTGCGTGTGTGTGTGTGTGTGTGTGTGTGTGTAATATCTGTCATCTGTGGCAGCACGCTCCCTGTTAGCTCACAGTAACCATGATCACACCTCCATCTTCCCCTAATAGGACCACGACAGACAGACGTAGAGGAAAGGAAGATAGATAGATAGATAGATAGATAGATAGATAGATAGACAGACAGACAGACAGACAGACAGACAGACAGACAGACAGACAGACAGACAAAGTTTTGCTTCTGTTCTTTCTCATATGTTGGACTGCACAGGCACCCATTCACCATGTTTCCTCCCTTCGTTGGCCTGTGATCTGGCCAAACCAGCCGCTGTTGTAAAACCACAGTTAGGGGGATCGGTCTGGGGGTGTTGGGGTGAGGGGCAGAGGAGAAAATCAGATGGAGGAGAGATGAGAGAAGCCAACAGAGAGGGGCTGAGTAAGAGGGAGAGACGGGAGGCACTCAATTTGCCATCACGGGTGCAACGGGGCAGAAAGTATCTAAGAAAGTAGACGAGGATGCGTGTGTCCATGTCTGTGTGTGTGGGTGTGAGACAGAGAGAGAGAGAGGGTGTTTGTGCATCTGTGTGTGAGTGTGTGTCTAACAAGGGAGAAAAGACAACTCATTTGAATGTCAGATATGGGAAAGCGTAGCGTGCAGGGCAGGAGGAATGAGGCGAGGAGGGATGAGAAGAATGAATATGGATTACTGGGATGAAGATTCTATTATTTTCTGCCCGTTTCTCTGATCTCTTTGTCGCTATGCTATAGGCCTGTGTGTGTGTGTGTGTGTGTGTGTGTGTGTGTGTGTGTGTGTGTGTGTGTGTGTGTGTGTGTGTGTGTGTGTGCGTGCGTGCTCATATGCATCGAAGGTATCTCAGAGAAAGTGCGGGACCATATCAGAGGAACCATATTTGCTTGAGTGAAGTTTGTGTGATTTTGACAAAATACTTGTGTGTGTGTGTGTGTGTGTGCGTGTGCGTGTGCGTGTGCGTGTGTGTGTGTGTGTGTGTGTTTGTGTGTGTGTGTGTGTTTCATAAGTTTATAGAAAATTGTGTTTTCTAGATTTAAGAAGTCAAAACAAAATCCTATCAACATAAAAGCAGCGTACCTTCCCCATCCCTACACCACCGGTTTATACGTACACAGCTGCCACTAAGTAAAGTAAATAAGGCAGATACAGATTTTCCTTTGGATACAAACTCATGTTTCTGTCAGTGGAAACCTAAAAGCTAGGGATGTGAATCTTCCAACAACTCACGATTTGATTCGATTCCATTCCGATTCTCGGGGTGCCGATTCGATTCAGAATCGATTCTCGATTCAAATCGATTCACAATCAATATCAACAAAGAGTGTCAGTTCCAGGATTAACTACTTTCTTCTGTAAGTTAGAAAAAGCTATGGGGAATTGTTAAGAAAACTGGTTATGTTCAAGAAAATGCAAATTTACAAGGTAAAATAAAGTGATTCTAAAACTGTAAACAGAGGCAATCTTTTGATGAAAAGGCAACATTTATTTTTACTTACCTTGTAAAATTGAACAAATCTTTACAGTTACCTAATAGTAGCTTTGAAAGTAATGCAGTCAAATACTTTTCAAGTATGTGTGGCAACAAAGTTTAACATGAAGACTAACAGGCACTAATTAGCCTTAACAAGCATCAATAATGCACGGTGCACTCGGCATGAAACAACAGTCAAACTAAACAGGATAACACCATTTAAACATTATAAAACATAATGAACTTACTTCTTGACTCATAAAACGCACACAGGATAATAATAAAGGTAAGTCTCTGTTGTATTTCAAGCAATTGCAGCGTAGGAGCACACAGAGCTAGCAGCTACAGCTAGCACCGGTGCTCCAGCGATGATGCGTTCAGGGACGCTCGGAAATACGGCATTTTACATAAAGGCTTTCAGACAGAATCGATTCCGAACCTTTATGAATCGATTCTGAATCTTTATAAGTAAGAATCACGATTCGAATGCGAATCGATTTTTTTAGGCACCTCTACTGAAAACACTCCAAAACTGTAGGTTTTAAAGTTGAATTGTTTTTGAGTTTTATTTAGCTTCTTTAATTAGAGATGACCTGGTTCGTGTTTTAAAGGCATAATATCAATTTTTTGTTTTCTCTGACGTGCCAATACCAATTTTGGCCAATTTCAGTTTATCTCAACATATAATTAAGAGTCTACAATACCGTGCAAAGGTTTTAGGCAGGTGTGGAAAAACTGCTGTAAAGCCTGGGGCACACAGGAGACAGATGCGCCGCGCTGTTTGCCCAAGGCCTAAGAGCTCTCTTACAGTGTCTCCATACAAGGTCGGCCCTTTCAGGACTTTGCACAGACGTCAGCATATCGCGACTGCTTCGGTAGTGAGTGATGTCACTGATCAACGCCAAAAAGCATCCACAGTAACATTAATAACATTAAAAGTTTTATTCTGTTGAAGTACAGCATAATTCAATACATTCGGAGGATGAGAGCAGATGCGTGATGTAAAATGTGGAGTTCGTTGACCGGAAGAAAGCTCTTTTTTTATGGCGCTCTGTGAGACAACAAAGCCCTGTGAATTACGTCATTGTGAGGGAACTTCACCATGTTTTTTGGTGTTGGGAGTTTAGCAACAACGATTTTAAAGCAGCGCGATGTGTGCTTATTTTCTTTTGCTTCCATTCTGCTTCACATGTTTTAGACGACATCTGCAGATGTCATTACAACCAATCAGTGTGAGTTAACCAAAAGTCTACTCCACTGGGCCATTTCGAGTACCTACCCCTAATCAGGTACTCTGAAAATTCCTGAAATGGCTCAGTAAACGGCCCGTTCGACCAGCTCTGTGAAGTGGAGACACGCGCATGCCGGGAACTTCCAGTAAAATGATCCTGAAGTTCCAAATACGGAAACACGCCTTACGTTGGTCAGGTCTTTACAGGGAAGTTATCAGACGAGCAGTAAACTGAATCAAAAGACATTGAGGTATGAGGAAAACTACTTTTTCAGCCTGAATAAGTAAAATTTAGGGCAGATTTCTGAGTCATATAAACAAACTCTTACACTAAATAAAAGTAAACAGCCAAGATGATGATAGCTGAAGGACAAATCTCTCACCACGGACTCAAAACCAATGTTAGCAGTTCTGAAGACATCAGATCACAAACGTGTCTAGAAGACTTGACAGGATCTGCCTGTTAGAAAAGAGATACAGATTCAAAGCTGTAAAAAGAGAGCTACAAAGGAGGGAATTAAGACGATGAATTCTTTCTGAATAAACTTGAAACTACATTAATATTTATATTTAAACCAAACTGCCATTTCGTTTTATGTTAGATCAGAACATCTGTCTGCTGTTTTTCTGGTGGTTTTTGTCTCTCCTCGTCCCTCCTCCAAACATTATCATTCTCTTTTTGTTTTGTTTTTTTCCTGCTCTCGTACTCTCCGGCTGAACGGTGAGCAGACAGAAAGAGAGAGAAAAAGATGTCAGTCTCAGCCAATTTGTCCTGACACGGAGATGCTCGGGTGGAAGAGAGATGTCAAACAACCAGGAGAGGGTGAGACAAACGTGTAGCTAGGTGAAAGTTGATACAAGAAAGATGGAAGACAAATGAATAAAGGTAGAGCACAGTAGAAAGTAGAGGACGGATGTTGTGGATGTTGGTAACCTGACAGGCAGCTGTCAGTGAGAGGACGCTGGACCAGATCCAGATTTAATAATTGAAATGGTCTCAGACTGGTCAGAGTCCTCTCCAACGCTGTCACACAACAAAGACTCTACAGCTCAGACTGAGTTTAGCAACACGTCCCACACAAAAACATCCGACTCCTCCCTCACAGTCTTACTGCACATCGTTTAAGACAAGTAGAAACGTGCTGTATGCTTTTCTAGTTGTTCAGGGGTTATTCAATATGTAGTGAAGAAACCAAGTAGAGAAAAAGCACTAGAGGGCTTTAAGGGAAATAGGGAGAGTTTAAAATGGACAGTTGGTAATTTTACATCAGCCAGGAGAGGGAGAGGCAGCGATGGTTCCCGGGGCATCCCCCTCATGATAGAGGCATGCTCCCCTTGTGTCGCAACACCAGGGAGAGTGGGATCGACAGAGAGAGGTGTCTAATCTTTGAGGGTAAGGGAGCGTGGACTCCTCAGGGCTTGTCGTGCTCAACACCTTGTTAACCAGACATCTCTCTTTCAATCTCCATTTCTATCGCTCTTTCCACAGTTCTGCCCCTCTTTATTGCTGAACAGGGAGAGAGAATCAGATATTTTTCCCCGTGTAAATATGTTTTTGGCGTCTCGTTTTTAAGATTGCCTTTATGTGTGTCTGGTTTTGTAAACGTTCAGTTGGTTTAAATGGGATTTTAGAGCAAATTAGAAAGTATTTTACACCCAGATAGGCTCCTACAAAATATGGTGTAATAGTGTTTCTAAACTCTGGTCCTTGAGAGTGCCTATATAGCCTGAATGTTTTAGTGGTTTCCCTGCTCCTACACACCTGATTCACTGGTTGAATTATCTGTTTAGCTCTGCAGAAGCAGTGAAACAGCTGAAACGTGCTGGAACCC
>SSNS01000051.1:560767-581269 GCA_006937985.1 Aphyosemion australe | reverse complement strand
CCCCCCCCCCCCCCCCCCCCCCCGTCTCGACACACCTGAGTGAAATATTGATGTCTACCAAGCGACGCTGTTCAAGCCTAAGTGGTTGTTTCTGTTTCAAAGACCGACCGACTGTTTTTGACTCAATTAAAGACAGAAGCATATAGTCGAGCCTGGAGGCATTTTCAGGCTTCGATGTCTTGATTATTTGCTCACACACAGACGGGAGCTCGTCATTACTTTTGCATCATAACAGGTGATGATGTCACTTGGATTGTAAATCCATAGAAATGAGCAACAGACAAAACTTCCTGCTGACAGTTTTTGTTTTTAGATGAATTTTGTTATTAATCACAGGGTCATAAGGTTTTTATATATTACTGTTCATATGTCAGTTTGTTACATTTCTCCTGTAGAGCATTGATAAATGTCCTGTTTCACTCACAGTGGTAGTCATCTACCTCTTTGGCGCTTGGAGATGCAGTCCTGTACTGTGTTACTGCTTAACATATCCTATTAATATTAGATGAGAATCATTTGTATCTGAGTGTCCCGTTAGCCTTAGTACATGTCTGGACAAATTCAGCACCCCCCACCCCGACAGTAAATTTATAGTTTGTTTGGTTTGTTTGATTTTAAACAATACAATTTAAATTAATCAAATATAATAATAATAATAACAATAATAATAATAGTAAATGTTGTTGTTAATTTGAGAAAATTTGGTGAAAGGAAATTGTACTAAAGTTTCCATAGCCCTGATCCCTTTCTGTTCTCTGGATCGTGTGGTTTTGTGGTCTGCGTCCATAAATTCATCTGGTTTCTACTGTTTTACCTTAGATTTTTGTTTGTTTGTTTGTTTGTTTTGACTTAAAAAGCTTTATACTCTTCCTTCACTTGGTTTTCATTTGTTGACACCACCATCCCTGGATAAGATAATAACTGGTTTTCTTTGATTTCTGTCAAGCCCTTGTCTTTATTTAGCCAGTGTTCTTTCATGTTTCTGTTTCCAGTCCTTTGGGGTGTTTTTCTCTTCTGGATTATGTTTTATTTTTCACATCTCTTCAACATTTATCTCTTGTATGTCTGCTGGTGGACCTGCATCTGGGTCCTCCCTCAACAAAGACATTAAGAGCATCACATAAAACTTGTTGCATTAACATCAGTAAAGCTGCACTTCCTCTATCTGCATTTGATCACATTTATCTCAGACATAATTAGACAGAATGTGTATTTCTTGTAATTTGGACCTCTGATAGTTCTCTTGCTTATGTGTGAAAATGTTCATATGTGGAAAAGCTTGATTTGGGGGAAAAAGGGTTCAGTAGTGTACTGTTGTAAGAGGTTGCTAGGATGCTGGATGATTCCTGTGAAACCTACAGTGGTACAAAATCCACTGAAGTTGTGTTATAGCAAGTGTTTTGCGTGTGGGACACATGGGTGAGACATGGACTGTTTCTCAATACCAAGTATTCTAGTACGTTCTTGTGTACTTGACAAGTAAGTTCTTGGCCAATAACATGTTTCAGACCAAAAGCAACTATTGGACCACCCGGTCATTGGTCTCACCGAACTGCTGCACTTCCCTGGGTCTTCCATTCATCACACACTCAAGTATATAGCAACAGAACACCACTGGTGTGAGAGGTTCTCTGCTCAATAACATCAGAGAAGGAGAAACAGCCGGCTGCTACCACTTCAACTTTAGGACAAACTACCAGAGTCCCAAAAAGAAAAACACCATTTGAAGTCACGGTAGAGCCGTGCGATTTGACGATGTAAGATCGTTAAGGATTTTAATGTGATGACGATCTACCAAAGCTCGGAGATCTATTACCCGTCTATGCCATTATTTCTGAACGCGGCACACATTTGTTTTGTTTTTTTTCTGCTGAGTCACGCCATTTGTTAGTCTGCTTCTGTCGGCACGACCGACACACCGATGAACCAGTCATAACTTTAGGCAGCATGTTGGTTTGTTTAGCTGGGGTGCTCGGTAGAGATGAGGTAAATAATCTAATCGATGCATTAAGATGATGACAAACAATTATGAATATTTGAAGAAGCACACCATAATCTATTATAGCGCTAGCCACTAGCACTATCCGCTAGCTTGCTCCGTTTCTAAGTGCTAATTACATTCTCATTGCATTTGGCTTTGTGTCTTTTATTATTTGGGGACGTTCGTTTGTATTTTAGCGAGCCTTTTCACCGTGGCTGCCACCGGAGCTTTGGTTATCCTGTTTATGTACGGGCTAAACCCCTCCCTCGCTTAGATAGGAAACATCTACGGAGAGCAGCAAGGCCAAAAAGGCCATGATCGTAATCCTCTTGTATTAAATGCAAACGCAAACACATCATGAATTTAGATAGATTTTTTTCTCTGGACAAGAAATAATTACTAATATATTTTGGATGATAGGCTATGAGCCACCTCTAAATAGAAGTTAAATTATTTTTCATTCATTATAAATATATAATAAATAAAAGTGCCTGTGGGACATTTGAGACATGCCATTAAACAGAACTTGGTTCATTCTCCAACTTTTCTGAACGTATTTGTTCAAACAAATAAATAAACTAAGCCCTGGAACTCTGGCATAAATATTTTACTCTAAAGCTACTCCAAAGACATTAAAAGCTAATATATGAACCCATTATGGATTTTTAAATGAAAGGCATCTTTTGTTTGATCATGTTTATTGTAATAGAACAAATTTGCTATTTTTCTTACCTAAATTAAAACAAGTGTTGAAACAGTACCCTGTCTGAAATATTTTATCATATTTTCTGTGAAGGGGTATGCTTTTAAATTGATCTATTTTAACAGTAAATTACTTCCAAAATGTATGAATTGTCAAAATGGAAAAAATCATGATTTTGCAAAAAATAAATCGTGATATGATTTTTTTTCCATATCGCCCACCCCTAAGTCACGGACAACAAAAGATGTTTAGGTGTAGAAAACAGCAACTGGTGTATGGAGCTATCTAGTTTCCTCTTGAAATGTCCAGTGCAGAAGCATCTTAGGGAAGATACCCAAGAGGAGGGGTGAGTGTTCCATGACTGTGTTGGTTTTCAAAACCTAGCTTGCTCTGTAGATTTGCTAAAGCAGCTTTAATCAGTAGTAGATGTTCTTTAAGTGGTGATTTTCTGTAAGTTTTATTCAAATCTGTCGTGTGGTACATGAGATTGAAACTTCCAGACCAATACAAACACAGACACATATAACCAAGACTTGTTTTTCCTGTTTGTCACAGTGTTAATGACATTTTCTATTGGGATCATTTTAGTCGTATGTTTTGACATTTTTTCTGACCCATGAATTTACATTTCAAACTGCTGATTCACAAAAGCACAAACTGATTTTTAAGTGTATTTTTTTACTTCCAGAGTCAAAAATTCCAAGTTAGAGTTCATTAAAATGAGTTTAAATTAGCCATACATGATAAGGGTTGATCATAGCTGTAAAAGATTAGGATCTACTTTCCAAAATAGGATGGGTGCGTTTCTAAAATGCCTAATTGCTTGTTCAGTTTGAGGGTTTTTTTTTTCATGTTGCAGAATTCTGTGATCTCAAGCAATAAACAATGCAAAGCAGACTTTTTTTCCCCTACTGGGAATATATTAATTTCTACACATTTTCTACTGTAGGAGCTAATGTTCATGTTTTTCTGTTGATAATGCAGCTTCCTTACGTACAGAGTTTCTGAGCCTATAGCCATCAAAGATAGAATCAAGGCTTAACAGGGACTAAAATGTTACGTCCTTAGGTTATGGTAGAAATTGTGAGTAAAGAATCAATTTCTATTTACAAATTTTGTATGTCTTGCAATGTGTGTGTGTGTGTGTGTGTGTGTGTGCGCGCGTGTGTGTGTGTGTCCTCTATGCCCCTGTATTGTTCCCCACATTCTTTTTCTTCACAAAAAGTCACGGCCTGACAAGGTGCTGCGCTCTGTAAAAATTATGCCTTGTTTATACGTATTTATTTCCCCTTGACAGTTTAATTATTTCTGGCCCCATTGGAGGAAACCATATAAAAAAAACCTCCCCATGTTCATACAGATTCTAATTAGGAATGCTAGGAAATTAAAACAGAGTTGTTTCGAAATGCTGTCATTTTTCCAGGACCTCGTCCTGGAATTATGTCTCAATCAGCACAAGCGGAAATAATTACTTGTATACCTTCTAACTGCCAACATTTACCAAATGGCAAAGCAATTTACAGCCATCATGGCCTGAGAAGCAATCATTGGGCCAACTATAAATTCACAGGCCGACGGTTTGGAGAGGAAGATTGGAAGGAGGGTTATAGTGGAAATTAGAGAGCGAGGGAGAGATAAAGGGGCAGAGGTGTGTCTTTTTACCTGTTTGTCCCTTTAGTGTCTGTCTCCTGTTTGGTCTTTTGTTTTATTCTGTCTTCCTAAATCCCTCGTTTCCCCTCCTCTTATCAATCACTCTCACTATTTTACTTTCTTTTTCCAGACACTTATCCTGACATCTTGTAGCTTATTTTTCATCAAAACCTTTACTCCGAGAGTCTCTCGCACACACACACACACTATTCAAATGGAAGAAGCGACGATTAAGTGATTATTTTCACACACACCATTAAACATACTCATTGCCAGTGAAGACATAGACAAAAGCCCAGATAAAAACATACATGAGCAGAGACACTTAAAGGCGAGCACACACTGGATTTAAAGTAATTACTTACACACGTCATTAGACACAGACGCAGATGAAGTGGAGTGTGTTTATGGTTTGTGTATCTTGAGTGTGGACGACTGTAGCCCCCTCTTTCTCTCAGCTGCAATAATGTCATTTATCTAGTGCAGCACATCAACAGGTTTGGTCATTTTACACCACAGTTACACAATAGTTCAACTCTCATACGTTTTTATACACGTTTCATTTTAAACATCATTGGATTTTTTTCAACCAAAGTCAAGAATTAGTACAAAAACAGAATATAGTGCTATTTTTTTACTGAAGAAATGATTAGCTGAAATCTAATTGTTAATTTGCAGTATTCGTGCGGTCTGATCAGCACCTTGATATGCCACACCTGCGAGGCGGGACGGATTATCAGACAGATTTGTGAACATTTGAGAGTAATGGACCTTTTGTGTTTTTAGAAAATGTTTCAGATCTTTGAGTTCAGCTCATGAAAAATGGGAGCAGAAACAAAAGTGTTGCATTTATGTTTTTGTTCAGAGTGTGAGTGACATAAGCCAAGATTTGTGTCAGTATTATAATTCATGGATTAGTAATTACACAAACGGACCCATGCCCTTTACTGATTTGTAAAAGAAAATGATGCTAAAGCGCATTTGGTGGATCACTTGTGCATTTAAATCAGAAAACATTTGTAAAGTTTTTTAACCAACAGTCACTCCATTACTTTCACCACGGAGAATCACTCTGGCTAAAATGCTTTGTTAAAACTGCTCGTCATCAAAATGCGTATTATTTATATGTAAGAGCAGCTCTGTGTTATGCAATGGACTGACTTTACAGTGTTGGGAAAGTTTGTTTTAAAGGGAGACTAGGTAGTTTTGGCTTGCTTTTAGCACCCCCTAGTGTCCGTTTTGTAGAACCGAAAGCAAAACCTATCTCCTCGCTGTGCGTTCGTCTTTTTAACACTTTAATCTAAATACTGAAATGCCTTCCCAACCTTCCGTAGTGTATACAGGAGCGGTTCATCACTAAATCAAACATATCAGCTGTGTTCACGATCTAAAACAGGGGTGCCCAATCCTGGTCCTGGAGGGCCACTATCCAGCAGGTTTTGTGGTTTCTCTGCTCAAACACACTTAATTCAGTGGTTGAATCACCTGTGCAGCAGCTCATCAAGCTCTGCAGAAGCCCGCTTATCACTTGCTAATTGAAATCAGGTGTGTTGAAGCAGAGTTACAACTAAAACCTGCTGGATACCGGCCCTTCAGGACCAGGATTGGGCACCCCTGATCTAAAACATGCAGGAAACATGCTGGAAGCAGACTGCAGAGCCAGGTATGTAAGCTGAATTTTTTTGTAAGTCCCAACAGACCGGACCGGCAACCCTGAAGTTGCAAGTGGAATATTCTGGCCACAGGGGGCGACAGGGGCTGGGTGGCCTTTCATTAACCCTGAAAAGGGTCATTTTAGCACATACTGAATCAAGAAAATGATTTTAAAATATCAAAAAGTTGCAAAGTGTCCCTTTAATATGAACTAGTTCAAAGCTCAGTTCACACATTTTAAAATGAACTACTTCAGTTCTTAGTTCTAATGTTTTTAACTAAGTTCATAGTTCCAAAGAGGAAAGTGTTCATAGTTATTTTTCTTTTTCAACATGTAGTGGCGAGCTATCTCCTTCAGAAATCAAACAGGGTCGGGCTAGCTGTGGGGGCGTTTCGGTTTGGGCTACAAAAACGCCTTAATGGGGGTTACTGTAGCATTTCACCAACCAATCAGAACGGGCATCAAAAAAACGTAATTTTTGCTGCTGGACATGTGTCAAAATAAAAGTCTACATGATTTGTCCGTCAGTATTTGTCGTTTTTACACAATTACATTAAGTAACCCTAACCCTTACTATATCTTATTTAGAAATTTTTTTTTTTGCAAAAATGAAAATTATCACTATCTTATTTTGAAAGATCGATTGAGACCGGATGTGTAGTAACAATTCAGGAGCGAATAAGTAGAAGGACGTGTTTCTGTTATTGAAGGGGGGTGTTCTCCTTTACAAACCAAAACGCCCCTTTTAGCTGCTGGCCGGATGATATTGCAGAATTCTGGCATTTTCCAATTGTTCAGTCCACACTGGTACCCAGCTGCAGCTTTTACCCCTACAGTACATTCTCAGTAACAGGAGTTTGAATGGCTTTTATTAAAAAGAGAAATTATTAAACAATCTGAGGGAAGCAGGCTGAGGTAGGACACAAGGACTTACCTCAAAGTGCAAATTAGCAAAAAACAAAACAAAATAATAAAATAAAATACAAAATCTGTGACGAGTGTTACAAGATTTGATGCGTCTCCTGTATTATTTTCAGTTACATTTGTATTTGATACAAATTCCGAGTAAGAAAACCTACTAGAACACCCCTGGAAGTCGGATCACTCACTCAACAAGTCAAAGACTTTTTTTTAATCCAACTTCGAGGTTCCATATGTCAGCTTCTCTTGACAACAGTAGCTGAGGTGGAAACATGTTTATTTTACAAGACACACTTGTAAGGGTGCTGCTTAAATCAATGTTACGTGTAGGTGTATTTTCTTCTGAGGTAAATTGAACGCACCACAAAGCCTGTTGTTAACAGCATAGACATTGAAAAGTGGACGACGGTGAGGCATCGACTGCTACTGTCTATGGTGTTCACTTTTGCAGGCTCTACTCTTTAGAATGTCTATGGTTAGCAGGATGTTTTTAGCCACGGATTTAGCTCCATGGAAACCTGTAGCATCATTCATAAACTCGTTCACAAACGCCAGAATGAGAGCGCTCACTTTAATGTTCATCAGACAAAATACGAGCGAGTTCAGTTCAAGTGCATAAAAAATTTGAACGAGTTCACCAACGATTGTTCAATGAACTCGTACAGGCACAACACTGACTGTAGAAATGACCAAGGAAGATGGGAGAAATAATTTAGCTGCATAACTCATTTGTCCATCTAAAAGTAATCAATGAATGGTATTTATCATAATCCTGTGTTGGTGTTATCAACAGGGACTTTACTGCAGCGAATTACAAGCAAAGAAAACTAGGAAATTGTTGATTATTTACATTTACAATGAATGTAGATTTTGTTGTACATGAGCACAACTTTTCTTTTCTTCTGTAGGTTTATCATTCCCACTAAAGCATATACTCCCTCTCTTCTGCCCCGTTTTATTCCCTTTGCCCTTTTTCATCTCTGCTGTACACACACCGTCTCTATCGTCTTTATTAGTAGAGGAATTATTCACTTGGCTTGCATCTCCGTTTGAATAAATTGAGTGTTGTACTCTTAGAGAGGGGCTTTTTTTCTTGGCAGGCATTCATTTGTGTCTGTGTGTACATGCGGTGTCACGTGTGTTGTGTTAATAGAAAGACTGCGCTGAGATTCAACTAATCCCAGCGGAATATCCCACTCATGTTCTGTTTGAGAGTGGCATAATTAAAGGAGCGCACCTCTCCGAAGTCACCCATTTCAATACAAAACACCGCTTTATACAGACGCGTAACAAGAAACTCACACACACACAGTGTCTTCTTACCCGGACAGGACACCCTGTGTTTAATTACATCCTGGTTCTAATTTTTCCCTGAGAAATATTGAAATCTTGAGAATATGAAGGTAGAGGACGTAGTAGACAAAGATGGTAACAGATGTGACGTTTGGAGAGATCTTCGAATCACAAGTATATAAATGATGATATTAGGGGTATCAAATTATCGCATTAATTGAGATTAATTAATTACAGCCACATTTAGTTTTTTAATCGAGTTAATCTCATTTTTAATCTATAACTTTACTGGGACTTTTCTAACCTACCTGTTGGGATTTTTTATTTAATTTTATTTATTTATTTTATGAAATTATATTTATATTTAACTATCATGCCATAGCACATGTTAGAAGTGAGAGAGTGAGTGCTTAATGCTTTTTCAGCATTTTATTTTGTGATAAACTGTCAGTTTTGATATGATAACTTACAGCACTGTAATTTACAGGTCTATTTTAATTTTAGATCATTATTTTAGTAACAGGTTCTGTCATCACTATTTGCATTGCTCAAAAAAGTGTTCCTTGATGTGTTAACTTCGATTATTCCATATGGACCCGATGTTTTATTTTTGATTTCTAATTAGGGGTGGGCTATATGGAAAGAAAATCATATCACAATTTATTTTTTGCAAAATCACGATCTCGATTTTATCACGATTTTTTCCATTTCGACAATTCATACATTTTGGAAGTTATTTACCGATAAAATAGATCAATTTAAAAGCATACCCCTTCACAGAAAATATGATAAAATATTTCAGACAGGGTACTGTTTGAACACTTGTTTTAATTTAGGTAAGAAAAATAGCAAATTTGTTCTATTACAATAAACATGATCAAACAAAAAATGCCTTCCATTTAAAATTCCATAATGCATTCATATATTAGCTTTTAATGTCTTTGGAGTAGCTTTAGAGTAAAATATGTATGCCAGAGTTCCAGGGCTTAGTTTATTTATTTGTTTGAACAAGTAAGTTCAGAAATGTTGGAGAATGGACCAAGTTCTGTTTAATGGCATGTCTCAAATGTCCCACAGGCACTTTTATTTATTAAGCTGTCTTCACACCGGCCTTGACGTATGCGTCAAACAACGCATACTTCATGCAGTTTTTGACACCTATATATTTTTGACATTGACGCAGCTTGCTTTGACGGTTGCGTCGGCCCCACGGGGAGGGGAAGGGAGGAAAGAGCGCGTGCGCGGCTCTCTGTTGCCAGATGTTTGTAACAATGGCAGATCCTATCGAGACAATGTCGGCATAAACGTTGAAAAAACACTCACCCGACACGCCGAGTTCTCTAGCAATCTTCCTCCAAGCAAGGTCCTTTCTATTCCGATCTCGGTAAGCGTAGCAAGACGGGTCATACGGTTCCCGATAGTTGCAAACGGCGATGATAAGTTTCTCCTCCATTGCTGAATGAATTTGTCTTCTTCCCTCGCTCTGCTGCGACGTATCAACTGGCGCTCTGATTGGTTGACACTTGTAAAGCGACGCAGAAAGTTCAGCTAGCTGAACTTGCTTTGACGTTTGCGTTGCTAACGTTGCTCGCTTTAACGTTTGTGTTGAAGCTTGAAAAGCGTGAAAAGTATCAAGCTTTGACGCGACCAGCGCTCACAAAGCGACGCAGGGACTTTGACGCAGCTTTGAAGCACCTTACCATAGACTTAACATTGAAACTTGACGCTGGCGACGCATACTTTATGGCCGGTGTGAATGCACCATTATATATTTATAATTAATGAAAAATAATTTAACTTCTATTTAGAGGTGGCTCATAGCCTATCATCCAAAATATATTAGTAATTATTTCTTGTCCAGAGAAAAAAAATCTATCTAAATTCATGATGTGTTTGCATCCACTACCAGCGGATTACGCTCATTGCCTTTTTGGACTTGCTGCTCTCCGTAGATGTTTCCTATCTACGCGAGGGAGGGGTTTAGCCCGTTGCACACAAACAGGATAAACGGAGGCAGCCACGGTGAAAAGGCTCTCTAAAATACAAACGAACGTCCCCAAATAATAAAAAACAAAAAGCCAAATGCAAAGTTTAGAGCAGAACATTGACCCAGAGGTTTCCTGATTGAGCAGACGCGTGAGAATGTAATTAGCGCTTAGAAACGGAGCAAGCTAGCGGCTAGTGCTAGTGGCTAGCGCTACAATCGATTATGGTGTGTTTCTTCAACTATTCATAATTGTTTGTCATCATCTTAATGCATCGATTAGATTTTTTTCCTTATCTCTACCGAGCACCCCAGCTAAACAAACCAACACGCGGCCTAAAGTTATGATTGGTTTATCGGTGTGTCTGTCGTGCCGACAGAAGCAGACTAGCAAATGGCGTGACACGGCTGAGAAAAAAACAAAACAAATGTGTGCCGCGATCAGAAATAATGGCATGGTGATAGAATGAAAATAGACGGTTCTACGATCTCCGAGCTTTGGTAGATCGTCATCACATTAAAATCCTTAACGATCTTATATCGTCAAATCGCACGGCCCTATTTCTAATTATTCAAGACTGACAAAATAGCACGGTATTATTCCACCTTGGTGATGTAAAAGGAAAGTTTAGAAGTCTGTTAAACAATAAATGACTTTATAAAGCCATTTTTTTTGTTATATATTAATCTTTTAGTCTGCCACAATAATGTAATGAATTTAAATAAAAGTACATCAAAATGAGATTAAAAAGATAAATTAGATTGATTACAGGTCATTATTAATTAATCTAAAAAATAGTCTCATGACAGCACTAAATGATATTAATAACAATAATAATTACTTATTAAAACAAATTCCTAAATTAACTCAGATTGTGCTCCTAAAATGAATGAAAAGAGGGACAACATTTCTCCATTCGGCATGTGAATTATGCAGATCCAGATGTTTGGAGACTCCAACTCCTGAAGTCTTTCTTGGACTGAGAGGGTGGACACAGGTCTGTGGGCTCATCCAGCATTTGGCTAAAGCACTGGATATAGCCGTGGTCCTAATGGAAATGATGTGCATGCACAGTCACACTGACACAGATTTCCACTGTTGACATCTATCATGCCTGCCCTGTCTGTCCACGTTTGATGAGGTTAGACCTCAGATGAGCCCAAAGCCTTCCCCTTTTGCCTGTCCTCACTTGATGGGGTCACACCTTTCAGTCTGTGATGAGGTGCAGTCCAGCGAACCTTCAATCTGACCACTGACAGGACTGTGACCACATGTGACCTGGTGCGTATGTATGTGTGTCTATGTTTAACTTAGTTTTTTAGATGGGGGAAGATCATTTATCTTCCTATCCTATTCTATAATTCTATCTCAAATTACATTTAAAAATGGTAAAATAAGTAACTGGAAGGCTCAAAGAAACTTTTACATAAAACTTTAAAAATAAAAACAGTTGCAAGTCACCAAAATACATTGAAATGAAGCTTTTTAGAGGTTAATAGTCCCAGTTTTATAAATAGTAAAGGCACCTTCTCTGTTTCACTCTGTCATCTCCTTTATCTAGTCTAATTATAAACCCTCCCTGTATACTGTGTATTTAAATATAACTCCTGCACATATACACTCGCTCCCATCTCTGTTTAAAACCTGTGTGAGCTCTATGTTGAATGGGTTGGTGCATGTTCCCATGAAATCACAAGATTTTTAAGGCACAAATACATTAGGAAAGTTTGATATCTGCTTTCTTACAAATATCCGATACACCAGTCTAGTCTGACTCTTGCAATCCAGAGTCTTCCCCTTTCCGGGAATTATAGAAATCAGTAAACGTGTTAATCTTACCCTATACTGTGATAGAAAGTAGGGCAATACATGTTTTATTTTTTTGGCAAAGCTCCCCCATCTCGTAGAGCCCCATGCTATTTGAATTGAGCGCAGCTCAACATTAGCCAATAGCTTTCATGTTTGACTCATGTCCACCTGAATTAATAGAGAGAGAGAGAATGTTAACATGAGAATATCAATAGTAAAACAATGTGTTTAGTTCTGGTGACCGGCTACTGGTGCGCCTTCACCAATAAGAGGCGTTGCTTCAGGCCGTGATCACTTAAGTAGGGAAATGGTCTTAAAGGTGCAGTACATTTTTTCTGACTGTAGATGGGGCTTTCTAAAGAAAAATTTATGCTTTAAAGATGAACTCCGGATTATTTTTATATCTGACGGCACCATCTAGTGGCTGACAAATGTATCGCACTAAGCCTTGGTTTCCACTTCCGTATTTACGGCCAAAAGCGACATCTCTTGTTCATGAATGCACTCCTCTAGCCAACAAACGAAGATAAAACACGTTATGCTCATGTATGTTGTGTATTGATATATTTATATTTTAAAAACTTCCATGAGAAAGATCGCCAATTCTGCACCAGCCGAGGTACGCCCTTAAAAAAAGAAAAAAGACATATTGACTAAATTATATCACACTACATGATAAGAAAATCACTTTTATGGATTTCTAAAAATCATACATAATTCCTGAAAACTCCATATTGCAGCTGTGATATCCAATAATGATGTATACCAATACCAATTTATGATACAGACACCTTTTTTTTCATAAAATAAGAAAAACCAACAATCTTAGGTAGCAAAACAAAATGAAATCACCACTTCAGTTTAATTTAGGCCAGTTTTGCCAAACAAATAAAAAAAACTGTACCTCGGATATGTCATATTTGACACTTTGATTATGTCAGGTTATCTCATTAAATGAGTTAAGACCGATATCGCTAATTTCCGATATAACTTTTTAATTCTAATATCGGCTGATATATCAGATATCCTTAATAT
Organism: Aphyosemion australe; assembly: GCA_006937985.1. NCBI lineage: Eukaryota > Metazoa > Chordata > Actinopteri > Cyprinodontiformes > Nothobranchiidae > Aphyosemion > Aphyosemion australe. The sequence goes on along the minus strand of SSNS01000051.1, from coordinate 568,238 downwards.
ATATATATATATATATATATATATATATATATATATATATATATATATATAGACTCACTTGCATTTGACCTTCATGAAGAAGATGTTAAATGCCAGGAAAGATCATGCTGGTTGGCTAATTTTCATTGATAAATGATAAATGACCCACACTTGTATAGCGCCATCCAGAGTCAGAGGACTCCAAAGCGCTTTACAGTGTATCATTCATCCATTCACACACACATTCAAACACTGATGGTGATGAGCTACAGTGTAGCCACAGCTGCTCTGGGGCACACTGACACAAACATCAGAACTCAGATGGCTGAAGCTGATTCTAACTGATCAGAAGACCTGGTTATAATATTAATAATAATAATGGATTGGATTTATATAGCGCTTTTCAAGGCACTCAAAGCGCTTTCCATTATTCATTCACTCTCACATTCACACACTGCTGATGATGGTAAGCTACTATGTAGCCACAGCCGCCCTGGGGCGGTCTGACAGAAGCGGGGCTGCCATTCTGCACCATTGGCAACAGACTGAGCGGGATGTGAACCTGCGACCTTCCGATTGCGGGGCGTCCACTTAACTCCTCTGCCACCATCGCAGTTTTTATCAACAGGTGATTGTCATCTGGTGGATTTCACACGTGCTTGACATGTGTATATAACTGAAATCAGATCCATGAGTCTTAATGCAAAGGAGGCCCCTGAGGAACACTGAGCCCAGGTTGTGTCCTATAAGGGTCTTAATCCCACTTTCACTTTAGGTTTGGAGACAGAATAAAAACATTTTTATTGCTCTGTAACATAATCAAATAGGATAGAGTTGTGATTACATAACTTTTGCTGTGTTTTATACACGTGTGTGAATATGTGTGTGAGTGTGAGTAAGTGTAACCCTCCATGTACCCTGCAGCAAAGGTTACCCAAACAGAGTTTTGGTGACAGGTTCCAGAAAGCCCTCTAAACCCAGCAGCTTTTCCAAGCAGCTGGTGCTCTCTCCTTGGCCTTGATCGCCATCTATTTCTTCCCAGTAGGTACCTTGATGTACACACACACACACACACACACACACGTACATGCCCTTGCACATGCATACACAGATTTAAACCTGAGATTTAAAGAAACAAGTGCTACAGAGGTGTGTCCTACCCTTTCTTTGGCTCAAGTAATACAATATTTATATAATTGCGCAACAGTTTTGTGCTTAAATAAAATAACTGACTACCTAGTCTCTCCATTTCCATATAATATGAGCTTATAAAAGGTAGCTTTTTATATTTTGACATACACACACAATGTTTATATATTCCAATCTTTGTGATCAGCAGACATTCTCTCTGAGTTTAAGCCTCAAAAAGTCAAAAGCATGTAATTAAGCACTGTACAGGTTGGGTAATCTCTGCACTGTTAGAGCCATCAGTCACTGTGGAAACACAAATCTCGTTTTAGCTTTACATCCCTGATTTGAGGCTCTTTTTGAGATTTTATTTTCTCCATGACTTGTGTAGTTATAGGTGCTAGGAGGATCAGACAGAAACGTTTTCCTCCACTTGCTGAAAAAGAGATGATATATCTGAGCTCCTATTCTAGTTTTTTAAACACACCTGTCTTAAGGACAAGGATGTATTCATGAGTGATAACATTTTTTATTCTGCTTTTAAAATCAGATAAATGAGACACACACACACACACACACACACACACAGTCACCTCAGAAGTGTTGCTCTGGAGCTGGCCGTGAACTGACCAGAGCCCATAGCGCCCTCTGTTGGCTTGAATGGAAGTGCAGTTTTCAGCCTTCTGGGTCGGCTCTTCATCTTTCTTTCACTCAGGATGAGAAAAAGTGAAGCTTTGTAAAATTTCATATTTGTGATGTTCACTTTGCTGCTGTTTTAATCCACACTGCAGGACTACTAACTTCTCAAGAAAAAAACTATATTGGAGACATTTAGTAAAACATTCCTTCAGTGACAGACTGCTGCATCCGAGATGCTTTATAACCATCACTGTTCCCATAGAACTCCGTGTTTACAAACCCATGCAGGTATTCTTCCTGCAAATAGTCTGTTGATGCACAAATCCCTACAGAACATGCTTCTATTCTTATGCATCATTTACCTGTAGCTTTCTGCTGGTACACCTGGACATCCCCACTGTGGGATAATAAAGGATGTTTCTACTCTATTCTAAATATTAAATAAGTGCTATTTAGATATTAACACATTGTTTGTGTTTTTTATCCTTCCTTTCTCTTAGTCGGTGCTCCAGGTGTTTAATTAAAAAGCGTGTGTGTGTGTGTTAGTACATGAATGTGTTCAAGAATGTGTTGACCATAACACACACACATAAACTCACACACACATTGCTGTGAGTGAACCTGCTCTGGCCTATTGAGTTGTGTGATTGATGTCGTTGAGAGTTGCAATGGATAATTCCTCCATAGACGTCAACAGGCTGCTGCCACAGGGTCAGAACACACACACACACACTCGCAGATAAAAGAGTACAGGGAGGTGTCACAGTGAAATGCTGCAGCATCACAGAATAGATAAACTCATTGCTGGAAATTCAAAGAAATACATGAAGCCGTGTTTTGTTGTCTTTTACTGTCATGGTTCTTGTGTTTAGTAGAAAGAAGGTTTGTCTGATTAGAAGGGGAAGTTTCCTAAAGGGGTCACACCAATTCAGAGATTATCAATAGTCTGGCAGGATTCAGGTGGACATGAGTCAAACATGTAACCATGAAAGTCTTTGAATCAGAAATGAAGATCTTTATTTGGTATAGGGTGTACATGAATCCTATGGATCCTATGGAATTTTAACTAAAACAAAAACTCAAGACAGTGTATGCAAAAGTCGCCGTTTTAGCGTTCTGCACCTCTCCAAACCCCAGATCATTTACTTTGCACATCTCAGAAGAAAAGTGCCAAAAGAACATGAAGAGCTCTCCTCCTCCTTCCATTAATCAAGAAGATGAGTTCATGCCACACCTGCCATTTATTCATTTGTGTTTGTTTTTCTTTTATTTCTAAAAAATGTATATTCCTAACAGGTTTAGTGTTGTTAACTGTTTCCCCACAGACACAAAAATGATAGATGTGTGTTTCTGCACACGCGTGTTTTAGAGTCAGTGGTTTCGGGAAAAGATTTGTTTGCCCGCTGGTGGCGGCGGCATTGATTCACACTCATCTTTGTCGATGCTTATAAGCCTCTGGATACATCATAACTGTGTGTGTGTGTGTGTGTGTGTGTGTGTGTGTGTGTGTGTGTGTGTGTGTGTGTGTGTGTGTGTCCTCCCTTCATCCCTACGCTGTGTGTAAACATTATGTCTGATGGTTCTCAGCTCTTCTCTTTGTTCTCCATGTTGGTCCTGAAATATCAGTTTAGTTTGTGATGCTTCTCACAGATAAACTCAATATTTTTGTCACAGTGCAGCAAATTTTCACAATTATTTAAAGAAATTCTGGCGTTTAGGTAAACAGGAACAAAACCTGCCTGTTTAATAGAACTTTAGCTGGAAATAAAGTCGATTATTTCATCTTCATTTTGTTTCCTGACTTCGATTTAAAAGCATAATTCACTTTTTAACCTGCAGAAAACATTAAAACTATGTTTAATATTTGTGGAAGAAATAGAGAAAAAAATCTGTTGTGCATGATTGCAAACACACACACACACACACACACACATCAAAGTAGAGATTGGTTTCAGGAAATGTTATGTTATCTGTTCTTTCCAAATGTGCTAATTACAACCACTCCCTTTCATCTCTGCATCCCCCCTTTCCACCCCTCTGATATAGTCTTTTCTCAATATCTCTCTCTGAGCTGCACACTTCAGTCTTCCCAACCAGCCATCCTGTGTTTGATGGGAGTCTTGGAAAAGTTAAAGTGAACTGGGAAAATATAAATCAGAGAGGAGAACGGGTAAACTGTGGCAAAACCGATCACAGTCTCCGTGCAGGAGCTCTGATTTTCCCTTCAGCTCGCCGTGCGTTCCCTTTTCTCGGTCAGCCTCTCGCTGGAAGACCAAGGCGCTGCAAACAGATTCTGTACGAGATTCCAGTGTCCAAACATTCCAGCGTGTTCAGAAATACTGGAAACAAACAGCCTGCTGGTGAGAAGATGAAGGAGAGCTTGACAAAACAGCAAGCGGCAGGGAAAACCTTGTCCCAATCATGTCCAAATCATTCCACAACAAAGGACAAGCGCTCTGGAATTGCCATAATCTGGTATTTTACTGCTGGGCTGTGATGGGGCTCTGCTGAGCTCTGAGCATGTTAGCGGTGTGACACTTTTTTTGAGTTTCAGGTCAAGCCTACACTTGTTCCTTTGATCTGGCAATTCTTTGGATTTGATTAGGTCCGATTTGTGCTCTGCATGCTAGGAAGCACAAATCCATGTTGTTTTTACCAGAAAGATGCTTCAGATCAAGGTGGTGAGCCACGTTTCTTAGAAAGCTCTGCTAAAAACCTCTAAAACAAATGAAAGTTGTGCTTTTTTTAGTTTTTTTCTGTTTTTAACGTCATTTTTTTGTTGGGATGTCGGTGTAGAGCGTGGCAGTAGAGACCAAAGGGGACATGAGATCATAAAGATGGGTTAGAAGTAAGAAAAAAAACAAGTGCTGGTATTCTTGCTTCAAACCTTTCCCCCTCACCTGTCTCTTTCTTCTCCCCGCTTCCCTTTTTTCCCTTCCTCTCTCTTCTCCTCTGTGCTCTTTGTCTAATCCCTCCTTCTCCAACTGCTTCTCTCCCTCTCTCTCGCTCTCCCGCCGCGTCTCTCCACCCCTTTCTCCACCCATCCCTGCAGCCATTGGTCAGCTGTCCACCAATCACAGCAGAACCGGGACCTGAGGGACTGCATATGCAAAATCCCACTTAATATTCATGAGCAACTATCGGAGCTTTAAGTCGTTGATTAGGACAGCAGCACAGCTTTCTGTCCCAACTGCCCGGCTGGCTGGCTGTGTGTGTGTGTGTGCGTGTGTGTCTATAGCCCCTTTTCCCGGCTGTCACATACACACTGCACACACACGCTCCCTTACATCTACACACACTCGCAGAGCCGATCAGTGCAGGCAGCGCAGAGCCTGGTAATTGTGTTGCTCCCTCCAAGTGCAAGGAAGGACTGAGAGAGAGAAAGAGAGAGAGAGACAGAGAGAGAGAGAGGAAGACCAGAGAAAGAAGAGGAGGAGAAAGAGGAAACATATCAAAACTTTGATTTTTTATTCTTCTTCATCTTTTTTGCTGTTTCCACAAAGGAGGTTGGCGTGACAATGACCCGGTACCGCTGATGGAGTCGGTAGGACATCCCTTATCCGAGTGTTTTTTAATGCACTCTGAACAAGAGTAGGTAAATTTTACCTTTTGATCTTTCCTTTTTTATTCATCAGTCAACTTGTCATTCATTGTCTTCTGCTGTGAGTGCCTGCATGTGAGTGAGTGAGTGAATGTGTTAGGTGTGCTGGAATGCAGCATGCCAAGGTTGTTTCTGCTGTCAGGTAGCACAGGATCCCTGTCTCTGTGAGTGTGTGAGTGTGTGTGGGTGCATTTTTGTGACAGTGTCTATATGTGGTTGCAGTGTCCAGACAGCAGCTCTTACTTTGTTGGTGGAGGAGCTCAGTTTCTGTCCCTCCACCTGGAAGTAAGACACACACACCTGTCCAGTCACACACATTCAAACAGTCACTTTTTCTGCCTTTAAAACATTCTTTCAGTCAGCTTGTTTTAGGGACAAAGACCCAGCTGAGTTAGGACCGGTGTGTGTGTCCGTGCTCAAGTGCAAGTTCATCCAAGCAGAGTCAGCGAGGTAACGGGGCACCGAGGTTACAGGAATAACGTGGAGCGACGGGAGGAGAACGGCCCGTAAGAACTGAGGGAGGAGGAAAAGAGGGAAAGCTGCGCTCTTAAATGCCGGAGGAGGTCAAATTTCCGACCGGCAGCTCAGCATGTGGCCCCGCTCAGGAATTAGAGACAGTTCCTCTCAGACACACACACAGGCGGCTCTTCAGCTGCTCTTTTGTACCAAAACTTTGCTCTTTTAGATGAAGATCCTCCAAAATGCAAAATAAATGCAGACAACAGCTTTTATGCAAAATTCTGCTCATATTTACGGCCATAAAAACCACACACGCTAATTCCTGTGGCTTTTTTCTGTCAAACATTAACAGGTGAAGGGTTTTTTGAAGCGATGGGTTGCAGAGTGTGACCGGTGACTGGAGAGCACTCCTGTTTTATTTTGGCATTTCATCACATTTTAGCATAATTTTATTGTTCATTTAAAATAAAATAAACCTTTAGATTCAGTTTATTCTGACAAAAAACTAGAAACATTTAGGGGAATTCAATTAAAGCCACAGTTTAAGAGTCTTCACAGCTGTCAGTGACATGAAAGGAGAAGAAAAAGACAAGTTTCCTAAACAAGAAATCTTTTCAATTTTAAAATGAAAGTGTCTCGGTGAGCCGTAAACCTGGCTCTCCGCGTGTCTCCTAGAACCTTTACAGCAGGTCGGAGAGTTGGAGACCTTTAACAGAGAAGATCGGATGGAGAAATCACACCCTCACAGCTTTTTAATCTGCCATCCTAATTTTCTTATTGAGATTTTTAGATTTGAAATGAGATTTTTCATTTTAAAAATTCTTTTAAACATATTTAAATGGCAGTTTTTCAGTTTTTCGGATCCATACAGCAGCTCCTGGTTCGGTTTTGTCGTTAAGCAAAGATTAAGAAGATGATTTTTTTGTGAATCAGGTGAAAAGCAAACTCTGAATTTCTGATGCTTCTGTTTACAGGAACACAATCCTGCTGATTGGGTTCTGTTTTAACTGCAGAAAAATGTTTTTTAACACCGACCTGAGTGTTAAAGTCAGAGTGAACCTTTTATAACCAGAACGTTTTACATGTCTGGGTGAATAGAGTGATGCACATATCGTGTCCAAAGAAAGAATGAATGTGGAAAAATGTCCAAAATGCAGCGGCAAAATGTGTGTGTTTAACCTCTGTGTGTGTGTATGTGTGTGTGTGTGTGTTTGCAGTGAGTGTATGTCACCTCTCAGGTTTTTTTAAGAGAACCCTCTGGTCCAGTCAGCCGTCTGTCCGCTCCTTCATCCCTCCATCCATCGATCCATCTGTCCACCGTTCCTCTTTTTCTCCACTCAGGCTTTGCCTCCTTTTGCTTTAAGGCGCCGCGTTTTAATTAAAATATTAAGGATAATGATGATCATACCGATAATAATAACAAGTACCGCTTAAGCAGTTAACATAATTGCATTCCCCTCATGTCACCGTATACATACAATTTGCATGTCATTAAAATATATTTCCTACAGTGACTTTAGTGAATTTGATGTTTTTTGTCAGTGGGTGTGAGGTGAGCCGACCTGTGGTGAAAATTACACAGCGGCCGTGCAGATTGTTCAGGCGCAGGTGTGCGGTGCGATTATGAAGAGAAGGGCAGCAAAGTGGTGATTTCTGGCAGGAACT
>SSNS01000051.1:435767-555767 GCA_006937985.1 Aphyosemion australe | reverse complement strand
CAACTGTCTCATCAATCACCGCATCACCATGTCACACACACACACACATGGACACACACACACACAGAGAGAGAGAGGGAGACACACACTGGGTTGTGGTCATTCTGTTCACAGATGGACCAGCAACACATGAGTGAGTCACTGAGCATCAGAAAGACACCCTCAATCTCCTTACCTCCCCACATTTTCACACACACACACACACATGAAATGTATGTGCTACTGCAGTGAATGCATTCTGACAAGAGCGTGAAATAGGTTAGGTAGAATCAGGGTAACTCCGTCTTTTATTCTGTTTTTACTTTATTGATATTTGGGATCGCGCGTTAAGCTTATTTAATTCTCACATGTTCATTACAGTAATCTGAAGAACCAAAGCACCATTTTATAAACTATTAGGGGGACGTATGAAACATTAGAACAGAATATCTGTACGTAATCCCTGATATTCTTTAGATTAACGCAAGTAGCAGCAACGCCGTTTGTCACGTAGCCAAAATACTTGAACAGCTCTTTAAATCAGCAAAGTGTAAACAGGTAATTTGTAAAACCTGCATCTCAGAATTCACACAAGTTCACATATGAAAATGACTTTCTTTTATCGTGTTTAATCCTCTTTATTCGTTCCTCCCCCGGCTGACGGAGTGGCCGTTTTAAACAGCGTTGGTGTTACAGAGGAGGAGGGGAGCGGGGACTGGAGCTAACGTTATCAGGAGCCTTTGTACTGGATGTTCCTAAGTCTGGTGTGACACCAGGACACTCCCCAATAAAAAAAACAACAGTATTAAGTGTTGCCTGTCTATATAGCATTGTGACTCTGCAACCAAAGCCAATAAGTGTCTGAAGCAGCAGAAAGATATTGATTCCTCCTATTCACCAGAGTGGAACTAAAACCTACATATTACACACTCTGGCCCTTTACCTCTGGCTGCACTAACCCTGCTCCAAGGGTGGATTGAGGTATATCTGCCAGACAAGTCGCTGCTCTGTCTACCTGTCTGTCTACCTGCTGCACATAAACAAGAACCCAAAGAGGTGGAGAGTCCCACACCGCTGTTGATCTGGTTGTCACACATTAAAGCCATACTATGCAACTTTTTCATATTTTAAATCACGTTTGTGCTAAAATGACCCTTTACAGGGTTAATGAAATGTCACTCAGACCCCACCGCCCTCTGTGGCCAGAATAGCACACTTGCAACTTCAGAGTGGCGGTCCGGTCCCTGTTGGACTTAGTAAAAAAGGAGCTGACATACCTGGTGCTGCAGTCTGCTTCCAGCATGTTTCCTGCATGTTTTAGATCATGAACACAGCTGATTTGTTTGATTTAGTGATGAACCGCTCCTGTAGACACTAATGAAGGCTGAGGAGACATTTCAGCAGCTAGATTAAGGTGTTAAAAAGACGAACGCACAGCGAGGAGATAAGTTTCACTTTTGCTTTCACTAACGAACACTAGGGGGTGCTAAAAACAATCCAAAACTGCCAAGTGTTCCTTTAAATCGCTCAGCTTTTGGGTTTTTTGAAGAAAATACCCCCAAACTTTAGAATCTGTAGCTAATAAAATCTGAAGTGCAGAAAAATATTTTACTATGTTCAACATTAAAGTCATGTTTTGGTGCCGTTTTGAGGAGTTACGTAGCCATTTTTGATCACTAGAAAACCATTTTTCTGCAAAATGTCTGATTTGCAAAAGGATTTCCAGGCAAGTTACTAAACATCAGCACATGTGCTTCGTGCATGTTTATTGTCGTAATAAAAGTACAATGTTTGGAGTATCTCAATAACACAAACTAGACGAGGTTTATCTTTACTCCTTTTTCTTGACGTTCTCTAGAAAAGCAGAGAAGTTCCCGTAATATTTAATCATCTGTTTTATAGCAAAGGTCATTTTGATTCCGGTGCCCACGGTGACCTTATCACCTCTGCGGCTGCTCCGTCCCCCGACGTCAGCGTCAGGTCTGATTGATGGATAGCGGTCCCTCCTGTGGGGCATTTACGTTTTTATTTCCTGGTCCTTTAAGCCTTTTCTAAGGCTGGTAAAACTCCTCTGATGCTAAACGCAGCTGGGGTTTTGCTTCAGTTAACGTCTTGATACATCGTCTGATTTCTACGTACACAGATTTGATTGAAATGTGATAACACAACGAGACAAAAGCCTCTGCTGGTTTAGAGACACAACCTGTCCACTGAGCCGCTCTCTGAAGGCGTCTGCCCGGTGGCTTTGCTCTCAGCGTGTCGGCTTTTGTTCCACGTCAGAACCTTTTTTACCTGCTTGTCTGAATCTGTGCTGAAAGTTACATAATGAGCGTTTGTGGAAATGATGGTCTGTGTGTTGATTTCATTCCTTCATTTGTGTCCAAATTTACTGTAGATTAAATGTTTGCATTTGAGTTTATTCGTCACTAAATGAAAAAAGGTGACTTTTTCTAACTTGAAAAGAGTTCTCGCAGTTGTTTATTGAACTTTTACAGATTATCTTTACAATAAAAGATAATAAATTATTTAAAGAAGCTAAAAATTCCCATTTGCAGGTTTTGTTTGTATTTTTGTTTCCTTTTTTGTGCTAATGACTGCATTTTCACCTCTGTCCTCCTTCACCCCCTCCAATTCCCTGGCCTCCAGAATGAACTTATCGAAGGGGCCTTTGGTGAACAGCAGCAGCGAAGATAACGCCAAGTCGACATATGTTAAATGCGGCGCTGGCGCCTGGAGGATGCACCAGAGCTACGATTCACTAGAAGCCAACCACATGAGAGACCCACATGCCCTCTACAACCCCAGGTAAGGCAGAATTACAAAAGATGCAAGTGATGGTAAATCAATAAACCCGTCCTGATCCAGTTTTACACAAAAAGTCTAAACGTAGAGCCGGCGAGAGGAAGAAAACACGAGAATAGTCACACATCGGAACTTTTCTTTGCACTTATTTGTTTTTTTGTTACAATGAATCAGATGATTTAACCCTTGGGCTTCTGGCCACTTTAACAGGTTAAACTGAAGCCTTACATACACATAAAGAAGTTCTCACATCCTCTTTGCAGATGCTGCCATGTTTTTTAACTACACACTCAGGATTAGAGGTTGAAAGTCCTCCCTACTCACCCTCACACCATCATGGTGTGTATTTAAAACACGAAATAAGTAATTAGAGATGAGTGCATGAGGACAATCTGAGCTGCAAACACCTGATGTAAATTCTTATGGAAGAGGCAGGGCGTAAAAGTGGCTCTGGAAGCAGCCACAAGGCCAGGTTTGCTATGTTTCATATGGTGGTCTGATGTCTGGTTAATATTTATACAACTGACAGTTGAAACCCATCGGTTTCGTGTTCAGTAAACAACAAAAAGAAACCCGGGGTGAGACGGGTCTAGTGGAACCTGCTTCTGCTTCATGTTGTTGTGGGAAACTTTGACCGAGTTTGCTCCTGATCTGTTTTTAGACACGTTAGTGTAAATAAGAGGCTTGTTTAATGTTAGGACACAGGAAATGTGTGATGTGTACGACACACAAGCTCATGTTCGGTCACTTTTCCCATCTGTCGCTGTGTAACGGGACATTTCTTTGGATAAACAGCCAAGCTGAAATTTCTAAGTGAATTTTTTTATATGAATTTGAAGGATAATGTATATTTATGACATTACTGAAGAAAAACACAAGTTTAATTACTTTATTCATGTTTTATTTTGTGTTTTTATACTTTGATACTAGTAAAATCACTTTCAGGAAACATGAATGGATTTCAGTTTCTGAATTCCAGTTTTTAGAAGCTGATGTGACCTCACATGAACACAAACTGCATTTATTCATAACATTATTATTATTACTATTATTTATATTTTTATTTATTTTTTTATTATGTCATCGACACACAATTAAATTATTGTAAAGTTTTTCACCAGGCATAAGTGGGTTTCAGTGAAAAAGCACAAAATTCTTAATCAATACTCCTGGGATGAGATTGCCCTGCATGTATCGACTCCGTGTGTGTGTGTGTGTGTGTGTGTGTGTGTGTGTGTGTGTGTGTGTGTGTGTGTGTGTGTGTGTGTGTGTGTGTGTGTGCGTGTGTGTGTGTGTGCGTGTGCCACAGACTGGGAAGTCTTAGTCCAACAGGATTCAGGGTTAAGTCTGGGTCAAGCCAATTAGAGGTTTGGCGTGCCATTCTCACGCAGATCCTCGGCCAATCACCAAGACATGTGTTACTAAAACAAAGTAAGTGTGCCTGAGTGTGTGTGTGTTGTCATACAACGGTGATGAGAGGTGTAAAGGTTTGTTTGGGGGTCACTCCCTACAGTCAGATGGTCACACACACACACTCACACACATCTCTCTCTCTCTTTCTTTCTCTCTCTCTCTCTCTTTACAGTATGAGCAGACGCAAGGTGCGCTTGTTATCGGGAATACATTTTACTGCAAAAACATCAGCTACATCTGGTGGAGATTGTAACTTTAGATTTTTATTTCAAATCTAAGTTTTTTATTTTCTCGTTTTTTTTTAGTTTTGGGTTTTTTACACACTTTGGTATTACAAGATCACATGTCTGCAGGATATGCTGCATTAATGAGATTTGGGTCAGAATAGCGCACTCAATATCTCTCTCTCACACAAAACACACACACACACACACACGATGAGGCAGAAAAACTGCTAGTTTCAGTTATTTAAAAATTAATTTGCAGTTTTTCTTTTTAATTTGGTTTTTTTTTGTTCTGTACTTATAATTTTCAAGTTGTTACCATTGAAATATAAAAAACTGTCTTGAAAATTTACTATTCTTAAATTCAAGGTTTACTTAATTATCATAAAATCTCCAATATTTAGTTTAAAAGTCTTCAGTTTTCACTGAATCGCAACAAAATTACGTCTCTTTTTTTATTTAGGCCATCAAACCATGAGAATGTGATTAATGTCAAGCAGCTATGGATGCACACACACACACACATACACACACACACACACACACATCATTGTATACTGAGCCCAATGTAATCATAATGATAAAGCAGATTGCCTTAACACACAGATGGGCCTCCCAACAGCTTGTGTGTGCGCGAGTGCGTGCGTGCGTCCGTGCGTGTGTGTGTGTGTGTGTGTGTGTGTGTGTGTGTGTGTGTGTGTGTTTGGACAACACTGATTGGATTGCAGATTTATAGAAGAGGATTACTGGAGAAGCAGAGACAGAACGAGAAAGAGAAAAAGGGAGAGGGTTTCAGACTCTCACCTCTCATCAACTTCCACCCCTTTCACCTCAGATTGCCTTATTCTCAAATATGGACAAACACACACATATGCACGCATATACACACACATACACAATTAGAATCGGATGCAAATGCAGCATCTACTGGTTTCTATTAGATGCAAACTGATGGGAAAGCAGCATTTACAGATTTGTAGTTTGTGATTTAAAAATAAGTAAACAACACCCCTAGGTTAAAACTCACTTGTGCAGGTAAATGTGCAGAAGATGCTGTATAACTGTGCAAAACTGAATCAAAGCCGGCTGACCTGAGCGCCGTAGGAAAATGTAAAAAGTCACGGCTGACAGTCGGAGACGGAATATGAAAAAGATAGCAAAGAATCCAGGCAGAGACAGACAGAACGACAGAGATGGGCAGAGACAGTGGGCACTCCAGCAAACCTGATTATGACTGGATGTGAATTAGATTCCCTAACAGATGGTCCAGGAGCGAGGCTGTAAGGTGCATCAGCCAGCAGTGAGAGGGGGGAGGGAGGGAGAAGATAGGCAAGATCAGGGGAGGAAGCTGAGGTGACAAATGTCAACAGCAGCGTGTGACGGGGTGGAAACGTGCAGCAATGTTTATATTTCCAGCTGGACAGATGTCCCTTTAACTTATATATAAACGGATGACTTGTTAAGAGTATTCTGACTCCTAATCTACAGCTTTTTCCTTTTTTTCTGACCCACAGCAGCTGTTAGTGATCTAGTTATTTAAACGAGAAGCAATGAGCTGGGCTGATCATTACAGAGATGTTCTGGGGTATTATTTGTGGAATATTGAACAGAAAATTGAGAAGTAAGCGCTGCGGCGTGCTTGTTTAAGATGGATTTCTTCCATTTTTCCAGCTGCTGTGCATTTTTCCGCTACTCTCCCTCTTCCAGTGATGGATAGGTGTAAATCATCACAATCCTGTAGTGACAGCCCAATTTCCCCAAATCTGATCTGCTTAAAGAATGCAGCTTTGACGCTCTTTTCACCCGTACATCCTTCTCTTTCCTCTCGGCTCTTCGGCTCTCCCTTTCCTCGTTTTTTTCTTCATATATTTCACTTTTCCACTCGTTCTCACCGATCGGGGAGAATTTAACTTCCAGTATTCTCTCCCTCTTTTCTTTATCTTTTCTCCTCTGTAGGAATACACCCCCCCTCCCCGTTTCCACCTCTCCTCTTTTTCCCTCTCCTCTCTCTCTACCTCTTCCCCCTATGTCACATTTGAAAGCTCTGCCATATTTACTAGAGGGAAAATCCTCTTTCACCATCTGCTTAATAAAATGCCTTTTTAATCCGATGAGAGGATATTTTGTTGTTAAATACTTTTTTTTTATTATTTTAGCTTTTTTTCGTATCATTTCATTTGCTATGGCACCTTGCCCAGGTCTCAGTACGTCCATGTGAAAGAAAAAAGTTAAACACATCTGTGTCAGCAGCACAGTGCAAGTCCGTTTTTACAGTTAAAACTAAGAAATAACACTTTTAATTCACTCACACACACACACACAAGCGTAGAAAAAAAATAACATCCACCTTGATTTATGACCTTTCTTTTATATTCCTTTCTCCCTTTCACGCCTATTTCCCTCCACGATCACAGAAACAAGCAGAAATGTGTAATCACTGTATTTGCATTCAATTATGTGCCTTATTTTAACACATATGTATTCCTGATGACTTATTTCCTTTAACAGAATGATGTGTTGTGGCCACATGCAGCATCTTCTGTAAAGGTTTACATAACAGGAGGATGCATGAAGTAACTTCATTGATTTTCACCGTGCAGTCTTTCCAGTAAAAGCCTGGAGGTCACTGCAAGAACACTGTATTTAGTCTGATCAGGTCCTGAAATATGACTAGTTTACATCCATTTAGCTCTTCTTGGTTTAAATCTGTTGGGTTTTCGTGCATTAACAATAATGTCAGATGCTTTCTGTTGTTCGGTGTGCTCCACCTGGATGGAGTTGAGCTGTTTTTTAAGATTTGATCCACTTTTTATACAGTAGCTAACCACCGCAGTGACACAGGACAGATAAAGGAGACAGAAAGAAAGGAAAGGAAAGAGAGACGCGGTGACAAAGATAGTGCCATGGCAGCAGCACACTTATCAGCAACTGCTCCGCAAAAAAAATGACCTAAATCATCAAGATTCTCATCTCAAACACACTCAGACTGCTGTGAGCGTGTTCATCTTTTTATCACCTTCGTACCAAAACAGCCACACCAACCCAGCTGGACGTTAAAATCTAAATTATGGTTTAAGTAGTTCAAGTGAGACTTGATCAAATAGTTAAACGACTAAATTAAAACAGAGTTGGTGTCACCAGACATAATGTGGTGTGTGTTACCTTGTAACAGTCATGTAACTTTTCCCATTCAGTTTATTTTACAGCTGCATGTTTCTGATTGTTGCATGAAGATTCTCTGCCACTCTACAGACGGTTGTCATTTAAACACAAATATACACACACGGTCATATGAATATAGACACAAACCCTTCCTTTTCTTCTTCTTTTTATTTGCCAGTGTTTAAAAGCCGTCAGCTTATTGGGCAAAATGTGTTTTAGCCATTATCTCATTGATTGTATGTAATCAGAGGTTTATTCTGCAGCCAATGAAGTGAATTACAGGTTTCCTGCCCGACTAACACTGTAGCAATTGATCTGCTCCCCGGTGAGAGTGTGTGTGTGTGCGCGCGCGAGTGTGTGTTGGGTGTAAGGTGGTCTGTGTGAATGGGGGTGTGTGGATGCACCAGCAGGAGAGCAAAACAATGATAGAGGCTGTTTGTATGTGAGAAGTGGAAATGACGACAGCGAGGGGCTGAGACCCAACGAGAGCCGGAAACAGGAGAGAGAGAGAGAGCTCAGTAGGAGGGAGAGTGGCTCAGATTGACTGCCGCAGTTGGAGTTTTTCTTTCTTTACTTTTTCTTTTATTCATCTTGTTTCCAGAAACAACTATAATCATGGACTCCGTGATTCTGCAGAGCTGAAACCCAACCACGCGCTTGAGCTGACACCAAAAATGCTAAACGCCGTTTAGCTGCCTTCAGAGTCCCGCAGAAGTCCTGAAAACATTTATTTACCAAGAGGGCATTCTTGCTGTAATTGTTTCAGACGAACAGCTGCAACCTGCTCCCTCTGAATTGACGCGTGCCGCTAACAAGCCGAGCTCACTCGCGTGTTTTTGTGCTCACTGGCGTGTTTTTGTGCTCACGCGCGGCCGTATCAAACCAACAAGCTGACAAGCAGTTCAACAACCCTCCATAGATAGCAGGTTGAATAAAACTGAGACAGAAACATAACAGGATCAGTGCGAGGCTGAAAAGGCAGCTGATGGAATCGTTCTATTCATTCCACTCTGGAAATCTAAATGTGTTTTCCTACGTCCCTTCCTGGCTCCATTCTCCTAATTCAGCCTGTTTCCTTTTAGGTCCTCCTCCCTTCTTTTCTTTCTCTTCTTCCCCGAGCATTGCCAGTATTATCTAGATAGAATTGTGTAAGGTTTTCTCTCCTTTTTTTTCTTTTTGCTTATTGGACTGTGTGTTCTTATCAGCATTGAAAGCACAATGTTAGGTGTGATGGAAAGGTATTAGCCAAGCCCATGGTAGCTACGCTGTCAGCACTTCTCCTCTCGCTGTCTCCATATAGCCACTTTCTGCTTCCTCTCTGTTTTTCCTTTATCTTCTCAGTCCACTGGATTTTTTATATAAAATTGATTTAAAACAAACTTTTGAGGGTATTAGAGTTCATCAGTAAGCTGTGTGTCCTAAACAAAGTTTATAGAATCCTTCCTGGCTTTGAGGATTGGTTTAGTTTGACAACAATATGTTTTCTACCTTCTCTCTTTGTTCTAACCCAGACCCGAGGGGTTAAAAAAACAGGGATCAGTTTGTTTCATGGCTGCCATCTAGTGAGGCAAAGATTGTATATAATAAAACAGTATTATTGCAAACAGACTGAAGAAAGCGCGCAGACACAAAGCGAGGCTGTCGTCGCTGTAATACAATGATTGTATGTTTGTCCCAGCCAGTTGTCAGGCCACTGCATCAGCCCGCCGCTCTAATGACAGCTTCTCTTACGAAAGTGGCCCACCATGATGTAAAACCTACAAAGAAATGCTCACTTTTTAACACTTTCCTCTTTGTAGACCTCCCTTGCATTGATCACTTCCTCGTTTTTCAAGAAGAGGTCAAATAAAAGTGTGTGTGTGTGTGTGCGTGCGTGCGTGCGTGTGTGTGTGCATGTGTGTGTGTGTGTGTGTGTGTGTGTGCGTGTGTGTGTGTGTGTGAATATTGGTGAATATTTTAGAGATCGCCGATATTATTGGACAATTTTGGCATTAAAATAGTATCCTACATTATCAGGATCAGTTTTTAGTCTTTTAATGATGCTTTTAGGTGGATGTCATGCACATATTTTATACATTAAACTCTTCAGACTCTCACACAGAATGTCAACAAATGGGAGATCCAAGGTTTAATTTGTGAGATTTTTTCGTTTGTTTTGCACAACTGGCCTAACTTAAGTTGAAGTAGTCGTCATATTTTGCACAGGTAATGTTTAACGTTTAAGCGTGATTGGATAAAAAATATTAGGGCTGGGCAATAAATCGAAAATGTATCGTTATCGAATTTTTTTTTTCTTATGCGGGACCCTGCATCTATTGGTATTGGTTTAAATCAGCATCTGTAAAATTATATATTGGATATTGGCAAAAAAAATGATAGCGAACATCTCTATTTTAAAAATGCAAGTACAAAAAGTTGCATTCCTTTGAAGTTTAAATTCATAGTCATCTGTTTATCTGGCTTATTCGACTTCTCCAAACCTATGAAATCAAATTGCATCTCTTGTCAGATCTTGCCAGTTTACAGTTGACTCACTAAAATATTAATTAATTTATTTGATCTGAATAATTAGTCCATTCCAGAAAATAGAAGTAAATGAGTTCACTAAGAAGTCTCATTTATGATGGTGTTAAACTGAAAATTACCCAAAATCCATCATTCTTTAGTGTTTGTAGTTATAAAATCACAAATTGTCTTTTCATGACACAACCTGTTAGGACAAAATAATAACATCTTTTTCTCACTTGAGGTTGTGAATTAAAGCAGTAAAATCCATAAAGATGCCATAAAAAATCATTTAACTTTTTACAAAGTTTAAAAAAATTAAAAAGATTTTGGCTTGCTTTTATTTAAAAGCCCTAGCAGTGAAAACATTTGTTTTTTTTAAAGGACATTAAACCTTTTCAACATGAATCAAGTAAAAGAGCTAAAACTAGATTTGGGGTTTAATGTCTTCAACCACTAATACATTTTTCGCATCTCGTTTTTCATACACTATAAAATTGACACGCGTTTGTCTCGTTGCACTTTGAAAACACAAAAAAATTGCTAAAGCAGCGACTCAACCCCTACATTTCCTCTTCACACTCATCTGAAGAGCAGAAAAGGTACAATAAGACTGCTCTTTCAGCACCGAGCCGCCGCTACATCGCACCGTAATTGTACTGATAACATGCATACAGAAAAGCATTCAACCTCTCACTCTGCACCGTGCGCTAGCTGTGATTTCTTAATCTTCTTTCTTCTTCTCCTCTCTTCTGTGCGCATGTATTCATTTTTATTCTTATTATTTCTCCCCCTGCGATGGCAATTATTTTTCATTTATAAGCAGACTGAGAGTGAGTAAGAGAGCAGAAAAAAGACACGATAGAGGAAAAGAACGACTGGGATGGGGACGGGAAAGAGATCTTTTGGCACTTAAACACTTTTACTTAATGGTACTCAGAAGGATTGACAGTCGAGAAGAAGAATGGACAAAAGATTAAATCGTCACCATCGCATCACCTAGCTAAATGGGTCGACTCCGCTTATTCTGTTTTCAGTTCCTCTGCTGGAGCAAAGCAGTGGCGCACCCAGAAAAGTTTCATAGGGGGGGCCATGGGGCCTGAGAAAATGTTGGGGTGGCACACCAAATTGATCCTCATGGTAACTCTGGGAAAGTTTAGTCTGTGGTGATGTAATAAACGCTCCTTTATTTATTTTCATTAAAAAAAATATGTATATGCATCCAACACACTTACATCAAATTTGAGAAACAGAAACATTTTAGAAACAAAACAATTGAAACAATAATTTGATATGTTCAACATTTATTTTAGAATTTAATTTGCCTGTTGTTTCACTAAAACATCCATAAAAACTCTGGTGATTGAGCAGCAGTGACCTACATTTTTTAAATTCTGATTATTTATTCATTAAATTTGTAATTGTATAGGGTTTTACATGTCTTCATTAAATAAGACACATTTATGGTTTGTGTGAACATTAATATGACTTATTAAAGAACACTGGTCTTCCCTGGAGTAGACAGTGGGGTGGCCATGGCCACCCCTGGCCACCCCTTGGGGGCACATCTGGAGCAAAAACAACTTCATTTTCCTTCTCATCCCTCGTTACCACGGATACACCCCCTTCCCTCTCACCTGTTCAGAAACTTTATGTCCCATCTATTTCTCTTTCTTTACTTTCAGTCTCGATTAGTTTCCACACCTTAACTCACAATGTCTTTCTCATTCCACCTCTGTATCAGATAAATAGATTTATAGACGTTGCTTAATACCACAAAGACACTATTAATGGAGTCACTGAATTACTTGCAGGAAAAGGAATAAAATATGTAATGAAAAGGGTGAGAAATGGGTGAAAAGGGTGAAAGAGGCCAAAGTGTTGTGCATCTTAAATGTCAAATTGGCTCATGAAAGTAAGATTGGATTCAAAGTCTCGACGTTTGTATTATTTTTGGTATGGTTTTGAGAACTTGCACAGAAAACACAATTAGACAGTGTGTGGTACGCATTAAAAATCACGTTGTGTTTCAGTTGGTTTTAATCAACCACTGCAGGTCTTGAAACTCCTCTTTTTTTCCTCCACTCTTTTGCTTTTGCCCGTCTGCCTATCTGTTTTCCTGTCTGTATTCATTCTCCATTCCCCCACCTGAGCAGCTTTCCATTCTCCGTCAAGGCACTGTCTGTGTTTTATGGGTCCCTGTGGGATGGGGATCTTTTACAGGCCGACTGGACTTTAGAAGTCCCTCGTTTAGCAGCATCCTGCCTTAATTAAAAACCCCTTTTGTGCCTTCTGCCTTTAACAATGAAAGAGAGTGAAGGGAGGGAGGGCAGGGTGAGAGGGACGGAGAGTAGTAATGCAAAGAGGAAGAGAAAGAGAGGGGGCAGAGAGAAGGAGAAAGAGAGATGGCGCTGAATAGGAAGTGATAGGGAGACAGGCGGATAGATAGTAAGGGAGACAAAGGGAGGGATGGAAAGATATGGACAGAGAGAAGATAGCTGTTAATTACAGCTGCCATTAACAAGACACCAGCCAGCCTCCTCGGGGAGAGAAATAAGTTAAAGCGAGATGGGAGAAGAAGAAAAGAGGAGAACAAAAAAGAGACAAATAGTTATAAACTATAGACCTTTTCGTACGTGGGCTCCGCTGTTTATTAAAACTGAGTATGTGAGTGCATCAATGTAAGGAATCAGTGTCTTTGTTTATGTGAGCTGTCGTCGGGATGACTGAGCAGCAGAAGAGCTGCTTACTGATTACCTTCATGTTGAACAAGCTGCTATTGACTCGAGAGTGACGGATGACCTCGTCCCTGAGCATGTGAATATGTTTGTGTGATGACGCGATACTAGAAATTCCTCTCTGCTGCTCTTTTAGGCTCTTGATTTTCCTAAACAAACAGTCTTTTTCTTGTCGTACTTTCTGCTTTTTCACGGATGTCTCACTCAGTCTCGGCACCAATCATAGATGTGATTTAGCAGATTAAGCTTAAGAAGAATGATTGCTTTGACTGAATGTTACAAAATAAACTTTTTCTCTATTGCTTTTCTTGTTTCTAGTTTCAAATTTGTTTCATGTCTCTCTCCTTTAGGCTTCTCTGCAGAATGTCCAGTAAGGAGCGCCACCTTGAGTCCAATTGTCCGTCTTCGTATATAAAGACTGAACCCTCGAGTCCTGCCTCTCTGACTGACAGTCTAAACCATCACTCCCCTGGCGGCTCCAGTGACGCCTCAGGCTCATACTCATCCACTATGAACGGCCACCCAAATGGTTTAGACTCCCCGAGCCTTTATGGCTCCAACGCGGGACCCCTGGGACCCGCTGGAGGCCCGGGGTCGAAACGTTACGAGGACTGTTCATCAACTATCGGGGAAGATTCGCAAATTAAGTGCGAGTACATGTTGAACTCCATGCCGAAGAGGTTGTGTCTGGTGTGTGGGGACATTGCATCAGGGTACCACTATGGAGTTGCATCGTGTGAGGCCTGCAAAGCCTTCTTCAAGCGCACCATTCAAGGTTGGCTTCCATACTGTGTTGCAATTTGTTTCTCTACCTGTCTTTCTTTTAGTTTCTGCAGGGGGCTTCCTGTTGTGAATTTATAGTGTTTCAGGTGTCAGAAATAGTCAAAAAATGAGGATATTCTTGTTAACAATTGAAATATTACAATAATATGTGATGAAATTGACCAAATAGTTATTTTTTTTTTGCTTTTAGAAAAAGACATTTTCTTCATTTCTTCTTAATTATCTCTTGTAAAAATACTAAATTATATCTGAAAAGCTATAAATAAGTCACTAGACATCATCAGACGTTGGCTGCAGGGAATTGAAGAGATGAAAGGTAAGCATTTTCCCACCTCAGTCAGAGTGTAAATAGCCTTTCTATTCAACTACAACCACTTAGAGAAAGTGTGCACATGCTAGACAAATCCTAAAGAAAGCTAAATATGTTATTTTTCAAATGTAAACAAATCCATTAAAATGCATTTAGCATTGTAAAAGCCCTAAAGCAGAATGTAAACATGATTCTGATAAGATGTGTCCTCCTCTGTTTGCTGAGTGGCCAATAAGGCACCAAGAAACCGTTTCCCTTCTTCATCGTCATTTCTTATGGATTATCCAGTCAGCCAAACACATGTGCACCATCTCTATCACCTACAACCTTGACCTCTTCTTCATCAACAGCAAACACAATGTCCTGGTAGTGTTTTCGTCTCCAGATCTAGCGTTTTATTCCTAAAGTGTGTCTGTCATAAACCTGTAGTCGAGAAGAAAACGTTGTGTCAGAGCAAGGCCAGGGGTCGTGACGATGGGTCAGGAGGTCAGGCAAGTGGGTAGAGCAATAATCCACATAATGAAAGGAGCACCAGAAACTAGGCTCCATAATCCATTGCTCATGTCTTGTTATAGGGTTAGCATACTTGGAATTACTCCGGTGATGAACACTTTATAGTAATTTAGACTTTTTTTAAGTCGTTTGTAAAGACCTCAAACTTAACTCGTCAGTCATTTGTTTAAATTCAGACTTGTTAATAGAATCAGTCATTTGAAGAGCTCATAAACATAGGAATTTTGAATAAATAACTTAATTTATTTATTTTAAGATATGTCATGTTTGTTGCTACATTAATCAAATACTATAAAGATCCTGCATATTGATGATTTAACATCCCGTTAGCCAGGTTTATGACACATTTTAGGGTATTGCTTGGTTGTATTAGGACACCATAACACATTAGGGGTTGTCTGAACCTTTAAGTAATTTGAATTTTATTTTTATTTGCTCCCATCTCTTTTTTGTTTTCAAGAACGTTTCACCACCACTCACCTGGATGTCCCTCTTGTCACTCCGTCTGCAGTAACCAAGTTACCAGTCAGTCATGCAGCCAGCTGTTATCGATCCATTGAGCCAGTCATATCAGACGGCATTCATCTATCTGCTGTTCCAGCCATCCACCTCTCTCTGCTTCTCTTCTTTTGCTCCCGATAAGCAGCTTTTCCAGTAAAACCCCGAGAGACACAGGAACACGAAAGTGTAGGCAGGAAGTAATACAAAATTCAGTACCTACAGCTGACCTGAATAGGTTTATTATGAGATGACACAAGGGCACGATGCAGTCCTGATGAATAGGTTTGGCCACACATACTCAGAGATTAAAAAACACACACTCAGGTATGGAAATAGACAGTGACCTTGTAATAAATCTGTCTTGACCCTTCATTGAAGCTGGGTCAAATCGTTGACCAGTGTTCCGTTTTAATTAGAGAGTTTGTTAAGGATTCCAGATGTTGGTTCAGGACCCAGTTGTTGATTAAATTTAGTGATTTTTGCGGTTAGGGTTAGGAACGCGGTCTTTAGAGTTCTAATTTAAGCTGTGATTTTAATCTTTGAGTTATGCTATTTTTGTAGCCAATTAGGAAGATGAACGGTTGTGACCTTGTTGTTCTTACTGAGGAACATAATTAAGTACATCAGTCTATGATGCAAATAAAAGTACTGAAAAAGATCTCACTACTTAGATTAAGTGGAGAATTTTTGCTTCTGTAAAACCGGTGGAAAATATTTGAATTCACACCAACTTCCCAAGTTCCATTTGGCTTAAGTGAGGAAGTACTATTCCAGCATTGTGTCTGTTTTAAATCACTGTCATAAAACAGTTTTCCCCTCCCCCTCGCTGTTCACCCATGTTTTCAAACCAGCTGACCACGTGTTAAAGTTATACTAACAAGCGCAAAAGCATGATTGCGAGGTCTCCATCCAACGTGTCTCGGCGCTCTCAGAATCCTCTTTCCCGATATTGAGTCTTGTTTGACCCCTCTTTTGGTCGAACGTTCGCCGTGATGAACACGATACAATAAACGCCAACCAGGTAGAGGTGTAGCGTCCCTACGGTCTCCGTGAAAGCGAGGGGTGGGGGTGGGGTGAGAGTGACGCTCCGATCTCAGTGAAAGCAGGGGCAGAATTTTTTCAATGAACATAATATAGGAAATAATAATATGGGAAAATACTAAAACAGGAAGACAGTGGGAAACGGATAAAATACGTGAGTTTCCTGGCCAGAATGGGAGACTTGACAGTTGTGGTTCTGAGGTGTAAACATGGAGTGCCATAAAGCGTTACCCCTACTTCACACTGGAAGCATCAGCGGGGCGGAACGGTTTACTCACGAGCTTCGCGGCACGCAAGTCCACACCGGGAGAATCTCAGCCAATGAGCGGCTTCTCCGCCATGCTCCTCGCTGGTCTAGCGAGATCACAAGATCCCTCAAGACTTCAGAGGTCACAGTTTGTCCGCCATTAAACCAAAAATAAGGAAATCACTGACATCACTATTTGATGTCATATATAATGTTGTTCCTCTCCACTGGCAGGATTAAAGCCATTAAAAACACACCACTACTTGCACTACTTGAAAGATACAGGGAGTAAATAAGCCATGAGGTCACACATATAAGCATAATCTACATAGATATGAAATCGCATTGCTGCAATAGACTTTTATTTTGAAAGTTACTGGATATTTTAAACTGAAACCATGTGTAATTCCCTGTCTAGCCCTACGTTAAGTGCGGAAATTGATGCATCCCAGAAGCGACTCAATCCTATGTTTAGCGGCACGGCGCAATGCAGCATGCCGCTTCTGGGACACGTCTGAAAATTGCAGCATCGCGGGTGGTTTGAATCACCCTCACAGACTATAATGGATTCTATTTGAAGCAGCGACATTCCGCTGATGCTTCCAGTGTGAAGTAGGGGTTACTGCTTTTTGCGAGAGACGTGCAAGGCTCACCGGTCCAGAGAGGCTCAAGTTGCAAAGACGGTATCCTGTCCTCAAGGAGACCTGAGAGAATATTTATTCACCTGTAAAGGGTAATTTTAGCACCTACTGGCTCATTTATAAATATGACAAAGTTACTTAGTGTACCTTTAATGTCTGTTCAGATGCAGGCCACACATTCTTGGATGGTGACGTTATCTTTGGCTGCGCCACACGGCTCGTTTTTCCACAGACAGTGTGAATGTTATGTGTCTCTGTGAGTCTGTGTGTTCATCCAAATGTAAATGAGCACAAGTTTATATGCACGTCTGGGCACATGTTCCTGCGGTGTGTGTTTGTGTGTTTGTCCTGGCAGGAAAGTAGGGCCGGCCTCAGATGGGCAGCGGCAGACATATTGGTATGTTTCAACCCATTAGCCAATAAAACCACAGGTAATCACCAAAAAAACACCTCCAGCTGGACGGGGAGAAGAGCGTGGGATAGATGAGAAGAGGAGGGATAAACAGTCAAATGAGAAAGGGAATGGGAGAAAGGAAAGGAGAAGGGGGAGGAACGGACTGGGCACATGGATGTAGGAAGGAATTAGTGGTATGTGTGTGCCTGGTGTGCTTTTTCATGTGTGTGTGTCGCCGCATGGAGGAAGTGGCTCTGGCAGCTGCTGTTTCTGTGGCGTCAGTCCAGCGACACCTGACAACCTGCATCTATCACTACCTTATTGAGAAAGAGGGATAAAGGGGGAAGTGGAGGAGGGCAAAGTGTGGGGCAATGAAACGGAAAGAAAGAGGCAACAAGAGAGAGAAAGGAACATAAAGGAGCAAAAAGGATGCAAATGGGAAGATTTTGCATTTCTGTACCATCATAGTTCTCCATCCTCTGTTTCATTTTAATTCCAGTTTTTTCCAGTTAAAATTCATGGTGCCAACATTAAAAAAAACGTGAACACTGGAAAGGACAGAAGAACGGTCGGTCAAGATACAAAATTCACACGACATTGTCTGTACAATGGAGGTCAATTATGATGCAGCGAGTGGACCACACACACACACACACACACACGTCTCCAAAGAGATTGCGGAGGATTTAGGGCCCTCCTATACATCCTTCATTCACATGCACACACAAACACACTGTTGCACCCGGAAACCATCAAAAACATCTCTGCTTCAGCTTGTCACTGTGTCACAATGACACACACGCACGCACACGCACACACACACACACACACACACACACACACACACACACACACACACAGGGAAGTTGAGATATCAAACACAAAAATATTATTTCTGACCATTTCTAAGTATAAAGCTATTCATATTATCATGTTACACACTAGCACAATACTTTTTCCAATGAGGAAATAACATATTGCGTTTAACACATATAGCTCCAAGAGTGGCTCTTCATTTTCAACAAGCAAGGCTCGCCTGCTTCTTTGAAATAACAAGGCCTTTTACGGAGTGCCCATTAAGCCAGGCAGATTCCATGTCATTAGCACATTTAGCCTTACTGCGAGTGAAGTGTCCCACTTAACAGCAGAATTAATCTGGTCCTCCTGTATCATCAGTGTGGAAGTGCTGGGCGCGAGCTAACCAGTCCCATTAGTAGCATCTATTAAAATGTAAGAGTTCCTTCAGCATTTAGCATGTTTAGCCTTTAACTAACAAGGCCAATTATTGGGTGTCTTTTAACCCATTAGGAAGTGTTTGAGCATTTAGCCTTTTCCCAAGCTAACTAGCTCCTTAATCAGCCCAGTAATGAGAAAACATCCTCTCCACAGCTGCAGTCAATAGTAATCACTGTTTACTCTGTTTCAGTGGGAGATGAATCAGCTCAGTGGGGTTCTGTAGCTGTCAGTTGGGCGCGGGAGGAAGAGAAGCGTTTTTGTTGGTTTAATATCAAAGCATAGCTATGATTACAGGTAAATAAACCCTTTCTGAACAGAGTCAGGATGAGGAAGTTTCACCTTCGCCACAAATTCACCAATATGTTGGGTAAATTGCTAATTTTAAAAAAAAGGATGCAATAAGCTGAGATTTTTTCTTTAAAACTTCTTGTTATGTTCTTCCTGTGTTTATTTTCTACCTCCATTGGTTTTTCTTAATTTAAACACAGTCTAACGATGTTTCTTTACCTTAATTTACTGACGCTTTTGGCGACTTTCTGCCGCCATCTACAGAGTCACGCCCACGGCAAGAAAAACCAATGGCAATAAGCTGAGAATTTGGTAGAGGTTGGTAGAATGTGTGACGTCAACTTACAAACAGGATTATAGAGAACTATGTACGTCCAGGAATGTGCACAAGGTAAAAGTATGGTTCAAATATCTGATACGGATTATCGCTGTAAAAGAAAAGCTTCTGTTGGGAAGTCTCCAGAAGCAGTAACACACTGCTTAACAGAGCGCCGTAAAAAACTGCACTATTTACCTGTGGCGGCTGGTGATTTTTTTTTTGGGTGGGGCGCTAACCACATATCACCACTAGGGGACGCCAAATTACCATTGATTCTTATGCATCAGCGTCACACAACTGACGGTCACAGACAGTAGCAGGAGCACTTCGGCAACAAAGTTGTTCAAAAAGTTTTTGAATATTAAGCATGTTTTTGACAAAAACATGCTTAATATTCATCCATTCACCCATATATTACACAAACTGCACACACACTTAAGGGGAGTAGGCTAATCTAATCAATAGAATCAACTTTCTACCAACACCCAATAAGCTGTAAATAAACGTGAGGCCGTAAAATAGACGCTACACGTATCCAGAAAAACACACAGTGACACAACGCAAGATATTCACAGAAGCAGGCGTTTAGATTAAAGCCCAGACTCTCAGACAAGAATAGAAGTACCACTCTTAGTTCAAAGCATATGGAGCGGTGCCAGCCGCTAACGCAGCAGCAAGCTAATTTCCTGAAGCCAAAACCTGCAGGTTATGGTCATAATCCGTGGTGTAGTTAAAAACAATCCACTCGGTTCGTGAAATTCTATATCCCAACATAAAAGCTGAGCTGATCAGACTGTTTGCTGGCATTATTGTTTTACCCGCTCGAGTGTTTGATGCGTTCCATCATTTTCCTGTTTACGTGGATTCTCTCCTTGTGATTGGTTAATACGAAAGCCAGCCAGCTGAAAAAAACTCAACAACAAGCAATTCGATTGGCCCTCTGGGCGGGGTGAACAACCTGACCAATGAGCGATCTCCTCCCCCTGGTTTGAACAGAATTCACCCAGTGACGATCGCTACACAATGCGCCCAAAGGCTCTCCTAATCTTTCTCGTTGTGGACGGTTTGGGGAACCACTGCACATGCGCCAGTTAGCCCATATTAATGGTAAAGATTGCTGCGTCCGCGAGAGGACATGTGACAAGTACATCGACGATTCGGCCATGTTAAAAGTAAAAAGAACATTATTAAACTACAGTTAAACACAGATTACACACAGCACTTAGTCCATATGGTGTATAGATCGTTTAGTTTACTTTTTATGTTTTTTAAATACATTTTGTGATTCCTATATTCTTCTTCTCCTTCCTGTGAGACTTGTGGGGCGGCGCCCTAGCGCCCCCTATGGACGAGCCGCCACTGCTATTTACATCACAGCTTCTCTCCCAGGTACCCTGAACAGGATAAAAAATGGCATCCAGAATAAAACTTTTAATGTTATTAATGTCCGTGGGCACCTTTTGGCACTGATCAGTGACATCACTCACAGCCGAAACGATCATGAAATGTTGACATCTTAGTAAAGTCCTGAAAGGGCTACGTCACCTTCCTGCCTCCGAGAAGATCCCCCAGAACTCCTCTAGTGGAAACACGGCTATTGTCACAAACTGGTTTCAGAACTCTTTATATGCCAACAATGGACTAATTTAAATAGCAAAAGGCTAGCTCAATAGCTTTGAGTTTATTTGATCATATAAGTGTGTTTAAAACTTTAATTTTTGTGTCTAATCTGTATCAGAACAGGAACTTTAGGGGGTTTGTTTGTCTTGCTTCACGTTTCAGTTTGAATGCCTGTCCGCCTCTTTGTGTGTCTATATGAAATGAAACCTGTCCTTGTGTTTCTTTCCTCCAACATGTCTACATGCAGGGAACATTGAGTACAGCTGTCCAGCCACCAACGAGTGTGAGATCACCAAAAGGAGACGCAAATCGTGCCAGGCGTGCCGCTTTATGAAGTGTCTGACCGTGGGCATGCTGAGAGAGGGTAAGGGAAAAGGTCTCTCCCTTACCTTCTTCTATTACCTTATTATGGTTTTGTTTTTTTAGGTTGGTGGGATATATCTGCACCACTGCCAGCAGTAATATTTCCTGTCATTTCATGAATTAATGGTTTGATTAGTTTTACTTTTCCTGCACAAGTTACACATAATAATGATAAAAACACATCCTTGCTTTACCTGCCATAAATAAGATCATTTAAGTCATAAAGTGATACTCAGCAGTCATTCGGTGATGAAAAAACAAAAACAAGAGGTATAATTTGGCCATACAACACTTTGATAAAATACACTCACTCATTTTCACATTCCCTTGTTGCCTTTTGCTTCTTTCTCCCTCTCCTGTCTGCCCACCTCTGACCTTTTTACTCCCACTGCTCTTCCAACGATGAAAAGAGGTAGAGGAGTGGCGAGGGATGAAGAGGAGCGTAGATAGAGAGAAGCGAAGATAGGAGGGGGAAGGTGGGAGAAGCCTCGGGGAAAGGGAGGGAAAGACAGAAGGAGAGAGGGAGGGGGGAGATTGATTTATAGGAGCAGAGGAGGGGGACCAAGGGAGGATGAGAGGCAGGGGGAGGATGGTTGAATGAGGCAGAAAGTGTGTGAGAGTGGGGAGAGAAAGGAGAGGAGAGAAGGGTCAAGGTTGTAATTGATGGGAGACCTGCCCTACGCCCCATTCCTTACAGTGGTCAGGGAGCGTGGCTGTGCCGACGCCCGCCAGGCCTCCCTCCATCCATTGCTGTCTTCATCACTCTCTGCACTTCTCCCACTCTGTATTACTTTGCTCCTTCTGATGCTTCTGTTGTCTGTCATCCATTCATCGTCCCCTTCAGTCACCGCACAAAGTCAACAGTGAAATACCTGCTGCTTTTTAGGAGAAACGGACAGAATCTGGACTTCAGTGCAACAAATTCAGACAGGAAGTAACAAACAACCTCAAAGGTGTTTGTTTTCTGTCCAAATTGCTCTTTGCAATCAATGCCAGCAACTAAACATTTCACAAAACAGCTGGCAATTCTGTCTGTTTCTTTTCTATTACACATACACACACACACACACACACGAGGTAACACTATGCGCATGTGAATGATTTGGACCAACTGTTAAATGCACTTGGACAAGAACACTTGAAAAAGATTAAAGTCAGAGTACAATTATGACACTATGATGCCCCCTAGTGGCTGGCTTCAGTACATGTTTTATGCCCCGCCTTCTCCATCTAAATAGGGAGCCTAAGTCTCCTCCCCTTCCAGTCGGCTCATGGGTCCCCGGAACAAAGAAACAATGAATTTAAGTGAACGGTTCTTTAAAATGTATTTTCTGGTCCACTTTGCCTTATGCCCTGAATCACACATATGCTGTACTTCAATTTAAATGATAAATAATTACGTATGTTTCGATTATGTCTGTCACCTAATTTGAGATATATTAGCTTGTAATAATTCATAATTAAAAAGATTAAAAATCAAACGTCGCATATATGACATCACCACAGAATCTCTTCTCCCCCAGCGTAGCTGCTACCACATGGCCAGATTTAGAGTGTCTTTTATCCACGTTTAATGCTCCTTTTTTTGTCCCGGAAGAAGGATTCAAAGCTCACTGAAATTATTTTATCCTCTTCTCCATG
Organism: Aphyosemion australe; assembly: GCA_006937985.1. Taxonomy (NCBI): domain Eukaryota; kingdom Metazoa; phylum Chordata; class Actinopteri; order Cyprinodontiformes; family Nothobranchiidae; genus Aphyosemion; species Aphyosemion australe. The sequence continues at coordinate 533,047 of SSNS01000051.1, read as the reverse complement.
TCTGGTTCAATGACGTCAATTTGGTAAGACAAACATTTGTAGCCCATTGCATCTTTTTGCACAAAACCTAAACTAACTTGCTGCATTCGAAAATCTTGGCATCAAAATGTGTCTTTAAAATTCACAGACATCATATGTGAAATCCATGGCACAAACAGGATCAGAAAATAACCTTTATCCTCTCGTAGACTCCCATTTTTTTTTTTTTTTTGGCATATGGAGACCCATGGTCTATTGTATGGAAGTACATGGGCACTATAGGTAGCCAAAGTCACGCCCATCTACTTATTACTGCCAAAATAAATGAATGGAAGTCTATGGAGCATTAAAATGTATTTTCTAATCCTGTTTGATATGTGCCATAGGTTTCACATATAATGTCCGTGAATTTTAAGGCACATTTTGATGCCAAGAAAGTGCTTATTTTCAACAGGCAGCAACTTTAGGTTTTGTGTAAAAAGACAGAGCAGACTACAACTGCTCTAACACTAACCCAATAAGAGCTGTTTTCCTTGCCGACCTCAGTCTGAAACAACAAACACGTTTGCTGCAAGTTTGAGCCAAACAGCTCTCCGTAGCCAGAATTACATCGCATTCTGAGATGCTGAACAGAGCACCATCAGAGGTTGCGGCAGACTCCATGAAAAACAAAAGACCTCAAGATCACTGGTGTCTACAGGCAGGTGTCAGACGTTTTGTGTTGCTTCCTTTTTTTTACTCCTGGAACAAGCTTTTGTCAGAGTGACGTCTTGATTATAAGAAGACTCCATGACTACAAAAGAAAAAGCTTTTTGTAGGACATCAACTCTGTTTTGCGTCTCAAATCCACTCAGCAAACACAGTACTGTGTCAGAAAATAACAAATATTCCAGTGTTTCCCAGTCTGAGGGAGTTCGAGACCTGAGAACGTTCTTCTTTTAAACTCTTTATGATGATTTTTTTGTTCCTGCTGGTTTTGAAAATTCGGATGTTTCCACGTTTTCTGAAGACACCTTTGCTATTGGTGTGGAAACGTTTTTCTGAAACTGTGTGATGGTGAACAGCTTCCAAATCAGAGGAACTTTGGACAGAAACACCTTCAATATTTTCAGGAACTTTCTCTAGAACATTGGGGACAGAGTCATTTTCTGGTTTGTGGTCCTGATGTCTATCAGACATTTGTGGAGAAGTTTTTGTTTCCTCTGGTACCAAAACTTCAGTTTGTATCTTGGTTTGTGAAGACTCCTCTGTTAATAGTGGAGAAACTTCATTTCTTTCAGAACCTGGATGAAGAAGTTTGCACTGGCAAATCCGTTACGTGACGACTGCGCGAACGTTTTTTTTTTTTTAAAGTCAGATTGTTTGGTGCCCCCTGGCTACTGGGTGGAGCGCCAGCGCTGGCTGTTAGGCAACATCCAAAAAGAATGTGAGACAGGAGAATTTCTACTGAGCACATTTTGTGTTTGTTCATGTACGCACGCACACACACTCACACACACACACACACAATCTTAACAAGCTGCTGCTGAAGCATTTTTTCTCCCAGCTGATCTGACATAGCAGAACCTACGTCTTATTTCTCTAGTATTATCTTGTGTAAGTGGCCACAAACTCACACACACACACACATAAATGTACCATATATAATTGGCAGCTTCAACAATCTTATAGCTCAAAGATTCAGTTTGCATCCTTCTATTTTGGTGCTTCAAATATATAAAAATCAGTTTTGTTTTGTTTTTTGGTAACTGGTGAAACATTTTCAGAAGCAAAGAAAGTCAGAAACTCCCAGAATATCTTGAAAAATCTAAAAGTTAAGAAGCAGACCTGGTAGCCTAACAGGGCTTTACGTTTGTGAGCTCATAGCTGAGAGACGCGTGTTTGTGTGTTTCTGTTCGGGGCAGACGAACAAATAGCTGCCCTTTTGTTGCTACTGCCTTCCTGCTCTGCACACATACATCATGCACACGCACATAGAGCTGCATATCTATACATCAACATGACAGACCCCCGGCCACCCCATTTGTTGTGCAGGGTGTGAATTCAATACAAGTGGTCCCATTCTACATATGAATAAGGCTCATTTGAAAAAGTGATGCATCAATTTTCTAAAGGTTGCTTTCGGGGGGGGGGGCATTTTATTGGAGAGTAGGGTGATACATTTGTCATACATATCTGTGTGTTATTTTAGACTGCTAGAAGTGTTTGCATTGAGTAGAATAAAGAAAACACACTTAGCCACAACATTATGACCACTGTGATGTAAAGTATTTCACCAGCAGGGACCAATTCTGACTTACAGGTCTATATCAGGTCGATTTTTAGTATAACTGATTTAAAGTCAGGCACATCCACAGGGTGCTGCTTTAAAATTCAATGTAAATGGACATTTACATTCCTGAAATACATAAATGCTCTAAAACATTTACGGTCAAATGACATTTCCTTTAATTTACCTGTTTCATAGTTAATACTTCAGGTCAGTTTTTTAGGTTAAATGTTTGATTTTAATACTGACTGGTGCACAAAATTAGGATTTAATTCAACAATGTTGAGCCTCCACTGTTGTTCTTAGTGACATTTTAGCGTACAGGTAAGGCAGAAAACATCTAAGTAATGATCATGAAAATTGACAGCACATATCGGCCTTCACCATGACCTCCACACATCGGTATTGGAAATATAAAATACCCATACCAATGGATCTCTACTACATCCTAACTCAGTGAGATCCAAAGTATGTGTTGTCTAAGTCACGTTGACTGATGAAAGCTATTTTTGAAACATTTCAAAGATCTAGATGGTCATGAAGTTATGCTCCCATTAGGATCATTTAGGTTGACTTTATTTGTGTTTTGTTGATATTTTCATAACTGATAAGAAACATATTCACCAATCAACTACAGGTGAAACTGGAAAAATGAGAATATGGTGCAAAAGTCCATTTATGTCAGCAATTCATCTAAGACCGAGAGACCATCTAAAGGCTCAGGAACTCTTTGCAGGTGTTTTAGCTTAATTAGCTGATTAGAGTCTAGAATTTTGAACCTTTTCATAATATTCTAGTTGTCTGAGATTTTGAATGTGGGGTTTTCATCAGCTGTAAGCCATATGCATCACAATTAGAACAAATAAAGGATGGAATATCTGGATTTGCATGGAAAGAGTCTATCTCATAGATTAGTTTCACCTTTGAGTTGAATTACCAACACAAATAAACGTTTGCACCATAATCTAATTTTTCCAGTTTCACGTGTACATGACGAAGCTCATCTACAATGCAGTTATGCATTTAACCACACTGGACAGTAAGGCCACTTTACACTCATTTAGGAACAATAGTGCCTGTGTTTCATTCTACCGTCATGGTTTCAGCATCGTTGCTCCAAAATCGCATAGATGATAATGGTAGGTGGCTTGATCAGTTAGCATCAGTGCTAAGTGTGTTTGTCAGGGGCTAGCTAACGGGAGAAAGGTGAAGATAAAGTGGTTAGGGTAGAACATGGGAGGAGGACATGGAGGACTGTGTGTGTGCGTGTGTGTGTGTGTGTGTGCGTGCGTGCGTGCGTGCGTGCGCGCGCGTGCGTGTGTGTGTGTGTGTGTGTGTGTGTGTGTTGTAGTTTACCCCGTAGGGCAAGATCTGCTTCAAATTAGCTTTGTCGCCTTGGGAGACAAAGAGGGTTGAGATGAAGAGCAAGTAGAGGTAGCAGGACGTGTGTGTGTGTGTGTGTGTGTGTGCGTGCGTGCGTGTGTGTGTGTGTGTAAGAGAAAGATGGGAGCAAGAGGAGGCCAGAGGGTCAACTTAGAGTTGATATGATTCTTTATATGTTCTCTTAAACACACCACCACATCATGTAAACTCACACACACTCACACACACACCTGTTCATGTGAAATGTTGAGTTTTCTCACCCACTTCTGTGAGAAAGGGGGAGGAGAGGAGACGAGGGAAGTAAATGAACAAGCTGTGGGTAAACAAAGAAGGCACAAACACGGGGAACCCACCCACCAATATGTAGCAACTAATTTCTGGAGCAAGGCAATTAAAAGGCCTTATTATTACATTATGAGAACTTCCCCTCTGGCAATGGCTGTCTGTCCATTTTTAATGAGGTCATAATGATGCGTCAGCTGAAGACCAAAAGGTCATGGGGGTGGGACTTAAATCTACCGAGCGAGGGGAGGTGGTGTGAGGAGAAAACAAGAATATGGTTCCAGGTACAATGAAATAAAACATTCATAAAAAAATAGTCATTTAGTTTTGATTGTATTTAATATTGCAAATAGTGAATCATGACACATTTTCATCCAAATTCATAATGAATTATCATAGAAAACAGCTGAAACTGACAGTTTCCTCCAAAAGAGCCACAGCTTTTGTGGTGACAGGTCTGATAAATCAGGAATAAACAGTTTAATCCTAAACTTCCATCTTTATAAAGTCATAAACGACCAGCTGGATTCAGATGGTGGGCTTCTGGAGGGACAAGTCCTCAGACTGCAGATATAAACCTTGGCACTGTGCCCCTCCCACACACACACACACATTAGCACCTTGTGCCAGTTTTGGCTGTGCTCCCCACAGCCTCTAAGACCTAATGAGTGAGATCGGGTGGAAGGCCCCAGTCTGTGTAGGTGTTGCTGCTTGTGTGCTTTTTTCGGTGTGTGTGTGTGTGTGTGTGTGTGTGTGTGTGTGTGTGTGTGTGTGTGTGTGTGTGTGTGTGTGTGTGTGTGTGTGTGTGTGTGTGTGTGTGTGTGTGTGTGTGTGTGTGTCGTAATGGTCCTCATAGCTCAGTGATTTTGACTGCTGCCTTCCAGTCTCATTGGCCTGCACAATCATAGAGACGACAGTCAGCGGGGTGGCACACATGTTCTGCAGCTAGATGCAGAAGTACAGGAGAGGAAACGATGAAGTCGTGAGAAGAGAGGAGGTGTCGGTGGGATGGAAGAAGAAAGGAGTTAAGGGAAAACAAAAGAGGGGAGCGTCAGACAACTGGTGGTGTCTAGTGTCCCCCCTTGGGAGACTTGTAGCTAAATCTGGCCCTGTAGCGTCTGAACCGTGTGTGTGTGTGTGAGTGAGTGTGCGTGTGTATGTGTGTGACAAGCATCTGGTTGCACCCGTGCTAAAAAGAAGTGATAATGGAAATGGAGTGACAAGAGATCGGCCTAAGTGGTCTGCTCTCTTTTACGAAAACCTTTCGCAGAAAGGGAAGAAGAAGAGCAAAGAAGAGCCAAAAACAGCGTTCCAACAGAAATGTCCCGTAATGATCAGCTCAACCTGAATGCTACTACCTTAAATGTTTACTAAAAACATTTGGATGATGTTTCGGTGTGTTCTATGAGTTGGCGCTACCTTAAAAGCCAAAACTTTACTCGATCACACTCCCAGTCACAGATTCACACTCCAGTGACAGCCACCTGCCCACTGCCTCAGGCTCTGCTGTTCTGGTCTAAACAAACATCACCGCACGACACGAACGCTCCCTCTCTCCTCCACTTTCTACATTTTACCTCTCCTGTTCTGGCATTCAATGTATTTACAAAATGAAAAAATATACACACGTCTTCTTTATGACTATAATATGTGCACTATAACTGTTTTTAATTAGATTTTTAGTGTTTATTTCAGGGAGATGTTTAAAGTTTTTAGGAACATTTGCATTTTATTTGTGCAGAGCGTTCTTTTTTGTAGTCTCCTTGTATGACAAACAGGATGCAGGTTGCTGTGATGGTAATGCGTCAGCAGATTTATGTCCTCCACATGAGTAATACAAGTAACACACACACACACACACACTAGATTTAAACGGGACCGTTGTCTCACCCAATCCACTCACCCATCAGTCCATAAACCCACATAGGAAAACCTTTAATGTTATTACATCAACACTGCAGCTTAAAACACACACACACACACACACACACACACTGAAGCATTTTCAGGTGAGTAAAATCCCATATTCCTTCTTCGCTACAAGTGTAGTTTTTACGTTACTGATGTAATTCCTGTAAGTTACTCCATCATCCAACCAAAAATCATATTTATGTTTCCGCCCGTCTCCTCCTCTCTGCATTCCTTCCCACATCTCTCACTCTTCTCCATCTCCTAATTCCCTCATCATTCCACTGACCATCTGAAATCAATGTGTTCAGTTTTTCCTTCTGTCTTCTTCTATCTTCCCCGCTCCCCCCTGTCGTTCTTCTGCATGCGCACTCGGGTGTCAAAGGCATTTCACTTGCAATCCTTCATCTGCTCAAGAGCACACACACACATATGCTGACACAGAGTGACGCCAGCGTGGTGTAAAAATCTATCCTGATGTGATCAGTGCAGATCGCTCTATTGACAGACAGGAATATTCCCACGATGGAAATGGTTCACCTTCATCACTGTCACAGGTCTCCAAATGCACCTTTGAGTTGATGTGTGTGTTTGCAGCACACGGCAGAAGTAGCACCAAATAAAACGTATTCTGTTGATTAGGTGGTAAAGTTAGAAGATTTTGTTAGCTTCTGGCCCTTTTTAGTCATTAACCTGTTTGTTTTATTGTTTGCATTGTTTTACGAATAACTCAATCAACATATTTAATTTAGCATGTTTATTATATTTATACACCTTCTCTGTGCATTCTTCTCCTGCCATGCCTTTTTCCTTTAACATAATTCATTTTTTCTAAACCCTACATCCACTTCCCCGTTTCTCTTGTCTTTTCCTCTCTCTCTCTCTCCTCCGCTCTCACCCATTCTTTATGGTTTGAAGGCTCATTTGTTAAAAGGAGGTAACGCACTCACTCTCCCACTAGTTTCCTCCTGTCTCTTTTTTGTGGGCTTTGGAAATATAATTTTCAATTTTTAATTTGATTCATTTAGATTTGATCATTAATCAGTGCTGAGAGAGAGTTAATTTGGTGGAAAATAGATGAGGTAGTTAGAAAGGGCTCTTTATGAAGTGAGTTCAGGGTCTTTTAGGTTTATAGGGAAAAGAAAAGGAGAATTGAGAGTGTCCATGTAGGAGTTTGTGTGTGATGGCAGTAAGAGCCTCAATATGACCGAAAGTAGGTTGAAATTGTTCGTCTCAGAGGAAGTGGGCTTGAACCGGGTTTTGGGAACAAAACCTACTGGAGCATTTAATAAAGTAGTCAGAAAAATAGAAAACTTCACAACGGATCTGACTGCTTATTTTTAATCATTGCAAACAGAAATAGTTAAATAAAAAACAATGAATTCAGACAATCTAAAACTAAATAGATTTTTAAAAGAGAAATAAAAGAGTTAAACAACAATTACTGATTTTTTTTAAACACACCTATACCAAACAGAACGATTCAAGCCACTTCAATACAGGAAAACTTGTGTTTTATGGGATTTTTGCAACTTGACTAATCTAGTTACGACACAAAAAGGTAGGAGTTATAGAGCCTTTGATTCCAGCAGCTGCATTTCTCCAGTTTAACAACATGACCACTGCTGTTTTCTTTTGTTTTGACATCACGCTGCCTTTCTAATTTTGTAGCCATGCTGGTGGTGTCACAGCTAGGGTTTATGGATCCTTGCCCTTTTTTATGCACTGCAGATTTTCAACTCAGCTACAGTCCTTAAGCTTATGCTACAGCATCCACGTGGTAAACACAAAGACTTTCTCCAAAAATGACATTCTGAGTTGGCTTTATTACAGCTTTATTTAGCACAGCTGGTTCTTCATCCACACAACTTTTTCACTGTTCATCACCAGTTCTGACTCTGCTTTAGCGTGCTGCGTGTCAGGACTTAGACAAACACATAATGGGATGTGTAGAAAGTAAAAAAGATGCTATTTAAATGTGCATTTAAGGAGAGAAAAAAGCAAAGAAAAGGTGTGCAAGTAGGTTTGCAGCTCCCAGCCTTATGAGTCTTATGACCGTTTGCTGACACTGGGCCCCCCACTGGAGCTGGACTGTCAGTCCTTCTGTCTTCCTGTCTCTGCCCCAAGCATTTGTGCACACACACATGCACGCACGCATGAATGCATGCACACACACATACACACTGATATCCATCCTATTTACACACACACATGCACGCATGTGCACGCATGCACGAATGCATGCACACACACACACACACACTGATATCCATTCTATTTACACACACAAACACATATATATGTATACATATATGTAATTAAAACAGTAGTTCATTAAATCCAAGAGTATACACACACATTCTCTGTGACATTTTTCTTAGCTGTCAGTGGAAGTCTTTGTGTTAAATCTCTCAGGTGCGTTAACTTGAATGTGGTCAGCACATTTTTCAGAGGATTTAAATCTCTGTGAGCAAGCAAATCTCTTCCTTGCTTTCTCGCTCTCATCGCTCTCTTCTCTCTCTTTTGGTCTCTGTTGGTTTAAAACCAGTGTACAGTTTAAATGTATGTTGCATGTCAGTGCTGCTGGTAATATTGATGACATTCCCAGGCGCTGTATCCTCGCTCAGCTTCAGTATCATATCATCATATGTATGTTTTATAAATTTCAGATCAATTTCTGGTGTAAATTGTCTTGTTTTTCAGAGACTCAATTGGCTCAAAGACGTTCAACAAACACAGATAAAACTAATAAAAGTGTTTAAACAGTTTAAACTCAGGTCGTTAAAACGATTCGTCACTGGTTCAAGCAAAAATTATTTTCACAACTTTCCATCTCTTCTCCTCTCCTTTCTTTCTCTGAGGTACATAACACCTCTGTCTCCCTTATCCACACTTAAGTGGTAACCACGGTAACATCCAATCCCTTGAGAGATTGGCCTAATTCAATTAGGACTCCTTTGTGTCAATTAATTAATGAGACAGAGAGGGAGACAGCAATCGGGATGCTGAGATTGGGCGAGAGACGCAGAATAGAGCCAGAAGGACCTTTACTGATTCTGTGGATGACTCTTTGGTACGATAAAAGTTCTACAAGAGCAATAAAAGCCTTAAAATGCATAGATAGACGTTAACGAAAGCATACACGTTTGTCATGCGCTTTTGTTCTACACCTTTATGTCTCTTTGGCTTGTTTTTTTTAAAATTCCCATTTGCTTTTCTTTCTTTTTTATTTACTCTTACTTTATAAACACTACGAAGGTATTTACTGTCTTTCTTTGTTTTTCACTTTCAGGAGTTCGTCTGGACAGGGTCCGTGGTGGGAGACAGAAATATAAACGCCGGATAGATGCAGACAACAGTCCGTACCTGAACCCACAACTGGCTTTGCCCCCCAAGAAGCCATGTGAGGACACACACACACACACTTATACATACCCAAAGCAAGCATGATCTGACTGAAAGGTTAACTCTCAATGACAGGAACTGCTGGTTGTTCTCTTCAAATGGAGCAAAAAAAGTAACAAAACCAGACAATAAAACCACAAAACTTCCATATTCAACCTCATGGAGACTATGTTCAGATGGTCAACCAAGATCCATTTCAGCAGACAGTTGAATTTATACCCACACCCATACTCAGAGGGCAGAGAGAAACCCATCTGTCCAGAGCTGTGTTTATTTCCCTTTTCTCCCACTACCAGTTTGGGATCATAACATTTTATGTTTGCAATATTTCATCGTAACTGTATTAATGTGGCTCCAGCTGGATTGGCTGCTATTTTTAAAGAATAAAATCCACAGCCTGATGATTGAACAATTAACAAGGGAGAGTGAGTGAGAGTGACAGAGACAGGTAGAAGGGAAGAGATTAAAAACTAAATGAGAGCATTTCCCAAAGGGAGAGAAGGTTGGGAGGGAGACCAGCCACAACGCTAATCCGGATTAAATCCAACCTGGCACCCACATCAAACTAGAGTTAGCTCTCTAGCTAACCGTCTGCTTGCATACCCACCACACACACACACACACACACATGCAGTGCAGATTGAGGAGTGTTTAGCAGCTCGGTCCCCAAAGCCCATTCTGCCTAAAGCTGGAGCATATTCTGCTTTAGGCCAATATGTTGAATGGTTGCACGACAGCTTACTGGGACTTTTGCACCACTAATCATAGAAATTATGGGATAATGTGAATCTGTGTACACTATCAATGCGCTGGCATGCTCAGTGGATGTGTGTGTTCCAGCTAACTGAACATCTTCACTGGCAAGCTTCTCTGTACTGTACATTCTCCCGAGTTCTCTCTGGCCCTGGCATCATCGTAATAAAGCATCCCTGTCCTTCCATTATCTGAGGACAAGACCACATGTTCATTCAATCTGATCTTTCCTCCTGAATATCTACTCGTCTTTCCCTCTCAGTCAGCACACATCTCTGTCCCTCTCACAGACACACACACCCCGTCCACCCGTAGCCCAATCCCTAGCCTCGGCCTCCTCATTGATTGTTTCAGAACAGAACAATAGCCCAGGGTTTGGAAATGGGCTTCCATTGATTCTAATTAGGGAAACATTAAATAAGATTTACCCACAGATACTGCAGTGTGACTGGGATTGGTGAGGCTCAGATGACCCTGGAGGTGGACCGTGTGTGTGTGTGGATACACACAAACACACACACACATGCACACCTTTTTATGTGTGATTGTAAGAAAATTGGGAGTGGTGGACAGTCTTAGATCAATACACAACTCATCCTCACAACTCTCTCTTGCTGTTTATCTACTTATCATTGTCTGAACTTATCCATGGCTCTTTTTCTACCTGTCTGTCTTTGCTAATCTCTCTCTCTCTGTGTGTGTGTGTCTCACTCTCTCTCTCTCTCTGTGTGTGTGTGTCTCACTCTCTCTCGGTCTCTCTTTCTCTTTGTCTGTCTCTCTCGCTCTGTCTGTCTGTCTCTCTCTCTGTCTCTGTTTCTCTCTCTCTCTCTTTCTCTCTGTCTCGCTCTCTCTTTTTCTCTGTCTTTCTCTCTCTGTGTCTCTGTTTCTCTCTCTCTCTGTCTCACTCTCTCTCTCTGTCTCTATTTATATGTCTCTCTCTCTGTCTTTCTCTCTCTGTGTCTCTGTTTCTCTCTCTCTCTGTCTCACTCTCTCTCTCTGTCTCTATTTATATGTCTCTCTCTCTGTCTGTCTCTCTCTGTCTCTGTTTATCTCTGTCTGTCTCTCTCTCTCTCTGTCTCTCTCCCTCCCTCTCTCTCTCTCTCTCTCTCTCAATCCTTCACTCTCCTCTTGCTCTCCTATCCTGCATCAACATGCTTGATTAGTCTGTGGATTAATTTGGACGTGGGATATCAGTCTGTTACTAATGGGCCATAGAGGTCTCATCACCACATGTCACTATTCCCAGTTGAGCCGTTTCGCTTTGAGAATCATCTTTCTCTTCTCCGTGTCTCAGCGACGACTCTCGGGGCTGTTATATAATTTGACAAAATAACATTTTGGCCAACTTGGATGGTTGGCGGTAATCCTTTTAGTCTCACACTGAAACACATTTTACTTCAAAGTTAAATGTTTCCATCTTTTGTTGGTTCTCTGTATTTTCATGTTTGATTCTGTAACTTATTAAGTGAAAAAAATCACTTTTGACCAAAGATGATGCAGCAAATGTTTAGTAGCATGCAAAATAGTTTTTGTTGCAAGCTGTTTTTCTTACACTCTTACATTTGTTATGTGTGATTTTATAAAGCATGTCTCTTCCTGTCTTGATTTATGCAAAGCCTTATCAGAAAGCATCTTTAGACCGATGTTATTACAGACATGTAATACACCCAAATGGGTGTGGAACACCTTGTAGCCTAACGAGGCAAAAATTCACTATCTCTCTGTCTCTGTGTCTGTCTCCTTGTCTGGTGGTCATGTCAGTTGCCTTTGGCTGCCTTGCAGATAACAAAATCGTCTCTCACCTGCTGGTGGCCGAGCCAGAGAAGATTTATGCCATGCCCGACCCAACAGTACCAGACAGCGACATCAAGGCCCTGACTACGCTGTGTGACCTGGCAGACAGAGAGCTGGTGGTCAACATCGGCTGGGCCAAACACATCCCTGGTAGGTTTAAAAAAAGAGAGAAAGACAAGGCTGCAAACCTGCTTCTATCCAGAGACACTTTCACGGGTAAACATGCAGCTCTGTGTCGTTTTTATTTATTTTTTGCTATTTCCTCTATAAAACTTTATGAAAACAGCTGCAAACAAAAATAAACAGAATGAAAGGATTTGAAATCAAATATGTCTGACATCCGAACATCAGCATGGTTTATTTAAACGTGTCTAAAGTTTTCCTCAACTGCTTGTGATCTAAAATACAAAGAGACGAGATGTTTTTGTTAAAAAAGAAGTAAGAAAGGTAGGCAAACTGACAGACAAATGCAACACATCTGCGCCTCTCTGCAGCGAAGAGAACTGAATCTAATCCTCTTAAACTGACCCCTTTTCTGTCCTAATCTCCTCAACCGTCTATCTGCAATAGAAGATCTCAGAAATGAACATAAAGATGGAAGCGCGAATAAAAATGTGAGAAGGAATAGGAAATAAGAGATAAAGAGCTCAGTCTGGTTCAGGTCTTAGTGACAGACAGACAGCAGCAAGAAGGGAAGAGCAGCAATATCAGATTACCTCAGATTAGCCAAAGATTAGACCCACGGTCAACTGAAAATATGGTTTTCATTGTTATAGAAAACAGCAGAGTAGTCTGTTGTTGCATCACTGAAGCTGAACCGTGTGTATAGGCTGAGATACCAGATTAGAGACATAAATATCATTTAGTCATGCTGCGTAAATCTATAACAATAACGTTGGTGGCGTTGGATAACAGGCTACATGAATGATACGTATATGATATCAATAAATGTGAAAATAACGGTGAGAAGGAAAAATCGAGATGAAGTGAGTAAGTGAGATAGGAATACACATTGCCTCTAGTAAGTGTATTGATCTTTATGCTGCTATATGGACAATAAGCAGACATAGTTATTGATCTGTGAGCTAAGAATAACAGTGAAAATCTGCTTTTCTTTTTAGAAACAATCTAAAGTCTCAACCCTTATGCCAGACTCCCTAAACGGACGTCTAATGTAACATTTCCTCCAACTTTTCCCGGTCTTTTTGTTCTCTTTTGATCTCAGAGTTCCTGCACTATTTGTGACAAACACACACACACACACACACACACACACACCTACATGTGATGAATATTTAATGCTTTGTTTGCATTATGATGGTCAGTTCCTGTGCTTACGGTTCTTACAAGTGAGTGGACGAAGTGAGCCAGGATATCTGCTGAGCGCAGTGTGTGTGTGTGTGTGTGTGTGTGTGTGTGTGTGTGTGTGTGTGTGTGTGTGTGTGTGTGTGTGTGTGTGTGTGTGTGTGTGTGTGTGTGTGTGTGTGTGCAGCTTTCTGTAAAAAGGGAGCGAAGCGCAACAATTGCTTGGAGGAGGAGAGAAGATGGTGTGATTAGATGAACGAGGAAGGCAATCCACTGCTCAGAGAGAGAGATAGAACTCTTCATCTTCCGTGTGTGTGTGTGTGTGTGTGTGTGTGTGTGTGTGTGTGTGTGTGTGCGCGTGTGTGTGTGTGTGATGTCAACACCTTATGAAATCTTCACTGTTTACAGCACTGAACGCCGATCTCTTACTCACACTCGCAGCAGACGTGCACACACAATCATGCCCTCACAGAAAGTGATCTACTGTTCACTCACACAGGAAAGGATTGTCAGATAGAAATACGCCTCCTTCACATTCTTTATCAGCATCTGACACACACACACACATACACACACACACACACACACACACACATGCCCATACACTCGTAGAACAGAAGAGGATAGACCTGTTAACCTGTTAGCAGCCATCTTGTTTCACATCTCGTTGTGTGCATGTGAGGGATGACTGTGTTCACCATGTGCGCACACACACACACACACTGCTCGCTATGGTACAGTAATTTTTTTAATCAAATTGATGGAGAGAGAAAGAGAGACAAAGACAAAAAAGACAGAGGCAGAGAGGGGGGAGGTGAAGCCAATTTATGTTTCATGATATGGCTGCGCAGAGCTTCACACACACACACACGTTTACACACACTAAAGCACATTTGCGATACACGCACACAAAGGCTCCTAACAGTGGTAACAACGTGTCAAGGCGAGCGCCAGGCAGCTAATTTGAAGTCATTAGATGTCTGCCGTACTGGCAACAATTTGTTACGCTCTTACACGCACAAACACACACACACAAAAACACACCGCGTACACACACTGAGTTAAGAGCCGTCTGCGGATAGCGAGGAGCCTAAATTGTAAACTAATTTAAACATCACTCAGCGTTAGAGAGGCTGCCTGCAAGACAGGCCCCCGGATAACAAGACTAGGGTTCCTGTGTGTCTGTGTGTGTGTGTGTGTGTGTGTGTGTGTGTGTGTGTGTGTGTGTGTGTGTGTGTATGTGCATGTGTGTGTGTGTTTCTAGGCATGTCTGACACACAGAATCTAAGAGAATTTTAATGTTACTGACACACTTATATTTACTTGAAGAATTATTATATGCATTAATTTTCATACTGATGTGATCTTATGCAAACAACTGATTTGTCATTAGAAGAAGAAAATGAGGTTTGACTTCCAAGAACGTACCCGTGCTGTGGACACGCTTTAAACCATTTTTAGTTTTAATAACTGCTACTAAAGAGTTCTACGGTTTGGGAATGTTTTACGGTGGTTTTAATGAGTAGTTCTATAGGTTTTGTTTAAAGGTTCCCTTCAGACTTCCGCTGCTTTTTCAGGCTCCTGATCCCGACCATGTGACCATGAATCTATTATGTGCAATTGAGCTTTGTCAGCTCCTCGGATGAGAAACGAAACATCTTCAAGAAACCAAATAAGTCCAGTTGTCTTCATCTGAACCCTTTGGTTTCTACTGTCTCTATAAACACTCAAAATGTGAAAAAAAATCCGTTTTCTGTCAGTGTTTGGTTTTAGGAATTATGAGCCTAAAACAAGCCGTTTAAAAAAGTATCCGATTGTAATGTCAATGGGGAAATTAGCATCAAAGCACCGCTCCAGGCTGGAGACACAGTGGCTCTACTCTAAGCCCCTCCCAGACAGTGGAGCTTCTCAGCTTATAGCAGCCTGAAGATGATGGGTGGGTGTGGCTAGCTGCAGCTTGTTTTTGTTCAATGAGAAACATACAATACATGTTTTTATGAAATACTATCAGTCACTTTAAGTTTCACATGCATGCAGCACGTGAAAATACCCTGTCTCTGCATTAACTGATGAAATAAAACAGACGGGGAAACACACAGATCTACATCACACTGTAAATTTGTATTCATGGACTCGCCCATCATGGCTCGCGCCTTGGGAAGGCTGTTGTTGGTTTAGCGTCCAGGAGAGAGCAGAGAACGTCTCGGCTAGTAGAAGCTAACCGTTAGCATTAGCAACTCCACCACACAGCAGAACTCCTTCAGGCTTGTGTTGTTTGTGGAGATAAAACATCAGCGTCAGTGGTAGAGTCGCGTTGCTGGTAGCCAATCAGAGGAGAAATGTTCAAAATTCATGAATACTAATGAGTAAGACCCCAAATTCTGTTATTTTCTTAAGTGCTTAATTAGTGTTCTCTGTAAATCAGTTATCTTTTTAATTCATTTTAGTTCATTTGTGTCATCAACATTGCTTCAATCCTTTGCTTTAGAGGTCAGGTCAGGTCAAAATTGAGTGCCAAAACAAACAGAAAAAAAACTAGTCAAGTAAGAGTTAGTAAAAGTAAAAAAGTTATAAAAGTCCACAGAAAAACTTTTAAAACCCTTAATATAAGGCTGAAAATGTAGTGATCATGATTATTTTAAACGATTGCGTTTAAGTCTTTTTGCTTTGAAGCACACTATTTTTATAAGGAATGACTCATGCACACACACACACACACACACACACAGATGCTTGCAAATACACAAGCAGAGGAGCTCTTTCCTAATTCTAACAGGAGGCTCCTGTTTGCACACAGTGCACGGTGTATGAAGAGTAAGCCGTCACGCTCTGGAAACTGTGGTTATGTGGAAATATCAGAAGTTATTATTCAAAGGGCATGAAAGGCCTTACCGTCCAATAATATGGATTAGTGAAGAGAAGATCTCATTTTAATAGCTCTCAAAGAGACAACTCCAGATGCATATTAGGCTGCGTGTCATCGTGAACCGTGTGTGCGTGTGTGTGTGTGTGTGTGTGTGTGTAAGGGACGAAGTGCAGTCAGGTGAGAAGAAGAGGAGAACAGCAAATATTTGAACAGAGGAGAATAAGAGAGTGAATTAAAAAAAAGGAACGGCCATTCAAAATGAGCCATTTATCTGTCAGTAGAATTAGTCTTTTCATCCTCTTTTCTCTTCTCTCTCTCTCTCTCTCTCTCCCTCCATAATAACTAAATGACTAGCAGGCAGTCATACTAGCAGCTCTTATCTAGACCGGCCGACACAAAAGAGAAAGACAGGGCGAGCACTTGACTTGACGGAAGACCAAGGAACGAACAAATAAAACAATCAACGAATAAGAGCCAGAACCTATAACAGTCTTTTTTTTACCAGAACCAGGGGCCTTCCTTGTATTTTTCACACATCCCCTCCTCCCATTTTCTTTCTTATTCAAGACAGAAATTGCTCTCGGGCCACCCCTTATTCTTCTGCTTCCCTATCTTCTCTTACTTGCTCTTTCTTTTCTAACAGTCTTTCACCCTCACTGTCCTTCTGTCCCCTTTCAATTTTTGACACTCAGGATAAGCAGTCTATGTGTGGCTGGAACGCAGGATGATTGAGTTGTAAAAATGGGGGATGGGAGGTGGAGGGGCGCCGGTGGTTTAATCAGTCTCTGTGCAGATATGGGGGTACTGGGTTAGGGTGGTGGAGGTGGGATAACAGGTGAGGAGGGAAACTCCATCATGTTACACACACCGTTGTGATGGATCTGAGCGATGGGTTTACCAGCTGGAGCGAAACAAAGGACAGATTTAAGGTGGATAAAAAGCAGAGCAGATACAGCTCTTCACCAAAGAGCCAGTTTGACTCGATCGCTAAATATCCTCTTCCCCTCTTGTGACCTCCTCTTTTTCTCACTGCTTATTTTCTTCCTCCAACATGACCTCCTCTTTTCTCTTGCTCCGTGGTATTCTTAACCTCTTCATTATCAAGTCAACCTCCTCTCTCTAGACGCTGTCCCCACCCACGTGACCCTGTTCTGATCCTCCCAGCCTGTCATTCCTTTCCTTTTTGTCCGTTTAGCTGAGGTTCAGATGTAGGTTTCAGAGCACTGATGTAAAGGGCTCATTAATCAGACGGTAAATGATTATTATTTCTCTGTCCTGATGCTGATCCTCACCACGGCGGGGAGTCGCTGCGGATTAAAGGCCATCTTTAACTTCCCTCCTTGCTGTTTTGCTGCTGTGTTCTCTCTCTTTTGGACATGTTATAATTTGTTTTCAGTTAGAGATTTCGATAAGCGGTCAGGCAGTTGGCCGTTCATGCTGCCAGCCAGGCAGGTAGCCAGTAAGTCAGTCAGTCAAGTTACCACACAGTCAGTCAATCAGCCAGAAAGAAAGGCAGCCAGTGGTCGGCAAATACTGATTAATAGAAGTGTCCTGCTCTTTTTACCAAATCAAATTTTGAGTCTCACCAGCCGAGGGTGACTTACACACACACACACACACACACACACACACACATCCTTGACTTTGATAGTGCAGCTTTCTTAATCAACACTGACACGCATTATAACATTTCACAATGCACTGCAAGAGATGCAGAACAGCATTTTGCATGTGTGTGTGTGTGTGTGTGTGTGTGTGTGTGTGTGTGTGTGTGTGTGTGTGTGTGTGTGTGTGTGTGTGTAGGGGTGGGTTTGGGCAATAAGGGATGAATGCAAAGTACCCAACTGGTGATGATGTCACTGCACAGTCCTCATTATTAATCTGCTGATGTCACTAATTTCTTGGCTCAGACTTTTAAATCAGAAACAAAACAACTCTTTCACGCTGTCGAAGAAAAAAACAACATGCATTCTTTTCTTCTCTGGTTTGTAAATCAGTGAATGTTGGGATTAAAGTTCTGAAACTAAACTATTTTTTCCTTCTCGTGTTTTAATTCCCTCCTTTCTTCGTCTTTTTTATTGTTTGTCCCGATCAAAGCTATCAACCGGCGAAATAAAACGTCATAGCAACACAAACAGCTAAATATGTGTGGACGTATACTCACACACACACACACACACACACACACTTGCCCCCATTCTGTCGACAAAGGCTAGCTCACCTTGACAGTGACAGCATGCTGGGTGCCTCCTTCACACAAAAACATGACACACAAGAAGAACTTTAGTGTTTTCACAGACAAAAATACGACATTTTCACTTGAGTTGATACCCACAGATTAGGATTATTAGTCTCAATCAAAACTGCTAAAAGAAAGAGCAAGTTTCCCTTTGAGGAGCACCATGATGTAATAACTTCCAGATTTATTGGATCCAGATTCTGATTTAGTTAACAGCCTTGGTCAGGTTGCTTGTCAGCATCCCGCTCCGGCGTATCCTGGAGCGTGTGTCTTACGTCTCTGTTGATTTTCCTTCAGCGCTGTTTGGCGTGTTTGATTTCCATTTCTGCTCATATTGAGCTCCGTAATACATTTAGAGGCTGAGGTCTACGTTTAATGTGTGTCTGTTTGCTCGTGTGTGAGGGAGTGTGTTTGTCTGTTTTATTGTCTACATTCATGCAAAAGAGAGATCTTATTTTCCGCTGCCCCGCCGCCGTCTTGCTGCCCGTCCAAACAAACAGATGCCTGTTTGCAGATGAAAACAAATATTGATGAAATCAAATTAGGAGAAGAATATTTGATATCTGATCTTAATGTTTGGATTAAGTTGGGCTTCCTTTATTGGATTAGGAGAGGTGGAAGCGTATCAGTATTATGAGAAAACAGATTAGTGAAGACTTTTTAACAAATATTCAACTTTATTTTCCACTTTTTTCTTGAATTGGGCTTGAATCGTCTCCCATTTAGCTGAGTCCCGTTTTCCCTGAGTTAATCCTGATTTAACGCTCTCTTCACAGGACAAGTGTCACAGTTGTCTCATTAGAAGAGTAAAAACCTATACAGATAATTCAAGATATTACAGTTTAATGCAGATATCAGAAATCCCTGATCTTTAATCGATGTCTGAACCAGCTCAGCTGACATCTTTCAGCATGGAGGAGCAGTGACAGAAGAGGAAGCTGATTTTCTTTAATCACAATCCAAATCTCGTCAGGGTTGAGACATAAAACTACTGGATCTACGCTCATCCTTGAGGACAAAGCTCTGATCTGTTGCTCAATCCTTTAAAAATTGACACCTAATAAAACCATTTTTAAAAACTAGTTTTTCCCCCCGAAAAACTCATTTTTATGCTTTGTTTAGACACTTGTTCCACAAATATGACAGATTTGCACTCACCAGCACATTGCTGTTTTTCTTATTAGTTTGATTACATTTGCAAATCAAATTCATTTGTCTTCCAGCCTCGGAGGCTCCGGCTGCAATCGGAGAACACCGACTAATCTGCATCAGATATTATCTGTCACACACAAGCACAACACGACAAAGCTGCATGCATAGGCAGGCACCGTCTTCGCAAACGCTCACACACATGCACACGAAGACACACTGCAAAAGAAACACATGCACACACGTAAAAAAAGCACAGTGAATGTGCCTGTGCACAGGCACGCAAAGTTTTATACGTGAAATCAGACGAACAGTAACGCATAAATCAGCTCACCATCATCGTCTGAATCATTACTAGCAAACAGTCAGCTTTTACTACTTTCAATTTGCTTGTGTGTGTGTGTGTGTGTGTGTGTGTGTGTGTGTGTGTGTGTGTGTGTGTGTGTGTGTGTGTGTGTGTGTGTGTGTGCGTGTGTGCGTGTGTGTGTGTGTGTGTAATTGTCTTAGAGAAAGAGAGGGATGATATGATGTGATATGATATGCTGGCGGGGCATAAAGATAGATGATCATAATTACGCTCAGGCCAAACTCCATTTCAAATCATCATCATCCCATTCTATCTGTTGGAGCGCACACACACAAATACACTCACCAACAGCTCAGGCAGGGATTCGTCCCTCCACACACACTCACACACACACACACCTATGGTATCCATACTGCACATTTAGTGGAAAGAGGGACATGCTTGTCATGGCCTTACATTATTTTCTGTCGGTTCATGCAAAGTTCACAGACAGGCAGCCATGAAATGGTTACTCTTTCTCTCCCTTGCCCCTCTCCATCCCTCTGTTTATCTGTACCTGTCTTCTTTATGTTACATTGCTTCCTTTTCAGTCCTTTTTTTTTTACTTCCTCTCCCATCCACCCGTTGTCTCTGCCTCTTCCTCTCCATTTGTCCTTCTTAAATAACACGCCGCACGATTCATCATCTCCATCAGGTAATGAGCAGGTGTGAAAGCAGGACTGAAAAGCCTCTGACACCAGCTGAGAATGACTTACAGCTACAACTTACAATACAGAATAGAAAGATGCCCACCTTTTATTAACATGTGGCCTCGCGAATCAGAAATAAGATGTCAAATGATTATTATTAGTTGTAGTCTTTCCTTTGGTCTACATTTTGAACACAGCATGTTATTCTGTTACAGGAATTTGTCCCTTTCCTCCTGCTATGCGGGTGTGCATCTAAAGACACACACACACACACAACAGCAACAATATGTGTGTTTTCGTGTCTGTTTAATCTTGATGGGATGTTTCATCTGCAGGCTGCTATCACAGCTGGCTGCCTTATTGTCTGGGTCAGACTGATGGTGTGTGTGTGTGTGTGTGTGTGTGTGTGTGTGTGTGCGCGTGTGCGTGTGCGTGTGCGTGTGTGTGTGCGCACGTGCATGCATGTGTGTGTGTGTGTGCGCACCTGCATGCATGCGTGTGTGTTTGCGCGCATGCATGCATGCAAGTGTGTGTGCGCTAGAGCCCTGCACCGGAGCCCTAGACCCGAGGGTCCCGACAGCCCGAGGGCCGGGCTCGGGCTCCATGTTCATTATGCCATTAAAAGCTCTGTTGAGGTCTGTGGTCTATAACTGCGCCTATATGAACGACCTGCTGATCGAAACATAAGCCCCTATTTTAACCTGCTATTTTATGTCCACTTTGATATGTCAGAAACCATTCGTTTAGTATTCATAAAATTAGAATGCTGGGGGTTTTTTCTAACTGAAGAGCGCATTTTCAGAGCGGTAGCTTAAATTTACGAACGCACTCAATTAATATAGAGTTCTATCACACTACAACATTGTTATGGGAGGTAAAAAAAAAAAAAAGTCGGGCTAAATAGGGTTCAGGCCAGAGAATTCTGAAAGCCTGTCGGACCGCGTCGGGCTGGGGCTCCACCCCCTCGGGCCAGGGCCGGGCACGGGCCCA
The DNA here is from genome assembly GCA_006937985.1 of Aphyosemion australe. NCBI lineage: Eukaryota > Metazoa > Chordata > Actinopteri > Cyprinodontiformes > Nothobranchiidae > Aphyosemion > Aphyosemion australe. The sequence continues at coordinate 511,729 of SSNS01000051.1, read as the reverse complement.
GATTGTAGGCCCGTGCAGGGTACTAGTGTGCGCATGCATGCATGTTTGTGTGTGCACGTGCATGTGTGTGTGTGCGCACGTGCGTGCGTGCATGCATGCATTTGTGCATGTGTGTGTGTGTGTGGGTGTGCACGAGTGCATGCATGTGTGTGTGTGCTTCCATTAGTTTTTCTGTTGTTTACCTTCATATTGACAACTGTTTTTTTGCTGATATGATTTCTACATTTTGTCTTAAATATTTAACCACAATAGTGACGTGTGTGTGTGTGCGCATGTGTGTGTGTGTGCGCATGTGCGTGTGTGTGTGTGTGTGTGTGTGTGTGTGTGTGTGTGTGGCATGTGTGTGCTGTCCATCACACCACACAAATAGCTGAACCAAACCATTGGCTTGGTTGCTGATGATGACATATGAGTTCCTGGCCTTGGTAATGGCTGTTAAATCTCATAATTACACGCTTCTTTATTGCAATGCATAATGACCCTGCAGCACTATTGGACAATTAATTAAGATTTTCAGCCCAGGCTTTTTCAGGCCCAGATGAGAAGTTGGAATGAGGTCTAATGTTCTTGTCTTCAAGCTACGACATTAAGACACGGTACTTCAGGAGGAAAGGCTCTGTGTGCATTCATTTTCATCGTTACCACTCCTTCCTTCTGGTAATGTTTTTCATCCTCTCTGTTCCTTCTTTCCCTGCCGTAGCGATGGTCGAAGCCCGTCCTCCCACTGCCTGTCCTCAGTGGCGATACACTATCTGTAATCTGTGGATTGTAACTGAATCCCTTTAGAGTTTCTGTGGTCATCTTTCTGTGGCAGCAATGAGGATTAAGCAGATAAAATCTGTAAAAACTCATGATCTCATAGATCAACACCAAACTTTAACCACTGGGTTGGGTTTAAAACCATTATCAGCTAAGGCAGAACCAGCTACTTTAATATTTTAAATACAATTAGAGTTTCTTTATGCTAGAATAGGAGATAAACTGTGTTGCCATGGATACATTTTTGTTATTCATGTTCATAGAGCTGTGTGTGTAAAAATGTGTGTTTGTGTCAGAGAGATGGACAGGCAGAGTTACTTTGTAAGCTGTTCAGCGGTGTGTACACACAGTTAATTCCTCTGACAGATTTGTGCACACACACACACACGCTCACACACTCAGAGTGGTCCCTCCTGCTTTTGTCAGCATTATATTGATGGAGGGATGGGGGAGGATGTGAAAGTGGAGGATGAGAGAGAGATGGATGAGCGAAGTAAAAGAAAAGAGAATATGAAGTAAGATGGTGGAAGTGGATGTTTATTTCACCCCGAAATATTCATCAGAATTAAAGGTTATCTCTTTATCACTTGAGCAGTACTCTTGACTCTAGAAGGAGTGAAAAAGACTTGGCCCCAGTAGAGTCTGTAGCGTGTTCGAACACACACACACACACACAGTCCTACAGACACACACTCCTTAACTCTGCCCTGGTGGAACTAGAAGTGGGTAATTAAAATGTAAATATTGATATTTTATTATTTGAAATGGCTCCACTGCAATGCTCTTAATGTCACTCCATCTGTCGTCTCCGCGGAGGCTCTGGGTTGCCCTCGACGACCTCCACGACCAGCTGCCCCCCACCCGAGGAACCCCGCAACGACAACAGCCACGGCGCTAGACGAGCAGCTCTCTGTTGAGGCAATTTCATTTTGGGTCTAATTAAGTGTTAAATATTAGCACTCACAACCACGGAGACAGCACACACCACACGCATGCACACAAATCCCACACACACACTACGCCTCTTTGCTTCAGTCTCTGTCTTTCACATGCACTCACACACACGCTCAAAGAGCTACAGCAATGGGAAGATTTTAAGTGTTAATCTTGCAGTGCTGCTGATGGTGTCTAATGTATGCAATTAACAGTCAGCCAGGGCTGAGGGTTTGGTAATTAGCTGGCTGTTCACACTGATTAGAGGCTACCGCAACCCTATGACTGCTCTGCTCTCCCCCAGGCCGCACAGAGAAAAAGGGGGTTGTGGTGGAAAGGGAGCGCGAGGGGGGGAAGGGAGCAAAAGAGGAAAGAAGATGTTTTAACCAACAATCTTAGGGTTGAAGGTACAGTTGTGTGATTCTGTAATAGGATTTTTGTTAAAGTGACGAATGGGAGGTGAAATGCTTTGCTGGTTTAACTTTATCTGCATGGAGCGATACTAAATGATGCTTCAGGAAGACCTTATGATGACACGCAGCCCCAATATTAAAGATTATTGATCATGTGAATTTCTTCTGTTTCATGCTGAGCTCAGCTGGCAGCTTTTGTGCACTAGAGCAATTCTTATTTTACACATCTGACACAGATTGGCCAATGATGTAGATTTGATGTCCTCACACATCGTTCATGTTTTAAACGTTAAACTAATGCTGCTAATTAGTTATTGAAATTCTTGTTGGGTCTTTTTTCATCTCATACCTCAGAGAAGGAACTTTCCCAACACCTGGAACAATTCTTGTGTTTTGGTCCAAATGCTGTAAAACTGGACAGCAGCGCTGTACCAGGACTACCAGAGGAGCCCAGTGTAAGGAGGAAAAATGCAATAAGTGAGTTTTAGTACATCAGTGGATCACCATTTGGTGAGAACTGCAACGTTAAATAAAAAAATATCTGCCTTCTACTGAAGAAAGGTTACTGATGCAGCCATGTTGGACTTTAGGATGAGACTCTTTATAGTTGGGGTGTGGTGTTGGAAGTCACACCTACTCACAATCATGGTGTTCTTTCATGCATCTACAAATTAGAAACAGTAATATTTCAACATACAGTTGCAAGAGTCAACCCCTGAAATAAAACCATGTGATCTGTGTTGAATTTTAACCCATTTGTTTACATTTAAAAACTTGCATTGAAACCACCCATTAGGGGGCGCTTATTTTGCTTTGGCCTCAGTCTCTTTTTATACCATGCCTGTAATTTAACCATCTCTCTGTTCTTAGAAAGTAAACAAGTAAATATAGTAATTGTATATATTCTTGTTAAAAGCAGTCTATTGAGCTAAGTAATGTGAATTGGACTCGTCTACCAACTTATTGTATTATGATATCTGTGTACATACTTCTACAAAAGTCTTTAAAGCAGAAATCTGGAGTTGTTTTTTTATCAGACTTCACCATCTAGAGGTTAAAAATGTATTACACCATATGCCGTTCTTCACACTTCCATATTTACGGCAGAAAGCAACGCCTCTCATTCATGAAGGCGCTCCTCTAGCCGGCCAACAGAGTTAAAACATATTGTTTTACAATTATTATTCTCACGTTAAGACGTACTTATCCATGAGAAATGTCGCCAACTCTGCATCTGTCTAGCTACGTCCTCAAACGCTCGCCCACGCTCTGTGATTGACATCTGTATGAGAGCGAATTTCTAACACAATTGGCTAACACTGAGCGGCATGCAGTTAAATTGCATGGAGCTCTACGGGACGGGGGCGGGCCTAGTAAATAAAAAAAAAATGTATTGCCTACATTTCATCACAGTACAAAGTAAGACTGTCACTTTTACGGATTTCTAAAACATCATACATAATTCCTGAATAAAGGAAGACTCCGGAGTGCAGCTCTAAAGATGTGTTTCTGAGCTCCCCGGTCCTCGTTATCTTATTCTGTGGGAGTGTTTGGTCAAAATTCCCAATACTTCCTGAATCTTGATTTTCTGCTAACTTAAAGGTTTACTGAAAATTCTTAAAATCCTGAGATGTTGATGTTTTTTTAACTGTAACCATTTCATCACAAACATCTCCAGTAAGCTGTTTTATCCCCTTTCAGTCAAAATGATGACGTTGTGTTTGGATGTGAGTGTAGAGACACGTGCAGCTGGAGAACAAGGACAGAAATGGTCACGGGTCTGAGGATTTTAGCAGTGATGGGTGTATTTTGTATCTTTTGCACTTTCATGACGTATCAACTCCAAGTACAAGGTGTATCATCTCAGAGGCTACATTATGAATGAGTGGGTGTCGAGTGTGTGTGCGTGCGTCTTTAAGCTCTTTTAAATTAACTGGTTCTCGGGTAGATTTGTTTCCATCTCATTGCACATCTCCGTTTAATTGGGTCAGCTGGTGGGTGTGTGTGCGTGCACGCATGCACGCCTAAGTGTGTGTGCATGCGTGCGTGTGTGTGTTTTGTTTCTGCCTGACCAAAGCCATCGGGGGGGGGTCCGTGTTCATTTTGGCCATCGTCTGGCCGTATGGTACCAAACAGTTTGAGATGCACACACACTCAAACACAATGCAACACGAGGGAGCACTTGCATTGCACAGCGTGATACAATTTGCGCACGTTTAAACAAAAACACATAGAATCAGTGAGAGCGTGGGAGCCAGCAGAACAGTGTACACACTCTTACACACACGGGGCAGTGATGTGCTGGTAGCTGTTGGAAACTTCACGTGTCCTCATGCAATCTCTGTCTCAGTGGGGCAGTAGGCTTAAATCTGTCCCCTGCAGAACACAATGCGTTCACATGCTGAACACAGACAAATCCACTGTTCTCCTCTGATGAGTAACGGCAAAACAAAACAATCAAAATTCCTCATTTCTTCTGTAAACATACCTAGTTACATAAAGATGGGATGTGCCGGGATAAGGTCGCTTCCTCTGCTCTTGGTACTTCATCGCCTGTAACAGAACCGATGTTCTGATCGTTTTTGTGCTAGAGGTGTTACGGTTCTTCACGCTGTCATAGCATTGTTGCATGTTGTCTAGAGAAATAACACAGTCTTGTTTTGTTTTTTTCTTGTTTATAAGTGATGAGCTTTAGGCCATGATGTAGCATCACACCCCGTTTTAATAAGTAACTCCTTGGATCTTCTAGTGTAGCAGGAGTTTTACTGTCGTGCACCACTCAGGCTACAGGCCTTAAAGCAGATAGGTTGTGATAAAAGTGTGAATCACTGCTGTCTCATTGCTGAGACAGTCTGAAAAGTTTTTTGTTAACTATGTCCCGTGGCTGCGATCAAGTAAAGCAGAGAGCAGGGCTTCCAAAAGAGATGCTCGGCTTTTGGTTGAGGGACAAATTTTGTATTTTTTGCATCCTTTTAATGTATAAGTGTGTTCTGATCCTACTCCTGACTGTGTTGTTGTGATTTTTACAACTCAGTTGACAAAAATCTAGTCAGCTCTTACCGTTATGTTATTTAATTAAAGAAGAAAACTAGCTGCTAAATCATTTTTTACTCTTCTAATTCAAAGAAGATGAAATATTTTTAAGGTTCATAGTTCAGTGATACACCTGACACAAAGCTTGCCTCTGGGATGATGGCCTATTTTATCTAAACTGCCATCTCACACTGGGATTAAGTTAGTAGTTGGCTCATTCGTATCAGATGCAGCCCAATAGCACTGATTTGACCTGCTTCTCTGCTGGTGACGTGCACACAGACATTTCAGTAAAGCCCAAAACTTCCTGTACAATTAATTAAAAATGACCCAAAACATTGAAAAGAATAAAAAGACATAACATTTACCGTTTTTATATGTAATTGGATTATATCTGAATAAATATGTTTAAGAATTAGAACCTTCTTTATGTTTGTTTTGTCCTAAAATAAAAAGCTCATAAATTCACCAGTGGAGACTAGTCATGCGTTAATAACGAACCAGATCATCCATCACAACCAGTTTTCACACATCACATCTACACACACGCAGAAACACTGAGTACCTTCTTGGATGCAAAAGCTCTATCACACAAAGGCACACACAGAGGGACATAATCACATGCATGTACACACATCTTTACAAATGTGCAAAAAGAAGCACACACACACATGTGCACAAAGTCTCATAAGCATCAATTGCTTCTCACTGGTTCCCGTTTGCCCTGTAACCACACAAAACAAATATAGGGCTCCTAGATATGTGCGTTTGTGTGCATCTGTGAAGCAACTGGAGCATGAGAGAGGGCTATCCTGTAGGTGTGTGTGTGTCTGAGCCAGACTGTTGTGCGGTCTCGGGTGTAAACGTGCAGTCAGGACTCATTTGGCAGACAAACAGGCCGCAGGGTGGCTGGGGAATCGACGTGTTTCTGTGTGTGTTGGGGGGGTATCTAATAGAGAAAAGTGAAAAGAAAAGAGAAAGAGCACACAAGAGCAAACAGCAGAGGTTAAGTTTGCATGGCTGAACCTTAGCCTCTTTCTGTCAGGAAACCAGCACACACACCGTTTCTTTAGGCACCTTTATAGGTGGTGTAGCATGTCATTCTATTTTGGAAATTACGCTGAAACTCAAGTGAAGTTCATGAGGCTAGTTCCTCTTACTTGACCTCAATTCAAGTATTTTAGTTTGGAAACAAAGCTCAAACCTAAAACATCCATCCATTATCATCTGCTTATCCGGGGTCGGGTCACAGGGGCAGCAGCCATAAGCAGAGAGGCACAGACTTCCTTCTCCCCGGCCACCAGGGCCAGCTCTTCCAGGGGGATCCCAAGGCGTTCCCTGGCCAGCCGAGAAACATAGTCCCTCCAGCGTGTCCTGGTTCTTCCTTTAGGTGTCCTCCTGGTTGGACATGAACACCACACCAGGGAGGCGTCCAGGAGGCTTCCTAACCAGATGCCCGAGCCACCTTCTTGATGTGGAGGAGCAGCGGTTCTACTCCAAGCCCCTCCCAGATGACCGAGCTTCTCGCCCTATCTCTAAGGGAGAGCCAGACACCCTGCAGGAAAAAACTGCTTGTATCCGTAATCTCATTCTTTTGGTCACGACCCAAAGCTCGTGACCATAGTTGAGGTAGGAACATTGATCGACTGTTAAATCCAGAGCTTCTCCTTCCAGCTCAGCTCTCTTTGCCTTCTCCACTTGAGGCACGAGGTCCTGCCTCAAGTGGAGGAGTTTAAGAATATCGAGGTCTTGAGCGGGAGATGGATAGGTGGATTGGTGCTGCGTCTACAGGGATGCGGGCGTTGCACCGGTCTGTCGTGGTGAAGAGAAACCTAAAACCTCATCCTCCCAAAAGTTTAAGCCTGTTTCTAACTTCTTAAATGTTTCCAGATTATTGTTTCATTCACATTTTAATCCTAAATTGCTACACACACACACCCAAGACAACAAACCTGCACAGCGGCACACTCGCACTTCCTCACTCAGTGTGAGATGTCTTATCAACAATGAGCAGAAAGGAAATGTAATTAGAGCCAAATCAGGAACCTGCTTTTGTCAAGTGAAATCACAGGTATGAAAGAAAGGTCTCCGCCCCTCCCCACCTCCACCATCACCTCTTCTTCTTCCACCTCTTCTCCCTTTACTTTCTTCTCTTCTCTGCCTCACTCTTTCCTATACTCTCTCTCTCTCTCTCTCTTTCTCCATCAATACCCCTCTCTCTCTCCATCATCAGCACTAAATTCCCATTGATGTTTCTTTTCTTCTGTTGTATCGATCGCTTCATGAGAAGGAGGGGAGGGGGGGTGGAAGTGAAGAAGGGAGAGATGGTGTTATCTGTTAATTAATTTGTCCTGAAGCCGGCCGCCTATTAATCAGACAGATAAGAGGCATTGGATGGCTGAACGGCACAGACAGACTGGTGGGGGGGAGTGGTACACACACACACACACACACAGATAGATAGAGTTACACATGCAGATATTTATGGAAATATGTATGGGAATGCATGCAGACAAACAGCGATGAGAAAACGAGGCTTCGCTTTAGGCACAGCTGTGGTGTTTTCTAATGTTCAGATGCTAAATGTAAATTGTTGATAGAATTACACAAAATGCTTCCACACACACACACACACACACACACACACACACAAGTAAACCTCATACTGATAAAAATCATTGATGTGCCTCAATAAAAACCGCTGCACTTTCAGCTCAATAAATTAATTACAGGGTTTTAATTATTGGTGTTTTCCCTTTGTGTGTGTGTGTGTGTGTGTGTGTGTGTGTGTGTGTGTGTGTGTGTGTGTGTGTGTGTGTGTGTGTGTGTGTGTGTGTGTGTGTGTGTGTGTGTGTGTGTGTAAACATGTGTGCACTTGGTTTGTAATTAGAAGGGAAGGCGTTTATCGATGATGGTGAATATCCTCTTATTAATAAAGAGCTTCATATGCAGGCTTTTTTTGATGATGTTAACAGTTTTTGTTTTGACTTTGTTCAGAAGTGTTTCAGACAAGCCCAAAGTGCTCGTGGATCACTTTAGTCTTTATTTTGCATTAATAAACCTACATTCAGAAATAGGAGGAAGTCAATTAAAAGGTACTCTCGTGTGCACCTGTGTGTGTGTGTTCGTGTGTGTGTGTGTGTGTGTGTTCCCAACTCCTGAGTCAATCTCCTTCAGAGGGATGTGTGAGCCTTCAGATCTGCTGCCAGTTAGAGCGCTGAAAACACACACGGAGAAGTTAAAACACACAACCAGTGACACTATTAAACGATATTAACCCCTCACTCGTGTCCCCCTCTCTTCACTCGACCTCGAGGCTGAACAGATTCAATAAGAGCTCGCGTGGTAATTTTAGACATGCCAGCTCATATTTCCTCAGCCTAAAATGAGTGGGAAAGCACTAAAGACCCCCTAAAGGTATCAGCCTCTTGTGTGCATGTGTGGGTGTACAAAGACCCCCTTAAGAAACGCACCTCTAATCCCTCCTGATGATTTCATTAAGAAGACGAAGGCACTTCCAGTTGGCAACAATACTGCTCCCTTCACAGAGCCGTGTGCGTATCATTCATACACATTTGGATCTATTCCAGCCTGCTCCCGTGCATATTTGTCTATGCATGTGCATTTTTGTATCTGTGTTTCTCTGTAAGTGTGTCTATTTTAATAGTGAGTAGGCAGAATGAGTGCATTGCAAGCACCAATAGCTTGCAACCTGGACATAATGAGACGCCTGCCATTACCCATCAACACACAGTAAGATAGGAGCCTCTAATGTGCACGCACGCACACAAACTCATCATCACACACTCCCTCATACACCTTGCATCTCAAGAGGAGACACATTGCAGCAGATGTTGCTGATGGAAGATCTTCTTTCTCATCTTCTGGCATTTCCTGGCAGGACGCTCCTCTCAGACTCACATAAACACACAAACTGGGAGTCTGCAGCGAGGTCTGACAGGTGCGCTCGCCTGGCCTACTGTCTCTATGCGCTCACAGAACACACACATATGCAGACAGGCGTGTGTGAACGGACAGGTGTGTGAGGAGAGGACAGCTGTGAGGAGAGGTGCGAGTGGGCAGGTGTTCCATTAAAGAGACAGAGAAGGAAGCGTAGACGATAAGTGAGAGACCGGCGCGCTTAAGGACGTAAAAGCCATGAATCGGTAATGTAACAGTCAAAGCACAGCTGGGAAAGCAGGTCGGCCTGAACAGACAGGACATTCAGGTCAAGATGTATCAAGATGAGAGCGGAATCAGACAAACAAATGGCCAATCATAGACAGACACGGGCAGATAAAAGGGCTGAGACTGACACTAAAGAAAACAGCGGTTTTGAGGCAATAGCAACAATTAGCATGTGTTTTTGAGCAGCGCTGCAACGATGGCCGGCATTGATCTGTGGAGGTTGTGGCAGGCAGAGATAAGACCTGCCATCCCCCAGAGAATAGCCCTGGGCAAAGGGGAGAGAGGAGGAGGAGGAGGGCTCATATGGATGGAGGAAGGGTGGGAGGGAAGGAGACCGAGGGAAGTTGCTCTTGACTCTCTCACAGTCTAAAGAAACTTTTTTACTATTTTCATTACTTTTCTAACTTTTTTGTTTGGTTTTACTTTTGGCATCAATGTACAAAATGCTCAAAATGTGTCATTTTTATATTAGAAAATCACAATTTACGCATTCAGGGTAATTATGCTTCTTAACTCTGCGCTGCATAAAGAAAAATAGAATCACAACTCATCCGTACTCATGTGGCTTCTTTTCTCTGTCTTTACCAGGGTTCTCCACGCTTTCTTTGGCAGACCAGATGAGTCTACTGCAGAGTGCATGGATGGAGATTTTAATTCTACGCGTCGTGTACCGCTCACTGTCTTTTGAAGACAAGGTAAGTGTTCCACCTCTGCTTTCCCGCCGTTATTAAACACACTGCTTAAGTTTTCCAGGGTCACGCCTCTCTGTGCTTCCCTCCAGCTGGTGTATGCGGAGGATTACATCATGGATGAGGACCAGTCAAAACTAGCTGGACTCCTGGACCTGAACAACGCCATCCTTCAGCTGGTCAAGAAATACAAATCTATGAAACTGGAGAAGGAGGAATTTGTAACCCTGAAGGCCATCGCTTTGGCTAACTCAGGTTTGATACTGTTCCTTCTATCGTTGTTGTTGTCTGTTTGCACGTTCCGTTGTTGGAGGAGAGCTAATCCCGGGAATCTTCATTCCCACGGGGCTCATTTAAGCTGACACATCAGAGAAGTGATTTCAATAGTCTGCATGCAAACACACTCTTACAGACGACGCACACTTACTCCTAAGAAATATTTTTTCCCTTTTACAAAAAGGAGTTAACTTTCCCAACTTTCACCATTAGACCCACGCATTTGTCTTGTACTACAGATGTAACGTATGCCTAACATATTTCTATTTTATATGCACCACTAGCATGTGGTTTAGCACAAACAGATGTGTTCGGTCTGAATTCCACCCCCAGACAAAGTGGCAATCCCTTTTAATAATTAGCATAGTTGTCTCTTCAGATGCCTGTTAAATAAAGTGAAATCATTAGAACCCTAAATCTGTCGATACAGCCCCGTCTCTGATGTGTCCAGCTGCATCGACAGCTGACTGACACACACTTGTTCCCTTGAACACACACACACACCCCTTCTTCCTCTGATGACCCATCTTTTGAACTTTGTCTTGGAAGCCGGCCAGCTCTTCAGTACTCTTTAATTACAAGGGGAAAGCTGTCAATACGATGTGTTTAAATAGGAGAATGCAGTGCAACAGCTTTCACAGAGGAGGCGGGGTGCTTTATTCTTACCGTCATCAACACACACACACACACACACACATACACACACACACACAAACAAGCACGAAAACCAACATATAGACTTAAACTTTAAGCATTTATTTCCTCTGATGTTGATATTACAGAACGGTCGAGCATAGATCATGAGTGGATTTTTAAAAGTTACTATTGAAGTGTTTTCATCACACTCAGTGTTCCATATGCAGATGCAGAAAATATTGATATTTTGTTATCCCCTGAGCTTTGTGTGACAATCAATGTGTGTGTGTGCGTGCGTGTGTGTGTGTGTGTGCGTGTGTGTGTGTGTGTGCGTGCGTGTGTTCTAATTGTGGCAATCCAATGGTTCTGTCATTTACTAAAATTCAAAAACACAGATTTACTGGAGTATTTTAAAGATCATTTAAATGTTTTATTTGTATTTGTTTAAAAAGATTTGAAATAATAATATCAGATTATTTTGTTTTTAGATTTAATCTCTAAAACTTAAAAAAATTGCTTAAAGTATCCCAATTCCAAGCTGTCAACTTCAATTCTCTGAATTTTGCGATGTCATAGGGGTCTCTACTGCCTCTATAAATGCTCCAAACGTGAAAAAAGTCCATTTGTTTTCTTACAATGTTTGCTTTTAGGAATTATGCACTTAAAATGAGCCGTTTCAAAAAGTACCTGTTTGTGATGTCACAAATGGGAAAATTGGCAAAGAACCCCCTCTCGCCTCTCCACGCTAGAGTAGCAGCAGCTGAGCACCTCCCAAATATCTGAGCTCCTTAGCTTAAAGCAGCCAATCAGGGGATTGATGGGCGTGGCCAACTCCAGTTTGTTTTCTTAAAGGGACAGATCCCTGAAATTACTCATTCTGGAAGGTACTGAAAATGAATAAAACTACTGAAATTGCTTTATGTGAGAGGGATTTTATGAAAAGAATTTCATAAACATGTTTTGTATCTTTTTTAAAAAAATAGTAATATTTCTCCTTTAAGATACTTTTTTGACCTACATATAAAATGCAGCAGGTGACCACATCAGAGTTTTATTTAAATTTTACTTGCCAATCTTTACAATAAAAAATGTAATGAATGAAAGTCAACTGGAGCAACAATAACCAACAAAGACATTGACGAACACAAAGCACATTTCTTTTGTAAAACAGCTATCCCTTCATTTTTACTAGTTTTATTAAAAAGCCACATATTCAAAATCATGAAATAATTTCTCAAAGGAGCAAATAAACAGTTTGACAGGATTGACTGTATAAAAAAAATCATCTTTACATATAGTGACAAACAGTCACCACTCCTTTAGCCAATGAAAAGGGCTGAATTCCTCATACAGTAAGAACTTTGTTTCATTGCCTCGGCTCTAACTGCACTTCAAGACAACAGAATGCTAGCATTAGCATTTTGAAGGGCACTGACACTAATTAATTCACAGGATGCTAATCGTTTGCATTAATGAAGCCAAGCCTTAAGAAATGTTAGCAAACGTGCCCCACATGTAAAGAAAGCTAAACTAGCCATGGGAAACAGAAGGCACACGGGTGCTTTTGTGTGTGTGTGTGTGTGTGTGTGTGTGCACTTGTGTATGTGCACAGTTGTGTGTGTGTGTGTGTGTGTGTGTGTGTGTGTGTGTGTGTGTGTGTGTGTGTGTGTGTGTGTGTGTGTGTGTGTGTGTGTGTGTGTGTGCAAGTTCCATGTTAACATGTGTGCTTCAGCAGCCTGCTTGTGCTCATTAACGCCTGCTGCTTTACCTGTCAGTGTTCGGCGGGTCAAACAGGCAAAAGCCATGCATGTCAGCTTAAACAGCACACTTTAAAACAACAAACAAAAGAATGTGATACTCGTTAAACTTTAATCTGAATGGAGGATTGTTTGAATATGCATCATATTCATTCTAGTTTATTCCAATATAAGGGTGTTAGAAGAGTACATGTCATGTTATTTAAACAAAAAGTACATTAAACAGACTAAAATGCATTTGCTGATCATATCGAACAAGCAAAGACTCGTTAAACTGCTACATTTTAAGGGGGGGAAGACAACAGAAGACCTCAAGCCAAAACTCTAAGAGACTGAGCTTTCTATTGATCCTCCCAGATTTCAGCACACTGACCGGTCGGGTCCTGCATACTGATACATGCATTAGACTCCATAGATCCAAGTCTGTGTATTTGATTGTGTTTGTGTGTTGATGGTAAATCTGTGAGTAAGTGTCTGTGTTGACTCATTTCATCTGTTTTTTTATTTTATTTATTTTCATTTTGCACTTTCTGTGCTGAGATTCGTTTACTTTTAGTCCTTTCTGACCCTGAGAGACCCTGCATGTTTGTCTGGAAGGTGTTTTTGTTGGTACCAAACGACTTCCTGTCTTAAAGAAAAGGGTCAAACTCCTTATGAGTGGAGTTAGAGTTATAATTTGAGTTTGTAAGATTGTGTGTGTGTGTGTGGGTGTGGTGACAGTGGAGTGGATGAGGCCATTGATAGTTGGCTTGTGATTATTATTTAACATGTATGTAATCATTGATTGGAGACATTGATCGGAGGTTGGGAGCTAAAGGCCAGCTCACATTAAGACTTTACCTCCCTAAGGGGCGATACGGAGCATTATTACTGAGAGACATTCTCATCCTTTACTGCCGTACATGCTGAAACGCACCTAACACCAACTCAGAGAGATTACAGATGTCTGCAGCCATGCACACACACACACACACACACACGGACAAGAAAACACTATTAGGTGTTGCTGCATCTCTTCATCATTCTACGAGTCTATCTCTTTTTTCTCCTCCCCCTCATTTTTTCACCTGTCCATTCATCACACCCACACGTGCACACTTTAAAGACAGAGATAAGACGAGTGTCGAGGAGATTTTGTGATAAACCCCATTCCTGCCTTTAATTTAGTCTTTTTTTTTACATTCAAGTGTACAAAATTACATGTTTTAATGATTTTTATTTAAATGCAAATGCGGGTACTTCTGCTGCAGACATCAAAATCAATAGAAAGTCAATAGAATTTACATTTATTGGATTTTCAACCTGAACATATGATTCTGTTGAGGATCTCTACTTTGTTCTTGCTTGGATTTTGGATTAAATGTGTTCAGTTCAGGCCACGGGCCCCCTCGACATAAACACGCAGGCTCTGCTGCTCGCTACAGCAGAATAAAAAAAACATTTAACAAAATCTCTTTATTTACAGTTTAATTTCATATTAGGGCATCAGTCAGTGCAAATGAAGCATTGTTTTCGTTTGTATTTATGTTACTTTACACTGACATGACGTCTTCTCTCACTCTCCAGACTCCATGCATATTGAGGATGTTGATGCAGTGCAGAAGCTCCAGGATGTGCTCCACGAGGCCCTGCAGGACTATGAGGCTTCCCAGCACCAGGAGGATCCCCGCCGGGCGGGCAAGCTGCTCATGACCCTCCCCCTGCTCCGTCAGACCTCCACCAAGGCTGTGCAGCACTTCTACAGCATCAAGCAGGATGGAAAGGTCCCAATGCACAAACTCTTCCTGGAGCTGCTGGAAGCCAAGGTGTGAGGACGGGGGGGAGAAGACGCCAGTCGGAATCACCGGAGCTTCGTCTCAAACTTCGATCAACAACTTGAATGACCTCTTGCTCTTTTACACGCAGACACTCCCACACACACGCAGACAAACACACACGGATTGGTTGGCTATTATATCGCTCTATCTAAACCCTAAACCTGGACCCTAAGCCTAGTTGACTAAAGGGCATTCACTGCTATCGTGTTTTTGGGGGAAACGTGTGGACAGCTGGACTTAACCCCTCCCCTCTGACCAACTGAACAAGACATTTCACTTCACACAGTTACACACAGTGACTCACACATCCAGATTGTGACAAAGACTTATGCATTGAGTAAAAATTAAGATGTTATCAATGACACACAATAATGAGGACACCTTTAAAAGATAATTAGAATTCTACATTGTAGTTAAAAGACTGTAAGACTGCACTTGTGCCCCCCCTCCCCATCCTATGTCACCCAAAATAGTTTTTTTAAGTGTTCAAGAAGAAAATGAATGGGGAACACTTGAAAAGTGACATTTGTTGTACAGAGGAGAACGGATGGATAGACGGGAAGAAAAGAAGAGATCTGCCCAGCCAAAGAATGGAATCATCCATTCAGAGGATGCCTGCAACCTTTACTGTCACAACCCGAGCTGTTTCTGGTTTCTAAGTGGTTTCCAGTCCTGGGCCCAGCTCTCCGTTCTGACAGTTATTTACATTTTCTGTGGTTGCTGTGAAAGCCAGCCGGGCTGAGAGTTTCTCAGACCAGGAATGGAAACAACTGCTTCAAACATTTTCTGGTTGTTCCTAAATTCAGTACCTTGTTACCAACGACCCTTTTGTTTCAACCATCTGTCGTACTTGCTGAGGCCTCCTGGGACAGTATCGTAACAGTGTTTGTGCACTTGGTGAAGCTAAAAATGATTTAAATAAGGACAAATAAGACAGTCTGTCTGCAAAAACCGAAAGCATTTGGATCAGGTGTGTTATTTATCAGACTGTTTTTTATAAATATACAAATTTGTAGAAGATTAAATCAAACTTTTGAAAATTCCCAAAAACTGTTCCCATTTTTCTGTGGAACGACAGTCTTTCAGTCACTCGTCTTGTGTTTGGATGCCTGTTTGGAACATTTTTAGCTCATTAACGACCCAGGTCGCAGCTCTCCACACACCACTCTGTCCATGTGCCGTAAACAATGGTCTGGCTCACGCCCATTACTACTCACCGTCCAGAACGCTCTCTTTGTCCTGTGGCGTTCACAACTTCCAGCTCGTTTCTTGGGTCGCTGCAGAAATGTCTTTGTGACTCTTTCAGGGGATGAGCTCCAGTTACACAAACCAAGTCCAAATCCGAAAGACAAGCTGTTGGTTTTTTTCCTACTTTAAAAGTAACGACACTAATATTAGGGTTGTAAATAATTTTCATCTTGTATATGACATAACAAAACTCTGCTTTTGATCTTAAAATTCTCTTGTTAAAACTGAAGAAATCAACATGTCCTTTTTTGTCTATCAGCCTTGACACTTGCAGCAGTTACCATATATATAAACTAATATATAACCTATTAACAAATCAGTTTATCTTAGGATCTCTGAGCTATCAGGTCGTTTTGTTTGATAAGATTTCCTTTATAAGGCTTAGAAGGTGTGGTCTGAAACAAACATGCTGCTAGGCCAATAGGAGTCGCAGGTGAGGTCATCGTTATTACTAATGAGGTCATCAAGGTCACACGAGTCCCTGGCCCCTCCCTCTATTCAGCTCCCTGTTTGTGTCGTTGGTGCTGATGATCCTAACTGGTTCCCAACAAAGCTCACCTGTTCACGGTTTTGGTCACCTGTTGGCCTATCAGCATGTTTGTTTCAGATGACACCGTCTAAAGCCCGGACCACACTGTGCGTTTTTCAGAAATCCTAGACAAATCCCTCACCGTGAACAGAATCGTGACAAAAAATGGTGAACGTGAAGGTCATCTGCAAGTCTGTGGCCGTCCAGTGTGACCGGCTCTGCGACAGCTTAAAGGTATAGCGGATGTTTTTTACTTCCGGGTGGATCATCTAAACCATTGTTCCGCATAACTGTCAGTCATTCTGGTGAAGTCAATCCTGGGCTAGTTTTCACTTCCTGCACATGCGCATTCTGTGCACCCCCGCGCTCTCACGGAAACCGGAAGGCAAACGTGGCCCAGTTGGGCTCCTCACAGACACCGCTGTCACCGGTTTTTTGCTCGACAGGTAAGCTAACGTTTGGCATGCTATTTTTATGGCCTCACAATTACACGTTACGGCCGGCAGCTACTTGTAAACGGGCTAATAGAGTGTTGTGCAATATGGAGAGGGCGGTTCTTTCCTGAAATTAAACATCGTATGCAGGGTTCAAATTATGGGGGAGCTAAGGGGAGCCCGGCTCCCCTGAAAGGGTGATTGGCCGTCAACTGACAAACCATGGGGGAGCCCAAAAAATGATCAAATTTCAACTTATATTACAGTATTTGTTAGGGGCGTAACAATATCCAAATCTCACGATACGATATTGTCACGATATGAACCTCACGATACAATATTTATTGCGATATTGTGGGGAGGCTCACGATAATAAGACTCACAACATAAAATACATTGACTGGAATCCTCCGTGCTGCGTTCACCGCTGTAGCCTCCATACTCCATGTTTGTTTATCTTTGCTCTGTAGGCTGCACGCACTCCCACTGGCGAACTGGCCGATGACGTGGAAGCAAAGGATCATGGTCTATGTAGTTTACTTTGCTATGCTCTGGTAGAGCAGACTGAAAAGTGTTTTTTTTACCTCAAGACATACTGTACAATATCGTGACAAGACCACGGCGATATTGTGGTCATTTTACTACGACTATATCGCGATATTGCCAATATTGTTACAGCCCTAGTATTTGTATAGACTCTCACTGTTCCGGGACATATTTCAAGTGTGTACCGTCATCCTGCCCCTTGCTCTCACGAGGCTCCCCGGGGCTCCCCCGGAAGCCTGTGTGTAATTCGAGCCCTGATCGTATGCACCTTACCTTTAATGAGCACTCTCATGACCAAAGTCAGCCTCCAACAGTCTTCAAGCACTACTTGAAAACCTACGACTCCTGTCTACAATCGACCAATGAAAATACACCCAGGAAGTGACGCGAACAGCTAGTGACGGGAGTCCAACACGAGAGTGGAATTAGCAACAGTGGAAGCTGCACTCAATAACATGCCGACTCCTTTCTGGAGTTTGGTACAGAGTCTAATAAAAGACGTGTTAACAGCAGCACATTTTTCTCTTGTCAGCTTTGTTGTTTTGGTTAGCTTCCGGCTTTTAGTGACGTATGTTTTTCGGGGGGTGCGCTCCTGACGTAACCTGTCCTGCTAAAACAAGACGTCGTGCAGTCTGGCTCACTGAAATCTTGCGCCGTACAGTTTGCGACCTTTCTGAAGTTCTCACAGTGTGACATGAGCAGTCTTGTGCAACAGCCAAAAAACGCAAAGTGTGGTCCAGGCTTAAGCCTTCTACTCTCAACCCAAGTTTCAGAACCAGAAGTTTCTTAGATGAGAGGCGAAACATCAAGAAAAGTCCAGTTGTTTCCAACTAAACCTTAGAGAACTTGTCAAAAGTCAACATTTCATCAGTTAGAGACTATTTTTCAGCGTAGAGTGGAAACGCCACGATTAGATGCTACTGCCGTTTTCTTCCTAAAAGGATAGATTTGGGGTAATTGGCTAATAGAGCACACTATTTGAACTATTTATGATTTTTTTTTATTTATTAAAAACATTTAATCTAATTAAAGTGAGCCATTTAAAACCAACAACAAATACCACATTTTGCCCTTTTTGCATAAGGTGCTAGCCATACGATTTGGTGTTGGGACCATCTGAATTTAGAGTCGGGAAGAAGCGAAAATGTGCACCACTAAGACGTTTTTAGCATCTTGTTAGCTCACCGCCATAGACTGTATAAAGCAGATGTGTGTGTTTAAGTCTAACATTACAGGTTTGGTGGGTAAAAGTCATTCATAACCTGTTTTTTTTTTTCCATTCACGACTGAATTGAACCATAAACCCAAAATGATTAATTCTAGAGAACAAATTAGGTAAGACGTCACTTTCCCAAAAATTTGAATTCACACAAATTAACTTTGTACCACCAGCCACCCTACTGAGCATTAAACAACACATATAGGTCCTTTTGACCTGTGTCCATATTTTTATACAGTCTATGCTTGCTAACACCTTTTTTAATTGAAAGAATTTAAAGCTAAAATCTTAAAAATCATGTAGCATTAAACATTTTTGACAGATTTACAGATAAAAGTGGAACTATATCAAGTATTTGTCACAACTTGTTTTAAATTTTATCTATCTAGCTAATTAGCTCACTTAAACCACCATCCTTCATATAAACCGAACTGTTAAGGTCTCTCAGATTAGGATTTTAATACGTGATTTTATCTCAACTGTAGCTTTAACAGATTTAAAACTAAGATTCCAGTATTAGACACTTTTGTTAACTGTTCGCACCTTTGCTCCTTTAAATTCACACAGCTTTTTTTTCTAGAAACAGGAAATGGAAAAGCTGAGCTGATAGAAAGTTGTGTTGCATTTTTCTGTTGGATGGAGGGACTTGTATCTCATTGTTAACAACCGTCTGGCCGCTTCAGCACCTAGACAGTTGAGAAAATTATATTTTTTATTATTTAAGTATTTTTTAAGCCAAATAAGAAAGCCAAAACAGGTTACCTAGACAACATCTAATGTAAAACAGCTGAGGAGTACAGCACTGTAAGCGTAGTTGATCTCTAACACCACATGTTCTGTATCAGTATTATGATTATTATGATTAAGGGGTATTTTTTCTACCTTCTTTAACCCTGTATATTGTAAATTAAACAGATTGTATTTCTAACATTATACATTTTATTGTAAACAAAGTCAAGAAAAGCAAAGAAAAAACGTAGCTCAGCTTGTGTGTTTCATGTTAGCTGTTTATCTGTAAAAGAAAAAAAAAGATTTTCTTTCATTAGACGAGTTTATGTTTTGGAATCCTCTTTCCGTTTGAGCTTCTCCTCCTCTGTTGGATCCTTTAAGGCGTTGCTGTGTGCTTTTGCTTGTGGTGATTACCGTCTTTGTGCCGTGTGTTTCTCTTGTAGACAAACAGACTAGAGTAGAGGCCACGTCGTCCGTCCGTCCGTCCGTCCGTCAGATCCGTCTGCTAGGGCTCTGTGCACCAGATCCTCTCGTAATAAAACCAAACCGGACATAAGACTCTATTAGAAATTTAACTACCAGGATCCAAGTACTTACCCCTTCCGAGCTATACGTAATTAAATATCAAGTATCTAAATAAACACCTTAAAAACTATTTAAACAGGGATCATTTGTGTAACCTTCCTATAGAATTAACAATAGGCTGTATATCTTTAGGTTTAAAACAAAAAAAGCTTAAATAAAAAGACAATTGAGTCATTCAGAACTGTAGCCTTTTATTTTATGTACATATATGTCCTCCATGCAGCTCAGCTCAGTCATTACATTTACTGTTTCAAAGACGACTAAAAGGGAATTCCAGTCTCAGCTTCCTCACTGGGAATTACATTTTACAAAACATGGGTTGAAGGGGAATAAACCTTTCTTTATATCATACATTCATGGCATTGTGGGTACTACTGTCTAATAAAATCACACGTATGCTCAAACTCGAAAAAGTTCTTTTAGAGACTAAATACAGGAACATTTGCAGCTGACATTGAGAATAAACTCTTGTTTTCTGTGTAAATACAAACTGTCCCCTCGTCAGGCAGACGGTATTTAATATAATTCATTATTCCGCACAAAGTTGATGCCAGAAAAGTGCTCTCTTCTTACTGTTGTTTGGTTTTTGTTACTGTTCTTTTGTTGATTTATTTATTTTGTGAACTTCTGACCTATTCAACACTGAATCTCTTCAAGGTGAAAAATGCTGGTTATAATCACAGGTTTGAAACTGGAAATGTTTTGTTTTCTCGTGGCTGTAAAAATCTAAATGACTGTGGGGTAAAAAAATGGAGGCCGATGCCTCTAAGTTGCTGCTTGTTGCTACGATGTGCAGCGGGAAGCGTTTTACGACGTGCGCTGTTTTTCCTCATTAAGAAAATGTCTGAAGGCTGTAAGATAAAAAGGCAAAAGTTGTACTTTTTGGTTGCAAAGCTATCAGGGGCAGTGAAAGACGGACCGCCTCTGTATTTGCTGAACCTTGACCTGTTTGCACTTTGGGCGTCGTGTTAATGCCCTCATTTTGAGCTTAGATCCATTAGCTGCAAACACACCATGTAAAATTAGTTTAGCTGAAGCCGAGGGATCAGTTTTTGAGTTGTGACAACATAAGGCTGACCCTGTTCCCCTGAAACTTGGTAAAACTTCGTTAGGCTCTACAACGATTTGTCACTCAGTTTAATTTAATCCCCAACTGTAACTGCCCCTCGTGCTGCAGCCTGTCTGAATTTGCAAATATATAAAAAAAATGCTAAAGAGACGTTTTAAACATTGGAACAACGTGGATATGTAAGGATTTTTAAAAAGTGGAGAGGAGTTGCTGATGGGGAAGGACCTTGTAGTATTACTGAAAACATGTCCGTAGATTTTAGATGTGCTTCACATCAGTAAATAAATAATAAAAAAAAGATAAACAATAACCTGTATATTTTTGTGACGTGTATCATACAAGTGTGCTCCAACAATACTGTCCATTTGTGTAAATGTATTTATTTCACATTGTATATATTGTTCATTGCAAAAAGAGAGACCTATGATTCTGTAACTTAAACTATTATGGGTTGAAACATTACATGTGTTACTCCAAACTATGCCTTTCAGGATTATTACAGTAGAGCAATATCAATTAAAACCAGGCTTCCAGTTTTGACATCAGCCTCCTGTCTCTGATTTCTTACCTTTTTTATTTTTTTTACCTTACCAGGGAATCCCCCCTAAGGCCCCTGTACGCACTAGGATGTATGATCTGGTGTTACTGTTTGGTTTTGTTGCTTAAAGGCATACTACGCAACTTTTTCATATTTTTAAATCATTTTCTTGAGCCAGTATGTGCTAAAATGACCCTTGAAATGTTACTCAGACCCCCCCACCGCCCTCTGTGGCCAGAATACCACATTTGCAACTTCAGAGTGGCGCTGCAGTCTGCTTTCAGCACCTTTTACTGCATGTTTTAGATGTGATTTGTTTGATTTAGTGATGAACCGCTCCTGTAGACACTAATGAAGGCTGAGGAGACATTTCAGCAGTTAGATTAAGGTGTTAAAAAGATGAACGCACAGCGAGTAGATAGGTTTTACTTTTGTTAACAAACACTAGGGGATGCTAAAAACAAGCTAAAACTGCCAAGTGTACCTTTAACGTCAAGGATTCTTGTTTTTGCTCTATTAAATTACTTAAATCTACATGATTTTTTTCACTAGAACCCTATTGCACCTTTCAAGGTTTTGGATCACTGGGTGTGTCTGAATCCAGGTGTTGTATTCTCGTGAGTACTCGTCCTACCCGGTCCACGAAGGTCGTGTCCTTCGACCGCTAAGAGCGGAAGTGAGCGTTGAAGAAATATGGGACTTGTCATACTAGCTTGTTTACGAGTATTTTTTTATTATTTTGGACAAATATTTAAAGAACAAATGTGCAAATGAATAACAACACAACCTTTAAGGTTGTTTTTACCTCTAGATATTAATATACTTAGAAATAAAACCATATTCATCTTCCTCGTCTTTCGGTATCATAACAAAAACAAAACTCTCCCATTTGGCCCACAATAAATCCTGGAATAGCCTTCAGCAATGTGGATGCACCAGAGCTGTCCTCGAAATCTGCAAGACACAAGAACGCATAAAGCGTACTCAAAAGGATGCAGCCTCTGGATTTGGGCATTTAGGCCCAAATTCACCAGGACTTATGGGAGACTGTATTTGTGGGTTTTTCAACTATACAGGACATACTTAATTTCAGATTTTGCACATCTATATTTCACAAAACCCTCACTAAAGGACGTTTGTGCCTCATTCCATCCCGGTGACCAAACATTTCCGTCCCTGCAGTGTTGCCACCATTTAAAACAGACATATATGATTTATAGGAAAGAACAAGAGGATACAGTTATGCACCTTGTTGTCAGGGATAGAAATCAAGGGGGCATCTTTTAAACTTTCTAAGTGACATGACATGGAACATGCAGCATGTTACTTGACATTTTTCATAATTTCTGCAGTTTTAAGGAATGCCTTTGTTTTTCATCCTTTAAGACCTGCAGCTCCTCGTGAGAAAATCTCTTTGCTCTGTTTGTGGCAGAAGTTCATCTTTGGATGGAGCAACAAGGAGAACTGGTTGCAAATTGCTGACACCTGCTGAACTTAGTGGGTGTGTTTGTGCCATCACATAATCAGTGTGTTTGCTTTGTGAATCTGATGCTGAGAAGGTGCAAATGCAGCGCTCAATAAACGAAGGGAGCTGGGCCTTAGCGTGGTGCTGCTGGAACACAACAACACCCTGGTGAGCTCAACACACATTCCTTTAACATTTGAATTTATTAGAGGTTTACATATGAATCCAGTCGTAAACCTTTTAGCTTAATTATTGCAGTGTTGTTGCTTCTGTTTGTCTCACAATAACCTGAAATGCTGCAGGGACTTCTTATATTACAGCGAGACTCAACTCAAGGTGCTGCTGTGCTTA
Source organism: Aphyosemion australe (assembly GCA_006937985.1). Classification (NCBI taxonomy): domain Eukaryota; kingdom Metazoa; phylum Chordata; class Actinopteri; order Cyprinodontiformes; family Nothobranchiidae; genus Aphyosemion; species Aphyosemion australe. The sequence goes on along the minus strand of SSNS01000051.1, from coordinate 488,515 downwards.
ACAAGTCTCACAGATCCAGTATTAGAGATGAGTTTTAAATGGGTATTTTTCTCAGTGCATTTTGGCTTTATTAAAGGTGACTTTTAGTAAAATTGGATAATTTTTGTTTTGTTTGTTTTAATGGCGAGTGAACTGTTTTTTGTCTTTGAAGCTGTATTGTTCTCATTTAAGGAGCTTTCAAAAAGAAACCCCTCAGGATTTGTCAGTGGTTCCCAATCTGGGGTCCTTGACCCCCAAGGAGGTCACTAGAGATCACAGGGGGTCCTCACAATTTTACCTGCTGAGGTTATCCAAAATTAAAATTTGGAAACAAGAAGAATAAGTGCAAAAACCTGCATCTATTCCTTTTTTCTGTTTGCATATACATTTTGGTAATGAATCATTTTTAATGTGTGCATTCATGCAGGCAGGAGGGGTTGGGGGTCCTGGCTTGTCTTAGAAATAGTCACGGGGGTCCTCGAGGAAAAAAAGTGTGGAACCAGTGTCTTAGATGACAGAGAATGTTAGCAAACACGATATTATAACAACAAATCTATGGATCTATGGAAACAGACAAGTTAAATCAAGTGAAACTGTTTTCTACAAATTAAATAGAATTATAGAAAAGTAGTCCAGTTGATGATGAGGTACTAGAGGAAAAATAAAAACATCCTGCTCTGGGAGGTGGCTGTTGGTGTGTAGTGTGTCGATGATCATATTGGGTTAGGGTAACCCCATGCACGTTCGTGCACACACACACACACACACACCAGCATACACGTGCACGCACACACACACACACACACACACACACCAGCACACACGTGCACGCACACACAAAATGACAAAAAAATAGACGTTGTAGGTTTAATAAATGAAGTATAACATTTTCAGACCCTCAACAGGTTTTTAGTCATTTAACTTTTTTCTTTACATACTGTATGTATTTATTTTCCTCTTTATTTCTTCTATATCAGGTTTTCAGTCATGTTCTCATGCCACCCCCACCCCCACACACACACCCAAACAGCCAGCATCGTGAAATGGGACTCAGAGGCCACATATTTAATGTCGTATACAGCAGTGAAAGGTTTAAGAAGCTTTTTGCTAACACGGGGAAGCCCTGACCTGCAGGCAGATATTTTTCAACTCGATGGCATAAGGAGATCTAAGTAGAACGAGTCATCTTTTATATCTTCTTTTCCTCCTCCCTTCCTCAGTCTCTCTCTCTCAGTCTTCCGTTCGAGTCGCTGCTGCACAGATGTTTTATTTTACTTGGTTGCCTTTTGGAATTCATTTGTTTTATTTTATCTTTGATTCATTATTGTGATACAATAAAAGCTACTTGAGCATTTCAGCTGCTACAAGGCTCTTATCGTTAACCTTGTGGAACGCATGTGAGTGGGTTCCACACGCCGCATCACTAATGGCCAACTTAACTCTTTTCTTCTCCTCCTCTGCCCTCTAGCTTCATCTAAATTTCTCCTTGCATCTCTGCTTCTCTCTCAGCATCTTTTGTCTCTTTCTGCTGCTCATGTTTCATCCCTTCTTCCCTCTCATTATTTCCTCCTGCTGTATTTCTGTTTTCCTTTTTACTCGCTTTGCCGTTTTAGCTGCGGGTTCCTTAATTTTCTAGTTTCTCTCAAATAAAAAAATACATGATGCTCAGCATTCCGTTTGTTTGCTCTGCTCAGCATAACTGACTAATAAGTGTCAGTTTTTGTGGCTGTTAAGCTTAAAGAGGAAATAACCCTGATGTGTCAGTCTAAATAATTGTGATGAGTTGGGATTTTGGTGCTCTACAAGCAGAGCGAGGGATTTAATGGCATCTAGCTGTGAGATTGCATATTGCACCTGACTCCCATGACTTCAGAGTAGAAACCCACTGTTGTTTAGGTTTGTTTAGTTTAAAGTTTCTGGTCACATGATGAGGTAGGCGTGGTGAAAGATTCTAACTCCTAATTATAAATGTTAAATATCACAAACTACTGAGGCATTCAGGACAGGATAACAAACTAAAACAAGTTCTGCAAAACAGTAAAGATTAGCTTATTTCCCTTAGATCTCTTAAAGCAAACACACACACACACACACACACACGTGAACATCTGTGTGTTTGTTTTGTAAATACTGCATGTGTGTTTCAGTCTTTTTGCCTCATGTTTGTGTTGCATCTTTATATTCTCCAGTATGTCTGGGACCTCATCAGCTCCAACAACACACACTTGCTGGGACACAAATAACGACAATGACAAAGTCCAAAATGACAAATGAACTACTGCACAAAAACAGCACAGATATGGGAAAAGTAAACTTTTTTTTAATTAAAGCGATATTTTATCAACTTTGAAGTGGGATTCCATGGAAAAGTACACCTGTCCAACTGCTCGTCAACGCAAATGACTAATCAGCCAATCACATGGTGGCAACTCAATGCATTTAGGCACGTTGACATGGTCAAGACGATCCGCTGCAGTTCAAACCGAGCTTCAGAATGGGGAAGAAAGGTGACTTAAGTGACTTTGAACGTCGCATGGTTGCTGGTGCTAGACGGGCTGGTCTGAGTATTTCAGAAGCTGCTGATCTTCTGGGATTGTCACGCACATCCATCTCTAGGGTTTACAGAGAATGGTCCGAAAAAGGGAAAACATCCAGTGAGCGGCAGTTCTGTGGGTGAAAATGCCTTGTTGATGCCAGAGGTCAGAGGAGAATGGCCAAACTGGTTGGAGCCGATAGAAAGGCAACAGTAACTCAAATAACCACTCGTTACAACCAAGGTATGCAGAAGAGCGTCTCTGAACGCACAACACGGGGAACCTTGAGGCAGATGGGCTACAGCAGCAGAAGACCACACCGGGTGCCACTCCTGTCAGCTAAGAACAGGAAACTGAGGCTACAATTCACACAGGCTCACCAACATTGGACAATAGAAGATTGGAAAAATGTTGCCTGGTCTGATGAGTCTCGATTTCTGCTGCAACATTTGGATGGTAGGGTCAGAATTTGGCGTCAACAACATGAAAGCATGGATCCATCCTGCCTTGTATCAACGGTTCAGGCTTTTGGTGGTGGTGTACTGGTGTGGCCACAGCCTACCTGAGTATTGTTGCTGACCATGTCCATCCCTTTATGACCACAGTGGACCCATCTTCTGATGGCTACTTCCAGCAGGATAATGCTCCACGTCATAAAGCTGGAATCATCTCAGACTGGTTTCTTGAACATGACAATGAGTTCACTGTACTCAAATGGCCTCCACAGTCACCAGATCTCAATCCAATAGAGCACCTTTGGGATGTGGTGCAACGGGAGATTCACATCATGGACGTGCAGTCGACAAATCTGCAGCAACTGCGTGATGCTATCATGTCAATATGGACCAGAATCTCTGAGGAATGTTTCCAGTACCTTGTTGAATCTCTGCCATGAAGGATTAAGGCAGTTCTGAAGGCAAAAGTAGTCCAACCCAGTACTAGCAAGGTGTACCCAATAAAGTGGCTGAGTGTAGATCGCTCTTTGAATAGTTTCACTTTGGAGAAACATTTAATTTGAGATTGAACAAACAAGCTAACAACTAGTCTGAATGGGGCCAGTTATAACATGCATTTAAGTCATTTAAATCTGAAAAAATGTCATTGCAATTTATGAAAATTCTGTGTTATAATCTTTTCATTGTATAAACTTTGCATTTCAAGTTTATTGCAGCAATTTCTATGCATATCCAACTGGAAGTACTGCAGTAGCTAGCTCTGCAGTTTGATTGTATTAGTAATACTCATAGAATTATGTGTATGCAGGTTCATTTGCATTAATCCCTATAAAATGCATATTTTTCAGATTAAAGCTGTTTTATGACAGCAGAAACATTTTTTAATTGGTCTATTAGGACTAGGACGCTCATCTGTCTAGTAAGAACTAATCTCTGTTTCTCCAAACTGAGGTTGTTAGAGGAGCTATCTAGAACTATCCATTTAAACTGTCGTTGCATATGCAGTTACTGTTTAATAAATGAAAATGTATTATTCTAAAGGTTCTTTTTGTGCTAGTGTTGTTAGCAAGATTTGTTCTCAATGTGTCGGTTTACACATCTGGTCAAATCCAGTCCAGAGAGGCTCATGTTGTGAATGAGAAGCAAAAAAATGCAAAATGTTGACCAATATCCAAATCATGGCAATGATCAAACAAATTAGACATCTTCAGAAATGCATTTGTTTAAATATCTAAAGATGTAATTGATGCTGACTATATTGGGCCTCAGTTGGGTGTCTGAGACAGAGAAGCTGCTGCATATTAAACCTACCATTTATCTATTGACCACTACTGGGAGATTTAAAGTGCCACTAATTCACTGGCCAGTGACACGTCAGACTATTTATTAAAGTACACTAACCTAATAAATGGCCCATAGAATGGAGAGTTAAAACATTTACTGTCCTTAGAGAGAGATAGAGAGCATTATACGCAGAAGGAAAGAAGGGAAAGGGGAAGAGAGAGGAGACGGAGAAAGGAGAGAATGAGAATAAATGAGCCATCGTATGGAGTTAAGACATTAAAAGTGCAAATAGACAGCTGACCCTCATATCGCTTGCACATGCAGCACAAATGCATGCAGTCACCAAAGCCACTTTACACCTTGTGTGATTGAGGGATGGAGGAGAGAGAAAAGAGGGAAAGAAATGGAACATTGGATGACATAAGAAGATGGGATTTTAAAGAAATGGAAAGCGGCGAGGGGAAATAAAGAAAGCAAGTGTATGTGGGTGATTTATAATGATAGTGAATTTTTTAAAAATGGCTCAGAAGTGACAGCATTCAAGGAATGAATGAGTAAGAATGAGGAAAAGGAGAAAAGAAATGATGGGGTGAAAGAGGAAAACCTCTGATTAGGACAAGCCTTGCTGAAGATATTCTGCAGGAAGATCTACTCTGATGCCTTCCCAGAGCTTCTCAGCTTATAGCAGCCTGAGCAGGGGAGGAGTGGGCGTGGCCAGCTTAAAGACCAAGTTCACTTGTTTTTTCAATACATTTGCAGTGTTCTCTAGTATAAAAAAATAAAAATAGTTTCTCAGTGAACTTGGACTTTATATGCCTCTTGGCCATATTGTGGTTGTAAATGAGAATGGGTTCTCAATCGACTCATCTGGTTAAATAAAGGTTAAATTTAAAAAGTGACAGAGCCCTGATACGGCTCATTCAGGAAGATTCTAAAACTGATAAAATCACTTTTTGTAAGAGGGATTTTATGCAAAGAACTCCATAAACATGTTTTGTATCGACCATAGAACAATCATAACTTGGATTTTTTTCACAACCTGGTGATGTGGCATGGGAAATTTAGCATTTTTTGTGTAAAAATACACCTAAAATGTCAATTTTGTCCCAATCCAATAAATGAAAAAATATTGGTAAATCACAAATTATGAAGCAGACGTGCAAAACCCACAAATGTTCATTTGCACAAGTTTTGTGAACCACCCAACCAAGTGTTGGGTCATCTGTTTTAATCGATCGGTTGACTTTTTATTTTCCACACTACACTTATCGTCCTCACCATTCATGCCGTCACTGAGCTTCAACTCAGTCTCTGATGCACTGTATTATAAATCAACATTTCCTGTGCATTTAGAGGGCCGTTTTCCATTGGTGAATTTAAGTGGGGACAGCTTCCAAAGTGCCCCGAGCTAATAATGCAGCCTTAACAGGGGACGGGTGATTGGCATAGACAAAGTATATGTATGTGTTTCTGTATGAGGGGCTGGATGATGATATGTGTATGTGCATTGTCAAGAGAGGCAGGAGGTTAATTCAATCCTATAGAAAAGCAGCATGGAGGGGATTGGACAGCACAGCCCCGAGGGTGTCACTGGCCTCAACCCCAATAGGGGGCAGAATGTGCCCCCCACCTACCCACCCACACACACACACACACACACATACACACTCCCACAATATGGACAGTATGACTTGAGGGTATAAAGTCTGGAACGCCAAGGAAAAGCCAAATTGTTTTTATATCTGAGCTCTGGTGCATTTCATTTGGAGGCAAGGAGGATAAATGATGAACGTGGATTAAAATATATCTACCTATTTGTAGAAAACGCTGCATAAAACAAGGACAAAAAAAAGAGGACATTCAAAGAGAACCCATGATGGAGGGCAATAAGAGGGTTTCAGGGCACAGAGAGGAGAGGGGAAGATGGAGTGAATAAAAGAAAGGAGAGGCTGTGCCAGTGGAGAGCGGGATGCGTGGGAGAGGTGAATAATTGTAGGACCAGAAGTGCCTGAAACAGAGTGTATATATAGACAGAAAGATGACGCACGTGTCAGAACAAAATCAGGGGGAAAAAGTCAAGCAAAGCCCGAAAATAAACGTTACATCAGCACAGTAAACTGTGTGTTAACTCAAAATGGCATATTTGCCAACCGTGCATGTTCCAGAGAGTTTCTGAGATCTGATTCATTTCAGATGTAACAACAAGGTCTTTAAAGGCACACCAATGTGCTTTAACACCCCCTAGTGGCTGGTTTTAATTTACTGTCAGGGAAACAAACTGCTGTACTCTCCCACTCGCTGTGCACTCGTGTTTTTAACACCATAATCTAACTGCTGAAATGTCTCCTCAGCCTTCATCATTTTCGACGGGAGCAGTTCACCACTAACTCAATCAGCTGTGTTTGTGCAGGGAAAGATCTAAAACATGCAGGAATCATGTACTGGAAGCACACTCTGGAGCTAGCATGTCAGCTAGCCACTTTACTATTGACTAACAAGAGTTCCTGGGAAAATGACCAATGCTGGAGAAAGATCCTGAGGGGAGGAATCGTGTGACCACATGCTGTCGTAAACCCAAACACGAAAGTCGGAGCGCTTGGTGATAATGGCACATTACTCCAATCCTCGAGGGCCACTATCATGCATGTTTTAGTTGTTTCCCTGTTCCAACACACTCACATTCAATGGTTATATCACCTGTTCAGCATGTCATCAAGTTATGTAGAAGCCTTTCAATAACCTGCTGATTAAAACCAGGTGTGTTAAAGCAGGGAAACAACTAAAACACGTTGGATCGCAGTCCTCTAGGACCAGGATTGCCCACCACCTGACGATTCATTCACCCTGAAAAGGATCATCTTACCACATGCTGACTTAAGAAATGATTTAAATTGTGAAAAAGTTACTTAGTGTACCTTTAACCTAAAGCTGAAAATAATCACATATTTTCTATGAAAATTAAGACATTTGGCAACAAAATTGTATTTCACAAAGGATAAAACAGCAACATCTTAAAGGCCCAGTGTGTAATATTATTATTTCTTTATTATCAAATTCAGTCTTTTGTCATCAATAATGTCTATTCTACCTTATTAGCTTAAAGCGTGGGCTACCATAGCTGCAATACCTACTCTGAACTGTGTGGTGCTAATGAGTAGACTTTTTTCACACACTGGGCCTTTAAAGCTGTTATGGCGAATCTGCAAACAAGCTAAGTTTTGAACGTAAACACGGTCACGGAACACTCTCCCCTCCCTTTGGGTATCTTCCCTAGTTCCACGTCCACCAGAACTGGAATCCCACATTACCACAGGAAACGAGAGAGCACTAAACACCAGTCATCGTTTTCTAGGTCCAAACATTTTTTGATGTCCGTGACTTCATATGGTGTTTTTCTTTTTGGGAATGATAATATTGAGCAGAGAACCTCTCACACCAGTGGTGTTCTGTCGCTAAATATGTGAGTGTGTAATGAGTGGAGGACCCAGGGAAGTGCAGCGGTTTGGCGAGACCGACAACCGGATGGTCCAGTGGTTGCTTTTGGTTTGAAACGTGTTACTGAAGGAGGTTTTTACACAAATGCGAGAGAACCACTTATTTACTTTTTTAAAAAATTTTTATCTCCACAATATATTTATAGCTATACTATGTTAGAACGTTGTTAAGAGGCATGAAAACAATTTGTTTTCCAAATCTGCTCTAACAGTTGTAAGGTTGGTTGAAACCGACTGAGTAGCAGATTGACAGTTTATATTTTTGATCGTATTTTAACAGTTTGCACAAAACTAAATTTATCTTATGTTTGTTAAGGCTGAGGTTTTAAATCTTTTTTGCAGCAATATTCCAAATTGAAAACCCACAAAAAAGAAACAAAACAATCACTAAAGAGATTTAAGGTTCAGACCTAAAACCTGAGGACTTGGTTTGCAGAAAAAAATGAAATGGTTCAAAGAGGGTCTGCGGCTCAAGGAGAGGAAATCAAGTATTTTGGTGTATTGTTCATGGCTGAGAGGGGGAGAATGGACAGAGCTGAACTTTGCCTGCAGAAATATTGGTGTTGCTCCAATCAGTTTTGGTGAAGAAGGAGCTGAGCCAAAAGGCAAAGCTGTCAGCTTACAGGGACTTCCTCTTTTGTTGGCTAGGCTCCGCCTTCGAAACAGAAGCTCCATCGTCAAGGAGGAGCTCAAAATAGAGCTGCTGCTCTTTCTCATTGACAGGAATCGGTTGAGGTGATTCAATCATCTGATTAGAGCGCCTCCTGGTGGCTTACCATGGGATCCCAGGAGAAGCTGGAGGAACGAGGCCTTTGATGGTGGTTAGATGGATGGATTCTTATTCACAGAAATCTAAACAATAAACAAAAACTAGGTTTAGAAATACTGAACCTATTAGAACTTTTATTCATTAATAACTGATGCCCAATATTATCGGGTAATCATTGTTATTGGCTGATATTGGCATTAATATGTAATATTTGAAATGATCAGTATCTACTTTTACTATTATATACTATACTACTTTACTTTACTACTATAAATTTACTATTTTAATGTCTCAGCTTTTACATACCAGGCAAATATTATGCATCAAACTCTTTTCCTACTTCTCCTCTCTCTCAGAATGTCTAGCTTTTTTGGATATTTAGGTTTGTTTGGCACAGCTGGCCTAACTTAGCCATACAACACACATATACATGTTAGACTGGAAAAGTCTAAATTCCTAAATATTCTGTAGTCTATTCAATATTATAATGTTACTTTTGCTTTAAACAATCTGATGCCTAAAGAGTGCATGCATGCAAACGTGCGTTCCTGCACGCATGATCCTAGAATTCCATGCTAAGAACCTAATGTTGGTTTTGACTTTAAAACAAAATCAGGCTGCCTGACCACCAATTTATTCCACTTTTTCTAATCAGCAGCAAGGCCAAGGATGTCTCCATACATATTCATGCTGCTTCAATAGTCTGACACACAAAATCAGCCTTAATGTTATGAGAATGACTAACACAAATCTGGTTAAATACGAGTCAAACACAAATTAATAGGAAAATAAGACAACATTAATTATGAGGCGGTTAACCCGTTTTGTACCCATGTTTCTGACGGCACTTGAATCTGTAAAACTGGACGTGTTTGGCTGAATAAATTGGTACAATCGTTGTTTGACATGATTCGTTGTCTTGTGGACACACTTTTTGCAAATCTATGCAAATGTCTTGTGAAGAGAGGATGAGAGAAACTCTTCTTGGATAACAAAGCTCTTGATGATCAAAGCCGTCTGACACCATGGTGTAATGTTTTCACCCACTTATGGAAAAAGTTGGAAAGCAACAAGAAAATATTCAAAAGGAAAAGATTTCAAATGATTGTGTAGGCAAAAACTGATTGTTTAATAATGCAAATATATTCTATTGCTTTTATTTTGAAATCCAGAAGCAATATAATACGGGTGACAATTATCTCTGCAAATAATTGATGGAGTCACATTTTGCTCATTCCCTTCACTTGCTTTTATATTCTATTTTCATCCCGGCTCTGCTTACCTTTCATCTGCTCCATCCACCACCTTCTTTTTCCTCCTTACCTCCATCCCAGCCCCTAGCCACCGCCCCTCTCCTCCCATCCTCTCCCTCTGCTCCTCTCTGCCTGGTATTGATTAGAAGGCGAACCTCTAATCTCCTTAAGGTCATTAGGAACACTTAATTAAAACCTAGTTAGAATGCCTTTGTTCGACCAAAGCAAATTGCAGCTGTTCAAACGAGATTAGTACGATAACGTGAAAACTTGTCGGGAGGGGAAAATGTAGCAGAGGGTGTGTTTTTTAGCAGAAATGTTTACTCAAATGTAGAGAGCCTGAGCCCATAGAAGTCTGAACATTTCTAGACGCATGCTTCAGCTCGTTTGCAAGTATTAAGTGATTGTTTAACGTTGGGTGGTATACATGGAAGCAAAAATGAGTTTATTTTAAAGAACATTATGTACAATGAACTTCATAATGGCAAATAATTAGCATGGGAAGGTTTTTGATTGGGACAACGGTGGCAGAGGCCCGCCCAATAACCGGAGGGTTGCAGGATCGAGTCTTGCTCAGTGTTGCCATTGTTGTGTCCTTGGGTAAGACACTTAACCCGCCATGCCTGCTGCTGGTGGTTGGAGGGATCGGTGGTGCCAGTGTACGGCAGCCTTGCTTCAATCAGTGAGCCCCACGGCAGCTGTGGCTACAATGCAGCTCATGCACCAGGGTGTGAATGTGTGTGTGAATTACTGTTGTTTTGTGAAGTGCCTTGGGGGGTTGTAGAACTCTAGACGGCACTATACAATTAACCCTGCTGAAAAAAACCACCAACATATGTAGTGTTTTGGTGCTCGTTTAGCTGGTGGACCAGGAAACAATGCTGGTCCAGCTTCCCGTTACCAGCATACTGGACTAGCATACCAGCACCCAAACACAACATATGCTGGTAACCAGCTGTTGTTTTTTTTTAGCATGGTAGGCCATTCAAAATCTGACTAGAAGAATTTCTTCTTCTGTACCAATGAGCTCTGAACAAGTTTAAGAGGTTATTTGCAAAAACGGATTGATTCTTTATTTTTATATATTTTTAAAAAAAATGCATCTTTTTATTAATTCAATTCAAAATGAAGTTTTGTGATGTTTGATGAAAAATGTCTTTTTGCAAATAAACTCTTCAAGTGTAAAAAATGCATTATTTTCTATTTGAAGACATGCATTTAGCTGCAAATTATGATTCATATCATTTTAAAATGATTTGCCTAACAATCTGCTTTTTTTAGTTAAATGAAATGTTATAAAATCTAGGCTCTTCTGGATCACCCTGCTACTAAATTGTAATCAGAACAAGTAATTTCTATTTCAAGTCAGTTATGTATTTGTGTAAAATATTGCATTAGTTGTGATTATGCATGTTTTTGTGTTATAATATTTTGTTGTCTTATTTTTTCTACATTAGACACTTTTTACCAACTCTTATAATTTTATTTTTCACTATAATTAATGTAGCCCGGATGTTGTTGTTTTTTTTACACTCATAGGAGGTAGAACAATAGGCTTCTAGAAGTCAAACAGAATGTTTTACCTTTATTGAATGCATGTTTGATTGTTTTCATATTTCTGCATATTGTGGAATAATTAAACAGTGGTGCAGTGATGTAATGCGGCTGAGAGATCACTCAAATGATTTCATTCTAAGCTTCAAGGGGTCTGTTTATCACCGTTGCCTAGTAATGGAAGTAGCTTTCCGCTTTGAGGAGCCACTTGTCTGCTGCCCAGACGCGTCTCGTGTGTGTGTGTGTGTGTATGTGTGTGTGTGTGGGGGGGGGGTAGTGAAGTCATAGGCTACAACCACACAGGGGGGTAATTATTTCAATCACTTCTATTAAAAACAATCGTTGTTGTTCATCAACAGAACTAAAATGAACATATTTGATCTCACGCTGGTACCACGGTTCTCAAGTTTCCGTTACTCGGTTCTGAACAGTGTAACGTTGCGTCACCGTTACTTTGTGCCCGGTATCCCGCCGCCTCGAGCGCTGTTGACCAGATGGCAGCTCGCGCTAATCTTCTTAACGGCGCGCGCCGCATGTTCTGAATGGGAGAGGAGAGACGGAAACAAAACAAAGAGGAAAAAAGAGCAGCTTTTTTAAAAAAAAATCAGCTGGACCGTGACTCAGTTTTTTTGTCTTGTAATTAGGAGCGAGTTAATTGAAGTCATGTTTGGGAAGGACTACTTTTTGGGGGGGCGCGTCTGCCGCCGCTGACGGACAGGTGTGTGGGAGAAACTGCTCCGTTTGGCTCGCGCCAGAAGCAACAAGTTGAATGTGTGTCGTCGTCGCTCATGTGATGGGAGCAGAGCTTCACGCGGTGACTCAGGTAAATATTCAGGAGCTTTTATTTTTTTATATAATGTCACAATATCTACATAGACTTATGAATTTCCTCGGCATACAGAATATTAGTAGTGGAGGCTTTTCCATTTTCTAACGGACATTAGAGGAAAGAGTCTGGACCATGTAATATAACACTTGAGATGAATGCACGGCTGGCCTCCTTTTGTGTGTCAAAATGTGAAATTGAAGCTCCAAAGTATTGTAATGAAGAGAGCTTTGGCCTAAGCCTCAATTTCCAACAAACTTATGTGAGAACCTGTTTAGTTGGATGAAAGCTGGGGACCAGATGCCAGGGGAAAAAGGGCATGTTTAATTCAATGGGAAATGAAGAAAAGGGGAAAGCAATGTAGCAGTATCAGATGAGCTGTGCCTCCATCAATCTGTACATGATAGTGTAGGCTTTGGTTAGGGAATAGCCTGCATGGCATTTCACTCTCCTCAGATTTGTCTGATGTTAGATTTTGGTCTGACCACTTCTCTCCTTCTCTTTTCCCCCCACCTGTCTCCAGATTGGGAAATCCTACCTATCATGTGAAGGCTTTGGTTGTGGTTTACCCATGTGTGGGGGTGCGTGTGTGAGGGATGGACGGTGAACTGAGCTTGGTTGCTACACCCCAGGGGCACTGGCCTGTAAAAATGTCCCTATAACCCTGGAGCTATGGAACCATGACAGTCATCACTTATTCAGACGGGAAGCTTCCGAACAAAATTAAAGATTCCTGAGCATCCCTCTGTCTGCAGGAATGTTCCTCAAAATCTGTCTGAGGGGCTAAAGCCTGGAACCATGAACTCCTTAAACAATCAAGGATGCCATTTAGAGAAATACCCAATGAGGAATGGAGCGACCCAAAAACAAAGAGGAAGAACTGTTCCAAAAGCACTGCAAATATTGAGCAGGCGGTGTTGGAAAATTTGGTTAAAAGGAAGCTATGAGAATGAGATGTCATTTGGAGAAACAGAAGGTGAAATCATGCAAAGAGGCCGACGTGTTTGGATAAAAAATCTTTGGGTTGGCGTTTTGTGGGAAAACGAAGAAAACATGAAGATGCAAACAAATATTTTCAGTCTGAGGTGGCATCACGTCTTCCTGTGCTTACACCTTGTGTTGTTGAGCCTTTGTGCAAAACCTGCTTCATCACAGGTAAGAGAGCATTCATAAAAACCCATAATTAGAGTTACCTTGCTGTGGCTGAAGCAGCACAGGTGTAACAAATGACCATAACGATGCTTCTGTCCCAGTTTGGAATCTAAGTTTGGCAAAATGCATCAATCAGAAGTAGCCGATTCTGTTAATGATTTTAAATGTTTGCTGGGGTTACTATGACGATAACACCAAGTTTGATGAACCCATCTCACCTCCTGCAGGGACATTTCCCACGAATGGAGAATATTGCAGCTTTCAAACCCGTGTCCACCTCTCCTCCTTGGTCCACCTGTGGCATTCCAGAGCGGAGCAGCTTCTGCCAGCCACCTTCTTCACAGGCTGAACTGCTGACATGCTTTCAAGCTGTTTGTGACCAGGAATGCCCCTATAGATCCTCCACACCACCACATGCCCCGCTACTGGTAGCTGCACACAGGTATCAGGATCAGGTTTTGAAGTTTTTTTAAATGTAGCCTCATGTGTAACGTGATGATCACTAGATATTAAGCATTTATTATATCTAAAAACACTTGAGGTCAGTTTACTGACACGTTTATCCTGATTCTTTTAGGGGTAACTGTGTAACCGAAGACATCGTGGACACGCGTCCTGGTACTCGATCAGAAACTGGAATCAGTTTGGATGGGCTTCCACCTGGATCTGGTAGTGTGCTGTTTCAACCAGGCAAAGATGGATGTGCCATCACCCCTCCCCCACAGGCTCTAGGAGCACAGGGTTCCCTCACCTTGGCGTTGTGGGTAAAACCAAGTGCTTCTGAAGAAATGTGAGTAACCAATCCAAAGCACATTTAACATGTTTCAGAGCATGGCTGGGCATGTTGAGCTTTCTTTAGACAGATGCACACATTTAAATGGAATATAACATGATCTATATAAACATTCAAATGTGCACATAGACGGTTGATAATAAAACTTTGTGCACATTGTCAGTTTTTCATTCTTTTAAAGTAAAAAATCTTCCTGTAAGACTGAGGTTTGCCCCGGTTTGACTGACTGTTCACCTGTGTCACTTTCATAATAAGGGTACCAATTCAGCGACTGCCCAAAATTTCAACATCAAACCAAGACAAAATGTTTGTTTAGATGTGTAATAGACACAAAAAGTGAAAGGAGAACCAGGATAGAAAGAAATGTTAAAGCTGCTGCTGGTGGCCCGCTTAGGTCACTATGGTAACAAGTAGGGGTGTGCAAAGCAGCCAATATTTGTATCTGTATTTGTACTTGTTGAGGGGAGCAAGTATTTGTATGTGTTTATGTATTAGAGTAACACTCAAAATAGGTGTAAAAATCAAATTTTTTTTGCATTACACGCATCTACACTATAACATAAATTAGAAGTGTAACGCAAAAACTATTTGATTTTTACACCTATTTTGAGTTTTAAGTCTGCCTGAGCATACAGAGCACCAGAGGCGACAGGATTTTCAACCGTTGTGCCATTTTCCCACTGTAGTTTGTGTGGAAATGTGTTTATGAAACTTTGTCTTTGTTGTATGACATGCCAGAACGCATAGGAAGCTAATCCTAACTGAATCACATATTTTAATGTAGAATTTGCACATTTTTTCAAAGCTACAAAAAGTGAAAATGGACAAAAGTTAAGACAGGGTCACAGATAGGACAGTGATAAGTGTTTAAGTGCTTATTCAGCCAGAACTTTATTGAATGGGAAGTATTTTCTATGCTTGAATTGTTAAATACACATGCACACATGCAATTAAAAATACTTATAGAAACATTTGCAAAGTTATACAATGAGCAGAAATAAACAAGTCTAAAAACCGATGGATAGAATATTTCTCAAAAACATTATTTTACTCTGATTTACCAACCAGGAAGAAGAATATACTATTACATCTTAATAAAAGCGACACTTTCAAGTGACATTGTTTGAAAGGAAATGGTGTCTCAGAAATCTGTTGTCGTGGCACCAACCTCTGAATACATTTGTTCTGCTGTGACGTAGGGCGGCGATTCTTGAAAAGGCAATCGCACTAGTTGACACTTTGAGAGGACTATCAGATAGCCAGTCAGTGCAGTGGGCATGACTAATGCTGTTGTCACTTTAAATCCTCTCCAGGGCTGAAAAAACTGGAGTGTGTGGAGGAGTGAATGAATCAGTAGAAAACAGAATACGTAATGGATAAATTGCAACTTGTGTCTGATAGTCAAAGTTCGCTCAACAACCTCAGCAATCAGTAAATGAGACAAATGGAAGCCATATTTACCTGCTGCTGCGACAACAATGGTGCTACTGTTTTAGCTTGAGTGTGTGTGTGTCAGGGCCGGATTATGATTGCAAGGGCCCCTGGGCACAAAGTGCCCAAAGCCCCCCCCCCCCAATGTTACTCCACAACATCCCCCACCCTACCCCCCACAGGAACATTGGCCGATCAGACACTCACTTCCTCCTTCTTCCTTGACCTTAAAACATCAGATACTAAATGGGAAGTAATGTCATGTGAAAACGCTTTCCTTCTACATAATAAATAAATATATTTACAATAATATGAATACTACTACTACTAGTAATAAATTTGATATTACTGTTTATTGTAGAAATCAAGTTTCTTGGACTGATACAGGACCATAAAATCAGCTAGAAATCCAAAATAAAGTGAGATGCATCACATGTTACGTGCTTAATAAGGCTCTGTTCCTTCTATATTCATCTTTAATGTTACCTTATATAACTTATGGTGTGGAGGTTTGGGGTAACACTATAAAAGCCATTATATTTATTTCAAAAGAGAGAAACCAGAACAGTTCACACTTTGAGGTTTTGGGAGCGCACAAACTCAACATTTTGGAGGGGGGCCTCCAAGTCCATTTTGCCTTGAGCCCCCAAATGCCTTGAACCGGCCCTGGGAGTGGGACTGAGCTTTGAAGGTCATCTGAATTGTTTCAAATATGTAAATAATACAGGCTTATAGATTGTTGCTTTATTCCTTTTCATTTTCAAGCACTTTGTTTTGGTTTCTTGTTTTTTATTTGACTGTTTTCCATCCTGTCTTTCTCTGATCTTTCTGCATCTCCTCTCAATCCTCCAGAAAAAACGCTTCCAGGCTTTCTGAGTTTTTTACTTCATGAGTTAATTTTGAACTAAGCAGTTTAAAGGGAGTGCCGCAGCCAAGGCAGAGAGGTGAAATAACCGCAGCACAGCAGTTCAGGGATCTACACTCTCCTCTGTTTTTGACACTGTTGACCACTGCATAATGGTCAGCAGGCTCAGGGACCTGGGGTTGTCTGGTTTAGTACTGGATTGGTTCTTGTCATATCTCTCCGGTAGAAGCTTTAGTGTACTGGCAAATCAGATATCTTCTGAAGCAGCTGATATTACGTGCGGAGTACCACAGGGTTCCATTTTGGGACCCCTCTTGTTTTTACTTTACATTCTACCCCTAGGAAAGTTAATCAACAATTTCAGCAAATCATATCACCTGTATGCAGATGATATTCAGCTGTACTGCTCCTTTTATGAGAATGAGTTGCATTTATTGTCTCCACTCATGGATTGTCTGTGCCAAATCAAACGTTGACTGAGTACGGACTTTAGTTTAACCGCTCAGAAAGCGAGTGTAAACAGTGTGTAGAAAGTGCCGCAGTTCGGTATTTTTCTCTGGATTACGACGAGGCGGATAACCGGAGAAGTTCAACCGAACATGATCAGTGGCGAAACGGAGGAGGAAGGTACATGTTGTTTACTTTTATTGAGTATTTAGTTCCTGTGTTCGAAGCGCTGCAACCGAGACCTCTCAGCTGAGGTCTCAGTTGATGAGATGGCGTCATCATTCTGTCCCAATATAATTCAATAATCTACAGAAAAATAAAAAAAATGTGCTCCCCTTTTTACCGCTGGAAAAAATACGGGAATATTAATTGATAGCTTACCAGAATAACTTTGTGTGTGTGTGTGTGTGTGTGTGTGTGTGTGTGTGTGTGTGTGTGTGTGTGTGTGTGTGTGTGTGTGTGTGTGTGTGTGTGTGTGTGCCACAGTTCAACAACATCAGCTGATTTGAATTTGGCCCCTGTTGCATTATTTTTGTTCGAGTTCAATGGATTAAGAAAGCAAAAAAACAACAACAAAAAAACAGAAGTGTTGCCTTATATTTTTGTTAAAAATAATATTAAAATGTGCTAAATAGGCAAAGTCCTAGTTCTTGATCACACTCTTCCCTTTGTCCTTGTTTTAGTACCACATGTGTTGATTTTGTGATTCCTTATGGTAAGAACCATAAGGTGTTATTGTGTGGGAGGTAATGCCTAATTGCACTTTTGAATATTTTTTTTTCTGAGGAGGATACTGGACTGTATTTATCATGTTTGTTTGGTAAAGTTATAATAAACATATTTTCTTAAAAAAGTATATTTGTCCACTCCATAGTTGAAATAAGAAAAATTTGAATAAGAAAAAAAAATTGCGATTAATCGTGAGTTAACTCTGGACACTCGTGATTAATCGCGATTAAAAAATGTAATTGATTGACAGCCCTACATTATTTTCAAGATTTTAACAAAATGGTACCAGCCCAAGATCATTTGAGTTTCAAACGTTGGCATGAAAGGCAGCCACTAATTCCTCTACTGAATGGCATTCAAATGTTTATTTTAAATTTCAAATGAAATGTTGATTTTTCATGTTGAAATCTGATTGTTTTCCATTTGTGTCCAATTCCAAGTTTATTTAGTGTTTTATGAGATTATACTTTTTTTTTTATCTCTTACTGAACAAATATAGCCTCCTCCAGTGCTGCTGCTCAGATCTTTTCTAATTTCTGACATCACTTAACAGATGACAAAGTGAAATTGATCTAATAATGAGCATGTTGAGATCTGCTCAGGTCAGCATCACCATCAGGAAACAATGATCTTGTCATGTCCTACTTTGCCATCTGTTTGAAACAGAAAGGGAATAACGATGGTGTATGTAGGTTCCAGGCTTGGTTAGTGTGGTGCACGGTTACACACACTCAGATCAGTTTGCCATCACACACACCTGAAGACAGACGCCACAAACGCATGTAGGAGATCAGTTGACTGTTCTCGGCAACACTTTCTCTTCTTCCATCAGCGGGAGTGACAACAGGCCACATGAGCAACATTGGGTCAGACAATGTTTTAAAATTAATTTATAGGAAATGTTGGTTTGAAATAGAAAATTTTAGATCATTTTCTTTGTGGCAGCATGACTCTGTAGATACAACCTATTGCACATTCCTCAGCAACCTACTTGCGTTCTAGCAATGTGTACGCGTGTTTAAAATGGCTGCCTTGCGTAACTTACGTTGATTTAAAGTGTCGTTTGTGCGCGTCCCCCGAAATGAACGCAACACGTTTGCACGCTGCAATATACGAGTAACCAGTAGGTGAAGTTGACAAATTGAGCTAGAGTTCTCTACTCTTCCCCCTAATGGAAAACCCCAGTACTACGTGCAGTGCAGAATCCTGTTGCCTGCTTCAACGTGACGTTAAAAAGCGGGTATATTCCAAGTCTAAGGAATGACAAAGTCTTGTAATGTCATGTTATTTACATCACAGTATCACGCTTTATGTATTAGGTTATTTAGGATAATGTGGATAATGTAGTATAGCACAGACTAGGGCTGGGTCATATTAGCCTGGCCTGCCAGACTCTCCCTCTGTCTATTCTACACAGCGGAACAGTCTGAAAACTCAGAGGCAGCGAGCACCATGAGGGGCGGGACTAGCCAGCTCAAAAATAACCAATCCGAAAAAAGGCGGAAATGACGACTTACCGCGCGACGCTGTAGTTTTTAGCTGTATTCAAAGATGGCGTCAAAGGAGCGCTGCTAACAATCTCCCTCTCACTGTTCACGCCGAGCTGCACTAGAGTTAACCCCAACTTTTTTTATTTGTCCCTCCATTAGCGCAAATAAAAAATAAATAAATAAATAAAAAATGTGTTTATTAGCTGGGTAAGCACCTTCCTCAGTAGAAATGAATGCACTGGGGGCGAATGGAGACCCATCTAAGATGGCGGCTGGCCACTACGGCAGCGCCAGTCCACAAGGCGTCTACGTATATATGTCTGTGGGTAGCACACCTTTCTTTAGAAGAAAGGCTTTTAGCGATAACTTTTGTTGTGGTTTAAAGACATGTCCAAGTCATTTAGAACAGAGGAAAGAGCCGCAGCGAGCTCCGCTTCAGATGCCATCTTCGTTGTTTATGAGAAACTGAGCGTCGCAGTGTGTGACGTACGCTGCTCAGCGCTGATTGGCTCGGTGAAAACTCTCAGGGGGTGGTGTTTGAATAGGAGCGTTACCAGACTCATTGCATCCCATAAGGAAGCATTGGTATGGCTGGCCAGGCTAGGGTGATATGACCTAAAATCAATATCACGGTATATTGAGGAGTTCACCTCGATAACGATAAATGGACGATAACTACATGTATGCGCAAAAACAAAAGTTGTCCACTAGATGGGGCTGTCACGTGTATTACGTTGAGTCACAATGTCATGTGACTCGAGGTGGTACAGCTTCTTAAAGGGACATGAACGTCGCCAACTTACATACATCTTTTCATTTTTTTATTATCAAATTTATAGACATGGGGAAAATGACATCGATAAGAGTCAGACCAGTCCTAGTAGCCTAGTGAACTAGACCAAATTCTTGCTTTGCAGAAGTTGATCTAGGCACGCTTCATTGGAACCCTCGCAGCCTGATCCGCTGCTGTGGCTGTCCAATCACAGCTCGCTATAGTTTTGGTTGGGCCAATCACAGAGCGGGAGTAGCTGATGACGTCAGAGCTGCGGCCGCGAACCCAAGCAACATGGCGGCGGCGCAGGAACCACGTTCGTTTGAAATGGCTTTGTCATCAACATTGGATTATTTAGACTCCAACGTGCGTAAGTCTGTCAGATATACTTAGCGGCTTCTTATTTTTATCAAACAAAAGTAGTGCAATGTCCCAGTACACCTGATATTCGCGTGTTTTTCATACAAAAACGACAGAAATCATTGATGTTAGACGCCATTGCTGCCTCCCTCTTTTCCGTCGCTGTGATTACGTCACGTTGTTCGTTACTCTGATTGGTCCTAGCGCTATCCAATTGCGTGCAGACAGTTTGAAAGACAACCGTAGATCCCGCCTCACAACTGAGACCCGTCAATGGATCGTGGCCAGACTATATATTCACATATATAGGATGGCTTGCCAGGCTACAGTCCTAGCACAGACCAACAGATATTTAAAGTTACATGCATTCACAAACTAAAGTGAGGATCTTCAAGCAACAAACATGAATTTATAATTGGCTTCTAAGTGAAACGTCTTGGTATAATAAAAGCTCTGGTTTATAGGAACAGGTGGCTGGCTCTGTTTATTGTTCACATGAGGGGAGGGATGTGAAATCACAGGAGAAGACAAAGAAAGTGAGGTTAGGATCAGTGGACAGAGGTGAGTACAGAGACCTCCTTTCATCTGACTTCTTTGATGGCAGCCGTGATCGTCTGTACAACAAAAGGACTGATAGCCAACAAGAATAACAGAGACAGCGACTGAGTGAAGGGAGATCTGACTTTCACTGAGACACATTCAGGTTTACAGGTGTCCAGTTCACCAGGCCAAGACAACAAAACGCTTCTGTCATTTGGATCTCCAGATGAACAATTTTGCAAACAATAAACACAGATCTGATAGTTGGATAATCCCAGTTTAAACAGCAACATTTAACTAAACGTACAGAAAGTTACCACAGAGTACACATGACCTGCATAGTACTGGTTTTATGTCCAAATACTCCTGAGTGGGGCTGGACAATAATTCAGTAACAATATATATTGATCTATAGACATGTGGTGCAAAAAAAAATTGATCAATAAAAAGTTTCCTTTCTTTTTCATTATAGCCTATCAGGTAGCTTCATACTAGAGTCATTACTTACTCCCGACCAATTAAAAACACAGACCCACCAAGCTCTCCCTTCTCAAACCTAAACAGAGCAAAATTAAACAATTTGTTGCAGCAAGGACAAGTGTCTGGATAAAAGGTGACAGTAGTTCACCAGTGTTGGCAATATTTTGATTTTGTCAAGTCTGATTAAAAAAAAAATAAATAAATAGTGGTTCGAAAAATTTGCAGAGAATCGATAAAAAACAAGTCTGGTGACACAACCAACTTGTGTAATCATAAGGTGATTAAATGGCCAGGGTTGCACTTAAAATATATTTTCTAAATTTTTTTATATTCAATAATTATTATTAACTCATTAACTGCCAGCCGTTTTCTGATCAGAAAGCCCCTGGCTGCCAGTGTTTTTGAGCGTTTTTACTGTTTTTTGAAGTGTCACAGAACATTGTGCTCTATGATCATGTAAACGCCAAAACTACCAAAAAAAAGAGTAGACTCACTTCTTACATCAGGAAGAATCGCCGTATTTCTAGCGTTATCCGTTCGTTCACAATCTGGTGCCCAACCGCCGCTCCAGAGGCATTTCCGGTTCGGCGCATCGTTTTTTTTCACAGCAGCGGCCCAAAACAAACTCGTAATCCATTGATTTTCCGCTCCCTGATCATGTGATGTGTGACATACACGGATGAAGATCCGCTTTAGACACGTGATGTTTGTTCCCACGGTGCGGGGGCTCGCTCCGATGCCCGCCCCGTAAAAAAAGGGAAATGACGACTAAAGTCGTCTTTGGCAGCCAGCGGTTGGATGTGAAAAGACGACTTTAGTCGTCAATGGCAGTGAATGAGTTAATTATAATAGTAATTAGATCAATATGATTTTTTTAATCTATAAGCTTTTTTTCTAGATCGTCCAGCCCTACTAAGGCCACCCCGCTAATCATTTCAGCCAAACGAATTATCTAAATGTTTCATAATAAATTAAAAAACACAACTAGCCATTTCATAACGGATCGTTACGGCATCTTTCTTATAATAAAATAATCTGGTAACAGTTGTATTTGGATAATGTGAATGGGTTTAAAAGCAGTCTTGTCTTTCCTTTAGTCCGTGGCTTTCATTAAGGTAAATTTATTTGCTTTCACTCCTCAAATAAATTACATTTTTATAAATATGACAGAATAATCTAAAACTTGCAATTATTACAAAGCAACAAGATGTGGTTGTACTATCTAGATTTGTCTAATAAACACCTAAACATAAACAATTCACACATAGAAAACAAGTATAATGACCTTCAAAGAGTGTTTGAAGGCCGATTGTCCAAAAAGATTCATGTAAAACTATTGGGTAGAAAAACGCTTAAATATAGATAAAGACAATTAACCTACAACAAAAAACACCAGTGTAAAATTAACATTTTATTCTAAGACAGTCATTGTTTATTTAATTGCTATACTTTGCATTTAAATGAAGACTATTTTTAATTTGTTGGGCATTTTTACTTATTTTCTTTCTTATTGTGCTAATTTATATATTTCCTCCAGATAGGCTGTCACAGATGTGCACCCAAATGTGTGCATGTGTATATTCTATTCTGTGAATTTAAATGTTCCTTTTCTCGTGAATGCATTTACAGTATCTGTGATTTATTGGGTATGCTGCTCCGGGTTCATAAAAGCCATGATTTCCCATAAAATGTCAGTGATGGTGGTTAATATGACACGTTGCGGGTGTGCGAGCCTGCACGCAGTGTAGCGGCTGAACCCTCACAGTCATGTAAAATATTAATAATCTATGGAAAAATGTCAGAATGAGGGACTGTGCAGTGGTGCTCGACTCCATTGGTCTCGGTGTCCGTTTGCACCTTTGTTTTCTGATTTAAGTCTTATTAATTCCTGTCTTCTAAATATTCAGTTAGTTCCTGTGGCCTGTCAAAAATGGTTGTGTTATTTAGTCTTTGTTGTTTATGCTTCTGGTTTTCTCTTTCTTGCAGGATGCTGCTGGAGAAGAGCTTTGGAAAGCGTTTGGTTTTTTCTCTGACCGTGTCGGAGAAGTCCGTGACCCTGCGGTACGGTCACTCCAACGGTCAGACGACTCTCACAGTCAGCTTTAGCACAGAAGGACGGCTTCTACCAGACAGGTGGAGTCATCTCACTCTGCAGGTAGGAAAACTAAATGCTTGTTAAACTTTGATGTTTATGATTGGGACAGGAGGAGGAAATGCACACTTACACTTACAAAGATGCATGTTTGTATTTATTTATTTTCATTTGCCTTATTTAGGGCTTTGAATGTTATTTTTTGTTTACTTCTTTGTTTACTAAAACAGAGTAGTATGTCTGGAGGATGTATCAAGTTTAAAATTGAATTGTTGAAGAAGAAAGTTGAAACTATTTTCAGAAACATGTCTAAATAATCAACAAGGAAGTCAATCGTGCATCTGTTCTGTTTTTTCTCATAACTAAGGGTTATGGTTGTATTTTTATTAAGTAAAATAAGCTTAAATTCATGGTGCAAGATTTACTCAAGACCTTCCTTCAATCCTTCAAAATGAGAGTCTTGAACATTCATACATACAGTAATGTGCAAAGGTTTTAGGCAGGTGCGAAAAATGCTGTAAACAAAGAATGTTTTCAAAAATGGACGTTTTAAGCATTTATTTTCATCAATCAACAAAAATCAAATCCATATCTGGTGTGACCACCCTTTGCCTTCAAAACAGCATCAGTTCTTCTAGCTACACTTGAACACAGCTGTTGAAGGAACTGGGCTGGTAGGTTGTTCCAGACATCTTGGAGAACTAACCACAGATCTTCTGTGGATGTAGGCTTCCTCACATCCTTCTGTCTCCTCAGGTAATCCCAGACACACTCCATGATGTTGAGATCAGGGCTCTGTGAGGCCAGACCATCACTACCAGCACTTCCTGTTCTTCTTTATGCTGAAGATAGTTCTGAATGACTTGGCTGGATGTTTGAGCTCACTCACTTTGCATTTTGTAAACTGATAAAAAATAATCATATTTCTGAAAGCATCCTTAGTTTGTAGTATTTTTCACAACTTCCTAAAACTTTTGCACAGTACTGTACCTCAAAACATTTGGAGCACATGAACGTAGTGTTTTATTATTTTGTTCTGGTAAAACTGCTGCTGTAGCCTAAGCCACTGGTAATTGTGAGAGGTTATTTATCGGTTGTGTGCAGCTTTGGATGGTGAATGTGCTAAAATAATGTTTCTCATTCAAACCTTTTGAGGTGACGTTATCACAGAGGCATTGTGGGTTATGGTGGGTCTTTGTGCTGGTTTAGACTTTCATTCCTTTTTTTGTATTCAAAATAATTATTTTTTAAAAAAAAAAACATTTCAAACATTTTCCTTTACATTTGAACTTTATTCTGAAATTCATATTTTAACTTTTATTTTTCAACATTTTGACTTTAAACTAAAAGCAGCAATCCGGAGTTTTCCCCTTTTCAGGAATTATGTATGTTTTTCAGAAATCCATAAAAGTGATTCTCTTATCATGTAGTGTGATATAATGTAAGCGATTCGTCTTTTATTTTTTATTAAGCACGCACCCTGCCCCGTAAAATCCATGCAGTAGGAAACTGAGTGGCGACCAGAACTAACCAATAGCGTTAGACTACCACTTACGCGCTTCAAATTTAAGGAAGTACCTCGGCTGATGCAGCATTGATGAACTTTTCATGGACAAGTAAGTCTTTAAAATATAAATATATGTGAAAACACAACATGACATGAGAATAATAATTGTAAAACAACGTGTTTTAGCTCTGTCAGCTACAGAAGCACATTCATAAACAAGAAACGTGCAGTCGCCACCTTAAATTACAGAGTCCACCGACTATTGGTGTGATACGCTTGTCAGCCACTAGATGGTGCCATCAGATATAAAAAATATTCCGGAGAGCTACTTTAAAACGTACAAATATTTCTCCCCGAGGGGCCCTAATACACTTTATAGTTTACAACACGTATCAATCACGTAATGAAATAAATTACCACAAGAAAAGGACACAGAAATGTAATTACATTATTTAATATACTGTATACTTTCTTTTTCTGCTTTCCTATTAGAAATTAGGGTTGAAATACAAAAACAAAACAACCTCTCAGTTTGCTGTAAATCCTAGACTGTTATAGTTTAAGTATCTGATGGACTTTCTGCCCAAAATACCAAGTGTTATGAGCATGGAGTGACAAAACACAAAGGGAGGAGTGAGCGAAATGTAGGTTTATTTTAAAAGATATGATATAATATCAATATTTCCTACTAGAAATGTTTTTGTGGATTACTAGGCTATCGTGGACAAAAACATAAAGGCTTTCCTCAGCCCTCATCACTCTGAAATGTCAGCGAGTGAAGTGGAGCAAGTTTTGAGGCCTAAATGAATCCCTGTGTGTGTTTTTCCATTCTGTTGAGGAGGATCAATTTACAGGTTACTCCACAGGACAATCTGTCCCTTTCATCATCCACGAATAACACCAAAGATACAACCAAGAGAAAATATTGTCACCATGACCAGGCTCATCGTTTTAGACACTTGTAACCAGGGGTGTAATGATACATAAAACTCACAAGACGAGACACAATATTGAGTTCATGAGAATGAGAATGAGACGGGGCAGAACGAGATTTTAATAAAAGTTTTTAAGTAAACTTCAAAGATCAAATTATTGCTGCAAATAAAGTTTTTACACCCCTATGCATTAGTTTTGGGCAACTAATTAGCTATCGTTACTATTTACTTTTTCATAAAAGTAACTGAGTTACAAATGATCAAAGTAACTAATTACCAGGAAAAGTAACTATTGTGTTAAATTTATTAATTACAAAAATTATTTTTAAATTTATAAATCATTACAATATAAACGATTAAACAGACTTGATCATATGTGCAGTTGTCTATTATAAAACTGACTAGTTGAAGTAAATGAGCATGTAACAGAAGGAATTAAAACAGGAAATTACACTAATCTAATGATTTAAATGCCACTGTGTGAAATGAAACAAGACCATGATGTGCAATAGCAAACATTCTGCATTTTTAACAGTAGAACAGGGGTGAATCTAAATGGGATTGCTTCATGACAGTGGCACCCCCAAGGGGTGGCCAGGGGTGGCCATGGCCCCCCAGGGAAGACCAATCTTAATAAATCATATTAATGTTCACTCAAACCATAAATGCAAGACATAAATGTAAAACCCTAGCCTGGCAAGCCATCCTATATATGTGAATATATAGTCTGGCCACGAACCGTTGACGGCTCTCAGTCGTGAGGCAAGATCTACGGTTGTCTTTCAAACTGTCAGCACGCAATTGGATGGCGCTAGGACCAATCAGAGTAACGAACAACGTGACGTAATCACAGCGACGGAAAAGAGGGAGGCAGCAATGGCGTCTAACATCAATGATTTCTGTCGTTTTTTTATGAAAAACATGTGAATATCAGGTGTACTGGGACATTGCACTACTTTGTTTGATAAAAATAAGAAGCCGCTAAGTATATCTGACAGACTTACGCACGTTGGAGTCTAAATAATCCAATGTTGATGACAAAGCCGTTTCAAACAACCGTGGTTCCTGCGCTTCCGCCATGTTGTTTGTGTTCGCGGCCGCAGCTCTGACGTCATCGGCTACTCCCGCTCTGTGATTGGCCCACAATATAGAGCGCTGTGATTGGCCCAACCAAAACTATAGCGAGCTGTGATTGGACAGCCACAGCAGTGGATAGAGCTGCGAGGGTTCCAATGAAGCGTGCCTAGACCAAACTTTGCAAGGCAAGAATTTGGTCTAGTTCACTAGGCTAGTAAAACCCAATAAAAACTTAAAACAATTAATGAGTAAAGAAAAAAATTTATATATGTTTCTGCTTCTCGCCATTTAAAAAAAAAGCTGCAATGCATCGCCACAGGCTAAACTGTCCCAGAGTTATCACAAGGACCACTTTGGTGTGCCACCACAAAGTCCTCTCTGGCCCCGTCTGGCCCCCCTTATCAAAATTTTCTGGGAGCACCTCTGCTTCATGAGATTAGAATTGCTCACAACTGATGAAGAAAAGCACTTTGTTCCTATGTTACTAGGCATAAATTGCATTTCACATAAATATTTTTGCATTTTACCTCTTCAGAGAATTATTGTTGGAACTTTTTTTGTCTGTAAACAAAATATTATTGTGTGTTTTATTGACATGAAAACAATGAAAATCCTTTAAAAATGGCATTTAAGCAGCATCAGAGCTTCTAAGTTTACTCTAGTTTACACTTTACTGATGGGTCCAGAAACTTGCCAATCCAACTTGTAGCATAAATGCTGTGCTACTGATGACTCAGTAGGTAGTTTGTGTGTGTACAGTATGCAGGATCCCTTCTAGCACAGTGTTGTCATATGTCTGTGTGCATGTTGTACATGCCGATTTAGGCATGGAGAACTGTAAAGCTTCAAGGCGCTGTGCTGCTAGTATGCTACAATGGTGTAGCTTGGAGGTGTTTTGAGACTTTGTGTGTTTGCTCGTTCTTGTGAATCGGTCTGTCATTTTGTTTAATGGTATGGTAATGTGATCTGCTCTGACCATTCAGAAGAGGAACATAATCATCCTTGACACTTAAACAGCATTCGCACGCTCATGCTCTCCTGTGTGCACACACATAGCTACTCGCTCTGTCACATGAGCAGAACGACATAAACCCACAGTTCAGTGGTAATTTGTAGCAGTCTGTCAGCCACAATACAGGCATTATGCAAAGGAGCTGGGTAATTTAGGAATAACCACATATAGAGCAGACACACACGCACGCACACACACACACACACACACACACACACACACACACACACACACACACCACACATCAGTCAATTTGCACAGATCAAAACACATAAAAGAAGAAAAAAAAAGACAGTCAAAAGGAATGCCAGTTTCCAAGTGCCAGGAGCAATTTACACACACACACACACACACACACACACACACACACACACACACACACACACACACACACACACACACACACCTACACACAGACACACACATACACATGGTGCCAGAAGCAAGGTGCTGTAGGGATGCTGCTGCTCCCTAGGTAGTTGTCTTATCTGATTATGGTAACGATGTAGAGAACAGCGGAGGAAAACGCACCCTGAGGGAGGGAGGAGGGATGCACCGATGGAGGGGGAGACATGGAGGAAGTGAGGGAAAAGACTCGGTGTAGTTAAGTGTTATGAACTTATCCAGGGCAGGACTCATCACTTAGTGCACCTTTGTTAAATGTGTTAATAAACTGTTGCTGCTTTAACACTTTCTCTACATCACACATGAGATTTGACTCAGATAATAAGACAGATTTAGGGACGGTTTAGTAAGTGGTTCAGGTCTTTTGACCTTAAATGTTTTGTGCTTGGTGTCAAAGTTGTAGAAATTAATTTATTATTACTTGAATAAGTATTACTATGTTTTAAGAATCAGTTTTTAAATTGAAGCATCTTTTTCTGCACGGTGTCTGCAGCTAGTCAGGGAAATTCAAAGCCAGCTCTTTATCATCAAGTGTATTTTTAAAAGTCGGGGCTCAAAAATAATGAGGAAAATTTGTTTTTGAAAACCCAGAAACAAAAGACTAAAAGGGTTTAAACAAATTGTGTTGAGCTTTATTTTGGAGTACCAGAGATTGACTTTGTGCCTCTAGGACATCTGGAGGGGTTGTCTGTGAGTGCCCGAGTAAATCAACATTAATGGAAGAGGCAGTGATAAGAACAACCAGTCACACCAGTCACATGACAGCCCAGCGTGTCAACATGAATGTTTAACACTTGCATGCACTTGCATTTCCTTTTCTTGCAATTAGGGTTAGGGTTAGCAATTAAACATTTAAACAAAGGTCTGCAGTACATAAAAAAAAATCACCAATTTGGAAGATCTGTTTTAAAGGGATACTATTCAGTTTTGGCTTGCTTTTAGCACCCTCTAGTGTCCGTTAGTGAAAGCAAAAGTGAAACTTATCTCCTCGCTGTTTGTCTTTTTAACACCTTCATCTAACTGCTGAAATGTCTCCTCAGCCTTCATTAGTGTCTACAGGAGCGGTTCATCACTAAATCAAACAAATCAGCTGTGTTCATGATCTAAAACATGCAGGAAATGTGCTGGAAGCAGACTGCAGCACCAGGCATGTCAGCTCCACTTTAAGTTCAACAGACCGGACCGCCACTCTGAAGCTGCAAGTGTGGTATTCTGGCCACAGAGGGCGGTGGAGGTCTGAGTGACATTTCATTAACCCTGTAAAGGGTCATTTTAGCACATGCTGGCTCAAGAAAATGATTTAAAAGTTGCAAAGTTGCATAGTATGGATTTAAGATAACAGCAACACACTTCGGTCTGGGCTTCATTTGGACTAGCTGTTAGCTCATCAGTCATGTAGAAATAAAAACTCATACTTTCTTGTTAGAATTTTCTGATTTCTGACCCATATTAAATGTGTTTTAAGAACATAATAGCCCATGTTACTCATAACTCAAACTTCCTTGTACTTTTTCTTCAGTATCTGACTCAAATTCAAACTAATCCAGGCTGATCCTGTCCATACACTGCGTCTGTGTAAGCGTATGTGTAGTTATGTGCACGTGTGTGAAGGTGAAGCAAGGTTGTGATGTAGGGGTGTAGCGGATGCCTCTATGGCAGCTCTCTGCCTGCTGGCACCAGAGGCGAAAGGGCATGACACTGGCATCCATTACATAGCGAGAGAGGGAGGGAGGGAACGGTTTTGTGCGAGTGCACACTGAATAACTCCCCTTACATTTGTTTATTAATTTATTTTTCACGCCTCTGTGCAGCATGTTCCAGATTAACCATGAGAGAAGGGAAACTAACACAGTCAGGGTTAGGAGTTTTATTTCTGCTGGATATTTGACATACTCAAGCTTTAAAGGTATGCAGCAAAGGCACTACAAGGGGTTTGGGTTAAAAAATACACCGCCATAGAGGGTTTATCTGATGCTTCTAACATTATTTATGCTAAAGAAGATGTTAGATTTCAAATTCTAATCCAGATTCATTTAGAACTAAAGGTCCTGTTTCTCTTTTGCCCTGAGCGTTGATTTAATGAAGACCTCATGATTTTTAATTCAAAAGAATGTATTTAACAGTTATTAGGTGTGTGAGATGCACACAAAAAATAAATAAAGAAGAGAATCCATATCGGTTTATGAGTAGAGGCCTCCTAAAGATAATAAATACTTTGAATATAAATCAACAGGATGACACAAATCAGATGTTTTACCTTAGTTTAGCAGGAATTGGCAGGTGGCACATGTCTGCACATTTTTCTTATTTTTTTCTCATCATGTTGATATTTTAAGTTTTAAAGCTTGGTTTGATGTGTGGCTCCTTCTGTTAAATATGTACTTTTTCTTTGTTGTTTTCTCCCAGAAATACATTTTCCCTTCTCTTTTTTTTCTTCCTCGCTACCTTATCCATCCCCCTTGCCTTTTTCGCTGCCCACCCCCATGCCTCCACCTTCTTTGTCCTTCCCTCTTTCTCTCTCATTTTCCTCACCCTCTGCTGTCCCTCTCTCCCTCTCCATCTCCCAGGGGACAATTTCCTTTTCTTAAATAAACTGTCATAGCTAGTGTTAAAATATGGGCCTTACATGGGTTGAGCGTGGCAAGGCAAAGGCACGGGCCCTGGGCTGGTATAAAACATGGATAATATGCTGTGAGAGGTAATTGTATCTTTTAGCACTGAGATGAGTAGAACAAATGTGTCTCCTTCCCTTATAGTGTCGCTCTCTCCTTATCTCTCTCTCCCTCCCCCCATCTCTCGCCCTCTTTCTATCTCTTTCTTTACACACTGCAGTTGTGTTAATATGATTGAGAGAATATTGGCTGTACATCAGAGCTGCTAACAGTTCATTGTGGGTTAAGGGTAAGGGGGGGGGGTGCTTCAGAGGATGGGAGAGGCTTGGGGTGTGAATAACACGAGAGCAATCACAGGAGGGAGAGGGATAAAGAGTGAAAGGGGACGTGTCTATCTTGTTGACTCATAAGGCAAAGATCACTTTATAGAATTTATTTTCATTTTATGTGGAGAACACAAAGGTCTGGGACTTTTAGATGTGTGTTTTTTTATTATTTGGATAGAATTAGGACTGAACAGTTTAAGGAAAATTTAAAAAAAATTCTGGTAGAATTTGCGATTTTAATTTAATTCATGATTTTCTTCATGCTTCAGTACAATATTCACAATGTACAGTAACATTTGTAAACATGACAGGAAATGACATCATACCTTCAAAACATTAGAAGCTATACTCTAATATTGCCAGGATGAATCTAAAGGTAGGAATTGCTTTCAAATGAATTTATTATCAAGAAACAAGCATGCAGATTTTTCCCGGCATTAGATGGTCCGCCTAGACGTGTTTTCTCACAAAAACACGCTTTAACACCAAAACATAATGTATTTTTCTGGCTGTGTTTGTTGACTTGGCTCAAGCCCCTCTCGAACGACGGAACTATATAAATACAGGACATTTACCATTGGATCATAAAACATTCATCAAATTGCTCCTCTGAACATCTCTCACCCAGCTGCAAAACAACACTGTGCAACACTCGTTCTCGGCCAAGCAGTCTTACGTCAAGCTAGCTCAGGTATACCTGGGGTGTCGCTGACGGAATGGCCCGTTCTGTTTGACGCAACGGAGGCAGTTTGGTTCAGTTCAATTGGCAGCAGAGCTGTGTGTCTGTTTCTGTGTGTGTGTGTCACAAGTCAGTGTTGTACCATATTCTGCAGCCATCAAATTCAGTGACTTTAAGGGGAAGCGTGAAGAAAGGGGTCGGACCTGTGAATTAAAAATAATTTTTTTTAAATGTAGCGTGCTTGAACAGCTTTTCCCAAGAATGAATACTGCACAGTTAAGTGCAAAATGGATAATTAGATAACGCTTGTAATAATGTTGTGTATTTTGTTTTCCTTTGTCTTCATTTGCACTAAATCTTTAGTTTCTAAAATTTAAGCAGATCCAAAGTGTCTTACTAAATCAGATCGTTTTCCTCTGCCGACTCATTAACATGCAACTGAATCATTTAAAAGCTGGTAGGACTTGAATTGTCTTATAAATGTAACGCTTAATTTTTAAATACTGATAACTATCTTGCGTTCTGTCTTTCCTTCTCCCTTTGTTCTTGACTCTTGGCTTCTTTCTGCTTCATTTGCTCTCTTGTATCAGTTTTCACTTCTTTTATTTGACAGTTGACAACAGAGAGGAACATAATACACAGAGCAAATGCATGAAATCAAAGTGGGGAGATTATTATTTTCTTAACCAGCTAATCACCAGAACATGCTCCTTGTCCCTCTTTCTTTACATGCACAGCTTGTCACAGAGCGCTGCAGCAACAAAAATCAGAAAAGGGTTGAAGAAGTGTGACGCAACCGTGTTTGTAATAGGGAATGAGACCGAAATCAGGGGAATCAAATAAAGAAACGGAGAAGAATGAAGATAAGTGAATATTTAAGAAGAGAAATAAAGTTGTGACAAAATAACACTTTAAACTTGGTGTGTGTGTGTGTGTGTGTGTGTGTGTGTGTGTGTGTGTGTGTGTGTGTGTGTGTGTGTGTGTGTGTGTGTGCGTGCGTGTGTGTGTGTGTGTCAGGATTGGTCAAAATTAGGTGACATAGTTCAGATTTTAAACATCTCAACCATTTTCTTAGCAGAACTATGCATTATGTGGACGCAGCTTTTAGATTTCAGATTGAACTCATATTAAATATCAAAATGCTTTTGCTGCATTTTATTAATAAAAGCGTTTTAATGCTAAAATGGTCATAATGTTGGTTTTTAAAGATGTAACCACAGTAATTAACATTAAATATTCTCGCAAAAATGTTCTTTTTCTTATGATGAATCCAACCACCAAGTCCTAACCTTTGCATTCATTTATATTAAATGTCATTATTAATAGGACATGTGTAATTTGCCAATATTTACATTCATGCTGAGGGATTTTCTATCAGTTCTAACAGCATTTTAAAATGTACTAGCGTAATAATCTTTAGTGTCCTTGTAGTGGTAGAGTTTACAATCGGCCTATTTTCATGTTTTAGCAGCAAACACTTTAAAATGATTTCAAAGTGTGTTTGTTACACTTTTACCTCAGAGTTTGACCTAAAACATGTTGTTCTTTTTAAATGATTGCCCCAATTTTCTTTAGCACCCTCTTCTAATGCTACAACCTTAGAAACTTCTGTCACCGTGATGTGCCGAGCCACAGCTTGGCAGGAGAGTGAAAACTGAGAAGAGCTTTAGTCAAAATGCCACTCTAAAAGCTTTCCACTCAGGGTTTCTTTGGGCTTTTAGAAAGGCTTAGGTATGCTGCTGCCAGTAGGTGAGTTCAGAACAGAAAAGAGTGCTTGAAAATGGCAAAATGCACAAAACAATATACAGAATCTATAAATGACAAAGCTGAAGGAAACTATTTAGTCTGAAAGGAGAGCTGCTATTGTTGAAGACAAATGTAATTATACTCTGAAATGTTTTATTTTTGTGGTCAGATTAAACTCTGGCATTTTCAAAACTTGTTTTCAAGTAAATAATGGCCGTTTGTTGGTGATCTCTTCTCCTGTTTGTTAGTTTTTTTTCATTGTCATGAATAATGAAGAAAGTTTACATTGGATAAAGCCAGACCAGATACTTTAGATCAGTATTTCACAGGGTCGCAACTTTTGGCAACTAGTCAGAAACAATAAAATGTGAGAAAATGCTCCAATTTTCATTTGGAATGACGCTGAAATGGGGTGTTTGACACTTTTGCAGCAGGTTCTATTTATGGCCTGGTCTAGTGGGGCCTATCATCTAATTTCACACAAATCTGACTATTTGTGTGAAATTCGTGACACTTTTTGTCAGTTTTTAGCCACAAATGGTCTTAAATACTCATTTTATTTGCAATTTAATATTTAACCCTTCCTAAAATTGGCTGACATTTCTTGCAATTTTTGATGCATGTGAACTAAATTCCAAACTAAATGACATGGCCAGTGCCAGACTCCTGCAACAACTCTCTTGACTGTTTTGAGGAATTTTTGAACAAATTCAGTGAACCAGTTTAAAAGTTAAGTCGTTTTAGAGCAACATGCCGATACTCAGGAGGAAATTGAGAACCTTTGTAAACATCTACAGATATTTTGGCCACTTCTTTATGAGCGCCATTCACAATTTGTCACCAGTGGCCAAGCTAGATATTGATTTATGATTAATGAAAACACAAATGAGTTTCAGTGGTTCAGTGTTAAAATCTTCCTCCAACTAATGCTTTTTTTCTTGTCCTAGTTTAAACTTATATTTTATTTAATAGTTTAGTCAGAAAATAAAAAGAAAAGGGAAAAATATCATCACATTTTATTTAAGCTGCAGCAATTCACATTGGTTTAATTTCTTGATAGAAAATAATGAACACATTAGCTGTTTCAAGGAGCCTGCTGCTCCTTCTGTTGCCCCTGCTGTAGTTGGTCGTGTAAAGAAATAATTTAAACGTACTTATTACTCCAAATGGAATTGTGGCAGATTCATGTCTTGCATGATGAATTTTTTGTGCCTTGTAAGGTTAGTTGCAAGGTTTGGTGCCACTTGTAATGAAAACTGATAGAACAGTTGAATAAGATTCATTTTAAAATACACTGCCAAATTGGACAAATATATTCACTTAAGATGATTAATCATATCTTGTGTAGTAATGTTATAGTCCTCACAACAGTGGTGCCCCCAAGGGATGGCCAGAGGTGGCAATGGCCACTCCAGGGAAGACCAGTGTCAATAAATAATGTTAATGTTCACTCAAACCATAAATGCATCTTATTTAATCACGACATAAATGTAAAAACCAATAAAGAATCAAACAATTAATGAGTAAATAATCAGAATTTTAAAAATGTGTATATATATTTCTGCTGTTCACCATTTAAAAAAAATGTATATCACCATTTTTTTTGTGAAGACAGCAACAGGTGAATTCAACTAAAAAATAAAATTCTAACATAAATTTTGAAATAACATTTCAAATAACTGAAATATATTTTTCTGATAAGTTTGTGTTTTCTCAAATTTGAGTTAAGTGTTTTGAATGCATACTGTTTTTTAATAATAAAAAAAAGAATAAAGGAGCATGCAATGCATCGCCACAGGCAAAACTCTCCCAGAGTTACATCAAGGACCAATTTGGTGTGCCACCCCAAAATTTTCTTTGGCCCCGTCTGGCCACCCTTATCAAGGATTTCTGGGGGCACCCCTACCTCACAAGCTGGGTAAAAATTGTTTAAAGCTTTATGTTCCTTTTTTGTTGACTTGGAGGGCACAGTCCTAATGAATCTAGTCATTAAACTCTTCAATTTTTCACATTCTCAGCGTGAACTCACCAAAAGCCACAGGTAAGAAAACAAAGCTGAAAATACTAAATAGACCTGAAAAAACAACAAAAATGTGGAGAAAGTGTTTGTGAAAGCTAACAAAGGGTAGTTTCAAAAGGGCGCGTTGTGGCTAAGGAAGATGAAGCGCTTCAGGATTCATTTACATCAAGCCTGACAAGTCCCTCACATCTCCCTGAGAGCCACGCGGCTCCGGCTTAGAGATTCCTAAAGAGAGTTCTTCTTCCAACTCGCTTTCTGTTCTCCGACTATTCTTTCTCTCCCTCCTGTCTCTTTTTCTCTTTTCTTTTTCTGTATTCACTCCCGCACTCTTTCTTGTGCGCTTATCCGCTTGCCAGTCTTCAATCAGCCTTCATGAAAGTGTCTGTCAGGGCGTCTTAACTATCCTCTGAGAGGCAGACACTTGTCTGGGCCTGCCTTCATCCCCTGAAGGCGTTTTTTTGACTTGGACTTATTTCCCTCCTCACACCTTTTTAACTCCCCTAAAGAGCTGACAACAAGTGAGAGCGACAGGGCAAGATAAACATGAGGGAGGAAGACAAGAGCTGAGATGAGAGGAGGAAGTTGTCAACCGAGGGAGGGGTGAAAGTAAAATAAAAAAGGATATATTGTAAAAAACAATACAAGATTTGAGGAAATTTAAAAACAGAAAGTGACCTGACCTGAGAAGGAAGGACAAAACAAGGTGGACCAGAGCAGGAGAGTGAGATGAAACAGAAAAGAGGAGTTTCTAGTAAAACAGGGAAAGTCACGTTTATCCTGCAGTATTTTTTCCAAAACACAGGATTTGGAGATTTCAGTAAAGCAATCGTCGAGGCTTGGGTACATTAAAGTTTTTATTTCTTCTTTAAGGCGGGTGTCTGTGGGGGTGGGTGTCCCTCTTATGGAAGTATCTGTCTTTTGTCCTGGGTTTGATGTGAAAGGGAACTTCTCCTGCTTTGACAGTGTTGTCAGCCATGCAGTTTTTAATATTCATGGAGCCGATCAGGAGACGAAGGCAAAGGGAAAAGAGGGGAAAGGAGTGGAAAGGAAATTTTTGGTCAAACAGAAAGCTAATTTGCAGCTGATGCAGTTTAGCCTGAGGCTCTTTCTGCTGCTGGGGAAATGAGCTGGAAGATTAGCCGAATGTATAATTCACATGTTGTCACACACACACACACACACACGCACACACACACACACGTACACACGTAGTGTGAATAAAATTTTTGCAAAAACATCACAGAAGAGGAATTAAGTTTTTTTTCTTGGATGCTTCAAAAATTTGGCATCTGCATCATCGCCTCAAGCAACTCCAACTCTGCTTTTTTTATTAGTGCATTATGATTTTCTTCTATAGGTAATAAACACTAAACTGGAATATGTCTAGTCTTTAGAAATGAGTTTGACCTATTTTTGACTTTTCAGATCTATGATCGGCGTGTGAGTCTTTTCCTGGATGGCCTTGAGGAGGATGGGACACCGTTTGATACGAAACACCTGACCAACACGCTCTCTGATATCAGCGAAGATGCCACCATGTGGGTGGGACTTAGCTCTAATGGTGAGGATATTTTATATTTTTGACTGGGAGCTGCTGTTTAACTTCATGGTTTTGACTAGTGACCAGTATTCGTGTTTATAATTTATTTCCAGACCATTTTCCTGTTTTGGATTACTCTTTGTAAGTGGTTTTCTAATGAATTATTGCTGATAAAACGTAACAAAAATAAAATATGTAGCTCCAGCTCTGAAATCTCATCATCTGAGCAAAGTTAACAGATTTTTTTAGGTGCATCATCTATCTGACTTTTAATGTATTTTTTATTTCCTCCCATGCTCAATAACCCAGTGGAGCACACAACGTAAACAGTTTACATAATATATGAAAACGGTAACTCTAGAAGAACTTAGTGGCATAACGGACATTATTCTCAAAACCAGTCTTTCTCAAGTTGATAATTACATTATAGTGGTGCAATAAAACCCTTGTGAAGTAAACCATTGACTAATCACCATGTAGAAAAGTGAAAAATGGTTTTCCTTAACATGTTATTGAAGGAAAACTGATTACAGATACAGGTGCAGCTTAAAGTGACGTCTATTCTTCAAATCTGGAGCAGAAATTATCATTTCTAAGGCCTCTATCTTTTTAACAGGATTACTTCTTTCCCCTTAAACTTGCTATACCCCGTCCTATACACGGCTTCTGCTTTCTGGTAGAATTTATTAGTACTTCAGGTGTGCCTGTTTGTTGTTGTTGTGTTACAATGTAATTAAATAATAGCAAATAGTACATAATAATTTAAAAGTTAAAGTCCCAAGTCATCATCACACACTGGTGAAATTACATCTCTGCATTTGACCCATCCCCATGGTGGGGAGCGGTGAGCTGCAGCTGTGAGCTGCAGCTGTGGCCGTGCTTGGGAACTATTTGGCGGTTTAACCCCCCAATCCAACCCCTTAATGCTGAGTGTCAAGCGGGGAGGCATTGGGTCCCATTTTTTTCAAAGTCTTTGGTATGACCCGACCGTGAATCGAACCCCGATGTCCCAGTCCCGGGGCGGACACTCATACCACTAGGCCACCGGAGCTGGTGGCTTTAAGTATTAGCCATTAAATTGTTTTGTTTGGATTAAACCACATTATGCTTCAGTTATGATACCGGTAATGCCACAATATAAGCCAACTTTGTTGAAAACAAGGGTTTTTATGTCTGTATGCTTGAGTTTGACCCTTATGAAAAGGCTCTGTAATTCTGGTACAAATAACAGACGTTACATATATATATATATATATATATATATATATATATATATATATATATTTTTTTACAAAAGAAAAATGCTGCTTGTTTATCATATTGCTCCATCTTAATATGGTGTCAATGACTACTTCACCTTTGTTTTCCTCCTGGCCTTTATCCTGTTTCAACTACATATCAGTGATTGATTAGCGGTGCCTGCGAGCCGTTTCAGCGTCAATAGCAGAGAAATTGAGAGAAAAAAATATCTGTTCATCTCTAGAGTGATAAACGAGTGTTTTTCTTCTCGTTTATCAGCCATTGATCCTTAGTTCACAGCAGGTAGCATCTGATCAGCTGAAGATCACATAAGAGAGGTTGATCAATGAAAGTGATTGGCTTGGGGCAGTGAGTGTGTGTGTGTTAGCGTATATGTGTGTGAGAGTTGGTGATTGTTGAACCCATGGGGAAATGGCTGGAATTCTGATCAGAAGAATAATTATGCAAATACTGATCAGATGTATTGATTACCATCTAGGTCTGTTTTGGGAAGGGGACCTGTTTATTGGAAAGTGCAGGTACGAGCAGGACGGAGAGACGCTTTCAACACAAAGACCCACCTTTAAATGTCCAGTGTGTCTGGATGGACTGATGTCTAATGGCTGACATCAACAAATATAACTCAAGATCCCTCAAAAGAAAATGAGAAGCTCCAGTTCTTCTTGAAAAGAAATGAAAAAGAAAACTTGTTTCTTAGATCTCATTAGGGCTGGGCAATATATCGAGTCAATAAATTTGGTAATAAACCAATGAAAGGATGTGTGAAGGTTGGCGACGTTCATGTCCCTTTAAGAAGCTGTACCACCTCGAGTCACATGACAACATGACTCAATGTAATACACGTGACAGCCCCATCTAGTGGACAATTTTTGTTTTTGCGCATACATGTAGTTATCGTCCATTTATCGTTATCGAGGTGAACTCCTCAATATACCATGATATTGATTTTAGGCCATATCGCCCAGCCCTAGATCTCATGAGAAGTTACAGAGCCCATATGACTTCTGAAAGTGGTTCTAAAATGTACTGAATTTAGAAACTTGCTTCCTATTTTCTAATTTCACAGTAAAATATGACAATTTGGCTTAACGCTACATTTTTTTCACCGTACAGTCCCAGTATAGCTATTGGTTGAATACATTAGTCACAGTCATTCACCACTCTAACCCCAGCTTTCCACCTGACGCGTAGCCGGGCCTTTCCACTGGATGCGTAAGCATCACGTAACGTCTGTGACGCTAAAAGCCGCCGTTAAAGTCGATAGGTATGTTTCTGGCCACAAAGTGGTGACTCTTTGAACGCGTCCCAGAAGAATAGCGATGCGTCAGCAAATTTTACGCTTCAGGTCTATTATTTACACGCTCCACTTCCAGATTGCGTCAAGCTCAGCAGTTCAGATCAGACCAGACAGGAAATCAAATATGGGAGCAACGTAAAACATCTGGCAGCTTTCAAAATAAAAGACACAGATTTTCAGTTGTTAAGCTGGTAAAAAAAATACGTCATCACCTGTGAAACCTCAGAGCCAGAGGTAAACGGAACGCAAAATGAACCACAGACGTCTTTCTTCTTGCTTGCTATCATGTGAACTGGTGAAATTACACGTGATCTTGCAGTGATTTTGTGACCTTGCAGGACCAGCTTTGTGTAACGATTTCACTGCTGATTCGCATCTGAAACACTCCAGTCAGAAGGGATGCACCAATGAGCTTGCTGGGAAACACGTCTACTACGTTAGTTATATAAAGCTTGTGCACGTTTGAAAAAAACAAAGAGTTTTATAACTCCACAAACAGAGAGGGAATAAAGAGAATATAATCTAAAGTATTCTACAGCAAAAAGACTAGTTTAGATGACCCACAGAAGCTGGAAACCCTGTCTTATTTTTCTAATTATGCTCTGTGGAAAAGCGTTACGCTTCTAGTGATCCGTGGCAGTGAGTGAGACAGTGATAGGTGGATGTATGCAAAGCCAAATAGGTCAGAAATTATATGCTGTGAAACACCCACTGGTGACTGATAAATGCTGTTGACAACTTGCATTCATCTTTTTTTTTGCTAAAATGGGGGAGAAGGTTAGTGTTGCTTTTTGTTCACTCAGATTCTTTGTTTATAATTTGGATAATCCTGAGTTTTATTACATTCATTTTCTTTAAACATTTTAAAGATGCTGCTTAGGAATGACCTGCTTCTTTCAAGGATCTGGACTTCCTGGATTAACCTGTATTAGTTGTTGATATTGGGTCTAACAAAACTTCTAAATTCTGAGTTTCTCTGACAAAAACGGCTAATCGCAGAGACAAAAGACTCAGATACATTTTTACACCCCTGTGCTTTAACTATCTCAAGTTCTAATGTTATAATAGGGAAAGAGGAGGAGAGCTGGCTGACAGAAATTAAAACACAGAGAAAGAAGAAAGGGCTACACATAGAGGCTTATACCTTGCATCATCCCAGTAACAATAGGGAGAGTGCTTTTCAGAGGAACGTATAATCCCATTTCCACACGATAAAGAAATCCTGAGCCAAAGCCTAAGGCTTCACAGCCACACACTGATCTAGCGCTCTTACATCCCATAACTCTCTCACACACGCTCTGTTTTACATGCACACACCGCACTGTACACCTCCCTCAAGACACACATGCACGCAGCGTTTGGGCCAGACACAACAAAGCCTCTCTCAAATGCAAATACACACACAAATGCACACTTTCTACACTCAGTCTTCCTCTAAACTAAGGATCATTTTTGGAATCCACACGGTAAAGCCACTAACACGCAAACACACACTTTCACAGACTTAACATGGCAGGGGTTCTGTCGGTGCTTCGAGACGTTTTCCATCTTCTGAGACTTAGTCAAACTAGAAAGAAGTTGGTTGGATGCTAAAAGGCTTTGGCCCCCTTTGGACCAGCATCATCACCGTCTGCGTGCTTCCCTTATGCTCTGTCCAGCATTATCACATATACATGCTTGTGCTTGGAGATGTGTTGGGGGCTTGCCTGTGTTTGTTTGTTTGATGGCGGGTTTGGTGTGCTGTCCAGTATCTCCATGTGTGTCTGGACATTTTTACCATCACGTTTGAGGTATTCCAGTATATTTATGCTTGTTAAAGGAATTTTGGAAGCTTGCAGTGTATTGTCCAACATTGCATTCAGCACTGGGCTGGTCAGTTTTACTTTTGTTGCATTTCTCTGGCTAAGAATCACTTTAAGAGCCAAAAAAATTGTTTTTCACAAAGTTAAAAAGCATTTTGATAACTGTAACATCAACTATGATTGTTGTTAATGGTTTAAAACATAATGTTTTTAGATTTGCTTTGATTAAAAAGGCATAACTGTTACAATTTGTAATGTACTTACCTGCAAATGTGTATACTAATAATTATGTATACAGTTATAGGAGGCCAGAATGCTCAAAAAGGATTTTTCATGCAGATTAGTAGCTTCCACTGTTTTCATCAAAGAGGCCCCTCCTACTCCCTCATATTCATGCACAAGCATGCATTATCACAAACAACGAGCAGGTACTTTGGCGATGTATTATTTATATAAAAGAGAGTTATCGGATCGATTTTCTTTCTGTGACAGACATCCATCTTGTTCTTGAAAACATGTTTCTAATAAAATTTCACTGTGATGTTTGTACCCACCTTTTACATCATCATGGTTTTTATTCTTACCAGATGGTAAATGGTAAGAATGGTCATTTGGACAGTCTGGGTCCCAAAGCCTCTTCTTTGATGGATCTAATTCTTTGACAGTTTCTTGGAAATATTCATGTTGCAATTGAATCTACCTGAGGACAATGAGTTTCTCCCATCCATCCATCCGTCCGTCCGTCCATCCATCCATCCATCCATTCTCCTTCGCTTATCCGAAGTTGGATCGCGGGGGCAGCAGCCTAAGAAGGGAGGCCCAGACTTCCCTCTCCCCAGCCACTTGGGCCAGCTTTTCTGGGGGAATCCCAAGGCGTTCCATGGCCAGCCGAGAGACATAGTCTCTCCAGCGTGTCCTGGGTCTTCCCTTGGGTCTTCTCCTGGTTGGACATGCCTCACCAGGGAGGTGTCCAGGAGGCGTCCTAACTAGATGCCCGAGCCACCCCAACTGGCTCCTCTCGATGTGGAGGAGCAGCAGATCTACTCCGAGCCTCTCCCGGATGACCGAGCTTCTCCCCCTAACTCTAAGGGAGAGCCCAGACACCCTGAGTTTCTCACAGCGGCGGTATTTTCTCAGGAAATGTAAATGTTTGAATTGTATTATTCCTTTGATTATTAGAGTCAATGATGAAATGAAACATAA
Source organism: Aphyosemion australe (assembly GCA_006937985.1). Lineage (NCBI taxonomy): Eukaryota > Metazoa > Chordata > Actinopteri > Cyprinodontiformes > Nothobranchiidae > Aphyosemion > Aphyosemion australe. The sequence goes on along the minus strand of SSNS01000051.1, from coordinate 445,795 downwards.
TTTCTCGTTAAAATCAGTGCCTACAAATGTACACAGAGCCACCGGACTGTTTAATTTGCAGCTGTAACTGATTGTTTTATACAGAACACTCGTTTTTCTCATTAGTCTCATTGTAGATATAGATTATGTCCACAATTATTGTCATTTTTACTGAAAATCCATTAGTGGTTTTGCAAAACACGTTTTAAAGCACAGGTCATTGGTGTACTTAGAATATCATCAAATGGCTTCTCATTATGACCGGACTCAGACTTGAGCTTGGACATTCGGGAGGGCTCCTCCACATCTAAAGGAGCCAGCCGAGGTGGGGATGTGGTCATGATGCCTTCTGTGGGAGGTGTTTCAGGCATTTCCTGCTGATAGGAGGCCCTGGGATTGACCCAGGACTTGCAGGAGGGATTGTATATCTGGGCTGGGAATGCCTTGGGATCTCACAAGGGTAGCTAGGGAAAGTAGCTTAGGAGAGGACAGTCTAGGCTTCCCTGGTAGGGCTGCTGCCTTCAAGACCCAGACCCAGAAAAGCAGAAGACAGTGTTTCAGAGTAACTGAATTATTAAATGCACAAAATAAATTTTGACCTGAAAACCTTACATACATCCTGAGATTTTTAGGTCACCAACTCCTGCCCTTGACCATTGTCCTGGATATTGTAGATGTTTCCCTGCTCAAATGCCTGATTTAAATGGATAGGTAATTAATGTTCTTCAGAACTCAATGACATCCCAAAGACGTATCAGGAGTCTTGCCAGTTCAATCCCAAGTCTTTCCTAGTCATTCTGCTGTGTCCACGGGCAAGACACTTCACGCACATTACTGCCTCGCCTCCATGCAAGTTGCTTTGGATAAAAGCATCAAATGCATCAACATAAGCACACTTTGTTGCAGATGATTCAAATTGAACACTTCTTATTCTTACTATTTCAAGCTCATGCTCTCAAAACACATCATTTTCTAAGGCCACTGCAATCATTACTATTTAAGTTGGGCTGTAAATAGTTGGGTGTCCCACACACACAAATGAAACCTTTATTTCTCAGGTGAAAAAAGCAGAGTAAATTGAAAAAGGTTTATATTATAATGCAACAAATCTTTATTGGACTCCCAAGATCCAAACCAGGGAAATTGCCCTCAGCAGCCTTGCTGCTCTCTAGTGGAGACAAATGAGGTCTGTTGCTGATCCAGATTGGCTTTGTGTTGTGATCCGGGCCATTATAGGCAGCTGCTGGCAGCCTCACTTAACTGGTATCAAGAAACTGATAAGATAATCTGCTAAATACTGTGAAATCCTCTCACTCACTGCCTTCAGTACAAACCCATTAACACATTCTTTATGTTCTTTTTCACTCTGCTTTCATCTCTCCAGGGTCTAATCAGTTCATTGGGCGAATGCAGGACTTCAGATTTTATCCCGCCACTTTGACCAACAGGTGAGTTGGACAAAATGTGAGACGGATAATGAGCAGCTACTGGGAGAGGAGGAGAGAGGAAATGTGAAAGGATGAAAGGAAACAAGTGTTTAACAAACCACTGGGGACTAAAAGAGGGGACAATGATGAAAAGTCAACTCAAAAATAAAAAAGAAAGGGAGGCAATGAAGAGAAACGGATATTGTTATAGATTTCTCAACAAAGACGAGGAGTGGTTCAGAGCAATTAAAGGAAAGATGCTTGAAGGAAAGCAGTGGGAGGATAATCGTTGCTTCTTAGGATCCATACTGCTTCCAGAGGATTTTCCAAAACATTCAGCGCAGCGGCATTAGTGGTTTTCTAACCGCTGATGTACTGCACAGTAACGACTTTAAGCTTACAAGCTGTCTTATCAAGATTGGCTAAATGCAAAGGAAAAGGCTCAATTTTCAATTGAAGTCTTTGATTTTTTTTTACGTGACACTAAATGCTCACTCAAAATGCTCTGCAACAGGTCATTTAAGGTTTTATCTTGCAATTAAAATATTTTTGAAAATCTCATTTGTTTCCTCAGCATCTAAAATGATATTGAAAGTTTGATGTTGATCTTGTGACTTAAAATCCAGAAGAAATGAGCAGAATTACCTTTTTTCATGTATCCTAATTACTTCTGAATGTAATCTGACTTCACCTTGATGTGATATTAGTTTTTGACTCACTGTTTGTTGTGTGAACAGGGAAATAGTGGAGTTGTTTTCAGGAGTCCTGCCTGAGCTCCATGTCCAGTCTGAGTGTCGCTGTCCTCCAACTCACCTGAGAGTACACCCTTTGGTTGAGAGGTGAAGCATCCCAATTTCCTTTGTACGCTAAATACAAATTAATCCTGTAAAGTGATTAATCCATTATTATTTGCAATTAACAGTAATGAATAGAAATTGAACTAATTCCTTGGCTACTATTTAATTAAAGGGAATGGTTCAGTGTGAAATAACACATTCACATTATTTCATTTAGGTGGAGATAAGAAAATATTGATAAACTGAAATATTGTGATACTTTGTGTTATGATACTGAATCAGTATTTAAAAGCAGTGTATCCATTTTTTATTGAAAGTTTGCATGCAAACATTTGCTGTATTTCTTTTGTGTGGTGCAATTCAAACTCCAACTGCTAGGTGGCAGCAGTTTTTACTTCCTTCTTACAGAACAAGATCTTGCAATAACTCTGGGTGTGTCTTGGAGGAGTCTGGCCTGAGTTTCCAATTAAATTCAGTCATAAAAGTTGCAAATATAATCTTTTTAGTATCGCAATATATGGTATCATCTCCCTGTATTGTGATAAACATCGTATTGCCAGATTCTTGCCGATACACACCTCTAGGGGACACTCTAACCCCTCCTTTTCAACTGACGCGAAAGCATCCTGTAATGGCCGTAAAACATACTTTGTAGCAATTAGCTGCCGTTATAGTGGACGAGTGCCTTTCCATCAGCCATGAAGCGTCCCAGAAACATAGGGACGCGTGGCTTACGTTTCAAGTCTATTTTTTATGCTCACGCTTCCAGAACACATGAATCTCTGTAGTTCAGATCGGATCAGACAGGAAGTCAAACACAAAAGCAGTGTAAAACACCCGGAAACTTTCAAAATAAAAGTCACATGCATATAAGCATACGTCACTTCCTGTGAAACCTCCGTAGGCGAGGTAAACAACAGAAAATAAACCACAGACCGTTTTGTATACATGCAGTCGTCATTCTCCTTGCGTGTTATCGTGTGAACTCCCGAAATCATGCGTGGTGTTGCAATTCTCCCGTGATTTCGTGATCTCGTGGGACTAACTGCATGGGATGCTTTTGCTATCATTTTGTGTCTGAAACGCTCCTGGTTGTAAGGTAGCTCATGGGTAAAACACGTCTATTACTTTATGCGTTGGTCACACATCCAGTGGAAAGGCTGGGTAACAGATTTCAAAACAATCAGTACAAATAATGAAAACTAATTTTAACAAGTCATGGAATAAATATAACACAAATGTTCAAATGCTGTAAAACAAAGCATTTAACTAATTTATTAGACGTCTAAAGTTCTATAACTAATCAAAATACCTTTAAGTAATCATTTGACAGTGTTATTATGGAGTTCCATGTTTTTTTATAATTATGACGTTTTCTTTTTTTTTTCCGTTGTTGATCTTGGACACCAGAAAAATCTAGAAGAAATGTCTCTGCTGATACCTGTCATCACTTTGTCTGCATTGCACTGTTGACAGATACTGCATTCCCAATGCGGTGGAGGATACCACCAACGACCGGGTTTTGAGACTGAATCTCAACGCTCATCCGCTGAGTTACATCAATGATCAGGACATGGGGACCACCTGGCATTCTAAGATCATGACTGCACAAGAACTGGATGAAGGACTCACAATTACTGTGGATTTGGTTAATGGACAATACCAGGTGATCCCACAAATATGTAAACAAACACACACTGATCATTGTACAATATGGACTCACTATAGTGTTTGACAACAGTGTCTTCTGCAATCACAATAAAATGATTTGTATTTTGTAAAATAAGAATAATTTCCTCAAAAGCACAACTGCTGTCAGCTGTTTGGGAATCCTTTGACCTTTTTAGTGTTGTTTAGTAATTAAGTTATTTTTCAGTCCCAACAAGTTTATGTTATGCAGAATAATGAAGTTTTTATCATTCATTTCCTTCAAGATTGGAACAGATCTTCAGCCTATAAAATTCTTTTGTTTCGATGTAAACAGCAGTTTACTGGAGTCTCTTGTTCTGCTGTGTTGGTTAAAATGCCACTGCTGAATGCATCTCTTTAGATGTGTTAATGCAAGGAAAAGCTTCTTCAGTGTGAGCGACACAGGAAATGGCTGGGGTGGATTTTTGGGGAATGGGGCAGGAAGAGAGAGAGAGGCTGATAGGTTTGGGTGTCCTCATGATTGGTGTTGAGAGACTCATTCCTCCTCTCTCTGATGTGTGTACTGTATGTGAGTGCAGGCAGGATTTTGGGAGCTGTCCTGTACGGTCGCTCAACTTAAGTCCCCAGATAAGACACTTTCTGAAGTTTGGGGTGTTTGTGTTTGTATGAGAGTAGATTTGTGCGGTCTTGGTGGCTTAATGCACTCCCTGCTGTGCGTCCCGAAGTCCCAGCCCACTGGAGTGCCAGATAACACTTAGAGCACACACACCTACACACAAACAAGCACAAGGTTTAAGCGAGATAGGATACTACCTCTGTGTGTTACTTTGGACATACATTTATGTACACTTAACAGCCACATTGGTAGGAACACCTTGCTAGTATCTGGTTAGATCCTCTTTTGCCTTCAGAGCCGCCTTAATTCTTCAAGGCATAGACTCGAGATGGTGTTGGAAACATCAGAAGTTTTGGCTCATATTGGCATTCAGGTTCTGCAAATGTGTCAACTGCACATTCATGATATGAATCTCCTGTTCCACCACATCCCAAAGGATCTGGATTGGATTGGAGTCCAGTGAACTCATGGAGATGATCTGAGCTTTGTCACATGATGCATCATCCTGCTGGGAGTAGCCAGCAGAAGATGGGTCCACTGTGGTCATAAAGGGATGGACATGGTCAGCGACGATACTATAGTGAGCTGTGATGTTCAAATCAAGCTCATTTGCTTCTAATGGATCCAACATGCCAAGAGAATATCCCCCACTCCATTACACCACCAGCAGCGGCCTGAGCTGATGAGACAAGACAGGAGAGATCCATGTTTTCATGTTGGTGACACCAAACTCTGACCTGACCTTCTGAATGTTGCAGCTGAAATCCAGACACTTCAGACCAGGAAACATTTTTTCCCCCCAATTTCCTATCGTCCGGTTTTGGTGGTCCTGTGGGAATTGTTTTCTGGCAGATGTGGTCTTCTCCAGCAGGAAGTCCATCTGCTTCAAGTTTCATAGATTGTGTTCTGCAGGCTTTGGTAGTAGCAAATGGTTATTCCTAACTGACCTCTGACACCATGGATTTTTCATCCACACAACTGATTCTCACTGGATTATTTTTTTTGGACTATGCTTTGCAAACCATAGAGATGGTTGTGGGTTAAAACCCCAGCAGAACAACAGTATCTGAAATACTCAGACCAGCCACTTTGACACCAACAATCATGCTGCATTCAAAGTCCCTGAGATCTCCTTTCTTCTCCATTCTGAGGCTCAGTTTGAACATCAGCAATTCATCTTCATGTCTAGATGTTCAAATTTGTTGAATTGCTCCCATTTGTTTGGCAGATTAGATGTAGTGTAAAGCACTTTCAAGTCATCTGACTCACAAAGGCAGTATACAAGTGTAGGTCACTTATCATGTTTGTGTTAATCAATTTAACAACTGTATCCAATAAAGTGGCCAATATGTATATTAGTTTATTTATTTATTTATTTAACTTATGTTTTTCAGGAGGATAAACTGCTTGAGATGTAGCATCTCGTTTACGAGCAGGTCCTCCTACAACACAACCAATAAAGAATAAGAATAAGATGGCAGAGTTAATTGATCACAATAGACTTAAAAATAATAATAATAATAAAATAAAACAAAGTAAAAAAAGAAAAAAATATATATATATACACATATATACATATATATAGATAAAAATAAAACTGCTGTGAGTTCTTACAAGCAAAAAAGGGCATTATGCTAACATCATATATAAACTTGAAGTAAACTTACATCCAAATTAAATTACAATAATTGGCAATAAAAAGATTCATCAAGTTGAGGCAAAACAGTCACAAATCGGCTTCACGTAAACATAAGCAGTACGACGAAATAGACGGAGTGATGAGATAGACCTTAATGAAGTGGGCAACTTATTCCAGTCCTGAGGAGCTTTAACACTAAAGGAAAATCTCCCCACCTCCTTTTTAAACCGTGGAACGACAAATGATGGATGATCAGTTAAACGGGTGAAATACAAGGAATCAATGGGAACCAACATAACTTTCAGATAAGATGGAAAATCAATAAATACATTTAAAAATAAATATCAACCAATGAAATAAACGTCTAGCTTTTAAGGGCAGCCAAGCAAGAAGTTCATACCAGCTCCGGTGGCCTAGTGGTAGAGTGTCCGCCCTGGGACTTGGAGATCGGGGTTCAAATCCTGGTCGGGTCATACCAAAGACTTTGAAAAAATGGGACCCAATGCCTCCTCGCTTGACACTCAGCATTAAGGGGTTGGGTTGGGGGGTTAAACCACCAAATAGTTCCCGAGCGCGGCCACAGCTGCAGCTCACCGTTCCCCACCATGGGGATGGGTCAAATGCGGCGATGTAATTTCACCAGTGTGTGATGATGACTTGGGACTTTAACTTTATACATATGGCAATGGTGAGTACTGAAAGGACACCGTAAAGCAAAACGACAAATGTTAAGTGTCACTTTTCTGTTTCACCCAATGTTGTTTAAAATTGCACAGCTCCCTTTTACATACAGTCTTTTTGCATTGTTAAAACTCTGTTTTGATTAACTTGTGTGACTTTCTCTTTCAGGTTTTCTACATTATCGTTCAGTTTGGGGGTCTTCTGCCCGAGTCGGTTTTGATCCAGCGAAGGGCGTTTAACCTCTCAGACCCTGACAGCATCATTAACGGCGAACAGCTCTGGTTGGACTGGCAGTACATGGCCAGAAACTGCAGTGTGTTTGATATGCAGAACAATGGACAGTTACCCAGACCAGACTCAGTCAACTGTCTGCAGTTGCCCAGGTTGGAATGAATTTCCTGACTAGCTCTTTGTTTTGTGATTTCATGAACTTGTCTGATTTATTAACCCTTTAAAATCCCATATAGGTTTTTATAAAACCAAACCGCATGCTGCTTCAACTGTTCAGCTATATACAGGTCCTTCTCAAAAAATTAGCATATTGTGATAAAGTTCATTTCTGCAAAAGGATTCCCGACCAAGTATTGAGTGCATAACTGAACATAATTATTTGAAGGTTGACCTTTTTTGTATTAAAAACACTTTTCTTTTATTGGTCGGTTGGAATATGCTAATTTTTTGAGATAGGAATTTTGGGTTTTCATGAGCTGTATGCCAAAATAAATCAATATTAAACCAATAAACGGCTTGAACTACTTCAGTTGTGTGTAATGAATCTAAAATATATGAAAGTCTAATGTTTATCAGTACATTACAGAAAATAATGAACTTTATCACAATATGCTAATTTTTTGAGAAGGACCTGAATATACTGTATAAGGACAGCAGTAGCTCACGAGGTAGAGCGGGTTGTCCAGTATTCAGAAGGTAGCAGGTTCGATTCCGGCTCCTGCCAGAGAATGCTGTTGTTGTTGTATCTTTGGGCAAGACACTTAACCCACCTTGCCTGCTGGTGGTGGTCGGGGGGACCGGTGGTGCCAGTGCATGGTAGGCCTCGCCTCTGTCAGTGGGCCCCAGGGCAGCTGTGAATGTGTGTGTGCATGTGTGGATGACTGATTGTGTTATTGAGCACCTTGGGGGGTTGTAGAACCCCAAGAAGGCGCTATACAAATACAGGCCATTTACCAATTATTACAAAATAAGAGAATATTCATTCTTGTGGTAACTGCTTTTACCCAGAAAGAAGATTACTGGCATGACTAAATTAAACGCAGACGAACACAACACACACACACACACACACACACACACACACAAATATAAGTCCAAAGTAATCAAACAAAACCAGATTCACCCAGCTCAATAAAAAGTGACACATATGGACAAACGTATAAAGCATCTCCCTCACAGTATCAATGTTATTAAAGCTAACTACCTCCTACGTTACCTTGGCACATGACCGACAGCAGGCTCCGACTTGGCACTGGGTGCAGAACTGGATTTGAAAAATACATACACCCACAATTTCACACACTAATTCTTGGCAGAGCTGCTTGCATCCAGTGCTCAGTTGGCACTGGTTAGAACAGGTATGAATAGATCACAGATTATGCAGTCATTGTTCATTTTTCACTTGACTGACAAATTATATCACACACAACCTCTCCTGGCACCATTCATAATGGTATGAGAGCAACTTAACCTCATATTACAATAACGCTCCTCATGCTTGATAATTACATTCACCTTTAAATTAGCTTAATGTGTCTTTAGCTCACTAAATGTATTTAATTTAGCTAAAAATGTACAGTATTGGAGGACAAGTGAAGGACAAAAATGAAATATTTACAGCAGGTGATCAGGAAATAACTAACAGCAAAGACTGGATACAGGAGATGAAAATGAGCCATCATTCTGTCGGTCATTGATCACATGTCAAGTTTTCAACTCTTTTATTATTATTATTATTATTATTATTATTATTATTAAGTCTTAAACTATTCAGTTCTGGACAGTTTTTAGAGATCTTACAAAATAATCGAAAGTGAATTGTGGTTGTTACTGACTTCAGGTAACAAAGTGCCTAAAGATCTAATTTAAAATAAATTTTTGCCAAGTTGTTACCATGAAACAAGTTCATCTCTTAAGTTTAGAAGCCTTGTTACCTTTGAATGATTCAGAGGTTAAGTGTCAAAACAAATAAATGCTGAAAATAATCATGGAAAAATAGCCCAAAGAAATCAAAAATCACTTTAAAATACAGTACTGTGCAAAAGTTTGTTTTGAAAAAATGCTGTAACAAAGAATGCTTTCAAAAATAGAAGTTTTAATCATTTATTTTGACCAATCAACAAAAATCGGTGAACGAAGAAAAGAGAAATCTAAAAATAATTGGTGTGACCACCCTTTTTTCTTAAAACAGCATCAGTTCTTCTAGCTGCACTTGAACACAGCTGTTAAAGGAACTGGGCTGGAAGGTTGTTCCAGACATCTTGGAGAACTAACCTCAGATCTTCTGTGGATGTAGGCTTCCTCACATCCTTCTGTCTCCACATGTAATCCCAGACACACTCCATGATGTTGAGATCAGAGCTCTGTGGGGGTCAGACCATCACTTCCAGGACTTCCTGTTCTTCATGCACTTTGGTTGCATGTTTGGGCTCACTCACCTTGCATTTTCTAAATTGATGAAAAATAAACATTATTTTTCTGAAAGCATTCTATGTTTAGAGCATTTTTTCCACACCTGTCTAAAACTTTTGCACATTGTGTCTAAATTGTATGGAAGCATATGTGTAAAGAAAATAAAATTATTAAGCATTAGCAGAAAGGCATTTTCCATTTCACTATACAACTGCTAAATGTGACTCACAAATAAAATAAATAAGCAATTTTCCAAACAGCTTTTTAATTTTCTTCTTCATCACTGCTCATTCTGTGACTTAATGAAATAGATAAAGAAAATGGAATTTAAGATTTCATTTTCAAATAACACTCCAGCAAAAGTGTCACAAAATTCAATTTGAAATGTCAAATTTGAAAATGAAAATGCATTAGCAGAAATGCATTTTCCATTTCACTATACAACTGCTAAATGTGACTCACAAATAAAATAAATAAGCAATTTTCCAAATGGCTTTTTAATTTTCTTCTTCATCACTGCTCATTCTGTGACTTAATGGAAAGGATAAAGAAAGGGGAATTGCAGTTTCGTTTTCATGCCCGCCCCGCAATAAGTG